>JAWWES010000067.1:2029010-2066699 GCA_035583135.1 Lophotriccus pileatus
CCCCTGCCATGGGCAGGGACACCTTCCACTAGCCCAGGTTGCTCCAAGCCCCGTCCAACCTGGCCTTGGATACTTGCAGGAGCAGCCACAGCTTCTCTGGGCAACCTGTGCCAGGGCCTGCCCACCCTCACAGGGAAGGACTTCCTCCTAATACCCAATCTTGCTAATACTGGAACTTGTTAATACCCAATTTGCTCACCTTGGTTTCTCCTGTTGTCTCAAATTTCATGGTCCCTGTTTAGCTCAGACCCCCACCAATGCAGGACAGCTACTGGAGCACCAGCTTGTGCTCTCAGTGCCTCCATGGCCCTAACAGATCCTGCATCTGTACTGCTGGCACACTGCACCCTCGGCTACACAGAAAGCAGCATCACCCTGATGAGAAGGGAGTATCTGGAGGAAAGTGTTGGGAAAACAAGGAGCAGCCTGCAGAGGATAAAAGCTGCTCAACTGCAGGACTCCAGAGTGTGCCAGGAGCAGTGCTGGCTGCACTTCACCCCTCTTTATCCAGAACCTCTAGACACAAGACTCCACTGGGATTGAATTCCCTGCCACATGTGACAGGATCCCTCCCCTGATACACCAAGAAGTCCCTCTCTGCTTGTTGGGAATTTTCCAATATGATGGTTTCTCACTGGAAAATGCCGATACACTGAAATCAAAGCCTGTGCTGGGAACGTCCCAGTTGCAGGGAATCTTTCATGGGAAACTTTTCTTCAAGCCCAGGCTGGAGCTTCTCCCTTGAGAAGTGTGAGCAAGGGCTCTCTGCATCCCACATCCCCATCACCTGGCAGAGCTGGTGGTCCCCTGGGATGGGGACACCCCCATTCTTCTCTGTATTTCCTTCTCCTCCTCTCCCCAGCCCAGGACCCTTCACTGTGAGGTTCATGGCTCTGCAGACTGATTTTACCCCTTATAGATGCTGTAACCCCCAAGGACACAGACCCTTCACTCTGCAGGCAGGACATTAGTTCAGAACACAGGAAGTGCAGGTGGGATGCGAAGTCATAGTTGTTTCTCTTCAAGATCTCTTCAAGATCATTTGTCCACCAGATTTTCCTGAGAAAAACTGAGCAGAGCCTTGGGATCACCCTGAAGGAAACAGGGTGGGAGAATCTGGGAGAAACTCCCATCCAGGAGCTGGGCTCTGTCCTGCACAGAGCTTGCAGGATGCTGTGCTGGCATGAGGTTCACGAGTGTCCCCTGTCCACCGTGGCTGTCCCTTGTCCCTCGAAGGCCTTGCAGTGGCTGAGACAACAGCACCATCTTGTGCCTCTGCTTGGTCTGGGGAAAGATTTTAGTGACAATCCCAAAGCTCCCTCTTGTGGATCCTGCAGCCAGCGGCTCACATCAGCCCAGATGTCCTCTGCACATCCAAGGTTGCACATCAAGGCCAGCTTGGATCCCCATGGCAGGTGGTGGAACAAGATGAGGTTTAAGGTCCCTTCCAACCCAAACCATTCTGGGATTCCATGATCCCTTGAACTGGAGAGTTCAGAGCAAGTGTGAGGGCAAACCAGACCTTACACTTTGCCTGCTCTCCAAATCAAAGTGGAGAAGCCACTCCTGGGCATGATAGGATGTTCATGCCCTCATCAACCACCACACCCAGGGTCCACACAAGGACATCATGCAGGCAAAGGTTTGTCCTGTGGGTGGGCAAGTCTGTATCTGACAGCTCAAACCTGCCCCTGAGGATCACAGCACATTAATTTAGGAGCTACCAGCTGTAGCTAACTAAATCTGTTCCCAAAAAAACCTCTGAAGGGCTTGGATCCCTCAAGAGGTGTTTGAAGACAAGGGAGGTGTCTCCACTCAGGACCTGCAGCGCTGGGGGCCACAGGCACTCATGTGACAGGCAGCATAACTTAAACTGACAACTTTTTTGGAGGTTTAAGGTTGTTGCAGGAGGATGTTCCCTGCAAGCACTGTCGGTGCCTGCCAGGCTTTCCACATGTCCAGGGTCAGAGCTGGCACTTTAACTGGATTCTGCGCAGCACTGGGGGGAAGTTGCTCATACAAAAGGGTGCCTAATCTTTCCCAAGTCATTTCTACCCCTACTGCAACCATTTTCTAATTTCACATCGTGATGGAATTGGGTCCTTCTGAAGTTTTTCTCCCAGAAAGATTGAGATTGCAGAACTTCTCAGTGCCATCTTATCTGCCGGTACTTGTGCTGCGCTCCAGGCTAAACACAGCTGCTGCCAAGCAGAAGAGAAACTTTTTCTTAAGGACAGTATAATCCACAGATCAAACATAAAGAGCTTTTTAGAGGTATTAGTAGCTTTAGATGCAGCTTTAGCTCTGTGTTTGCCACCTGAGTGAAGCAATGACTGTAGCCCTGCTCACTCATGCTGATCTTGCATCCGGATGTCTCAGGGTACCTGATGTGTCCTCCTCTCTCCCACCCACAGACTTTTCCTCTCAAGACACAATAAAGAAGTGCAGATTTCACACAGAATCACAGAACCACTGAACTTGGAAGACAGCTTCAAAGATAAAGTCCAACCACCAACCCAGCACCACCATAACCACCCCTAAACCATCAAGGGCCACATCCAGAAAGCCTTTTGAAGACTTCCAGAGACAGTGACTCTGTCACCTCTCTGAGCAACTTATTCCAAGTTGTCCCTCACCATGCACGCTGAACCTTCCAGGGAATATCAGGCCTGCCAGCCTTGTTGTTGTTCACTATCGATGAGATAATGTCTCTTAAATCTGGATCCCCGACACAAGAGTGTCCAACCTCCTTTTGCCTGTGGCTGTGTTCCAGTTTCAGGACAGAAATGACCAGGAGAAACATGAGAAGTTAGTGACATTCTTGGCTTGAGAATCGTCAGCCTGGCGTGGAAAGGAATGTGATCAGAAAGAGACATTGCAGTGGTTATTTTCAAGGCCTTGCTGTGTGAAGGGATTTCATCCACGCTGTTCTACCGCGGCTTTTGGGCTCCAGGCGAACCTTGGGGGTCGAACAGGTTATTTTTCGTTGGGTCAAGAACAGCCTTTAAAAAGGAATTGTGGCAAATCGTGGCTATTTATACCCTGGATGCTGTTTTCCTCAAGATGCACAGGAATGTATCCTGCTTTTCCAGGCAGATGCTGGCAGGAATATTGCCAAGTAACATTGTGAGTGCCTGTCTTGAGAGATATGGGACTTTTCAGATGGGGCTGCTTTGGAGATGCACATGAATCTGGGATAAAGTTCCTGGAATGTGCAAGGATGTGTTTGAGCTGAGGTGTGTTGGGAGTGACAGCCATAAAAGCCAGTTTATGAGAATTCACTTGCACAGACAAAAGAAAAAGCTTAATGGAGCTTGATGGAGTGTCGGGAGCCCAGAGCAGCCTTGGTTCAATAAAAGCACATTGGCTTTTGAGATAGTGATGAAGTGCAGCCCTGGGAAGGCTCCTCACACGCCGGGAGAGCTCCAGGCACTTTGTCTTCATCACTTTGTCACAGAAGGAGCAACAAGAAACAATCTCCATCCCCTTAGAGTTACTCAGTTGCTCCAAAGGCAACTTCCTCTCCCCAGGCTGCATTCAGAGGGGCAGATGAGGTGATCTGGGTGAGAAATAAAGTGTGCTGTTTATGCTGATGGCTGGAGCACGTGCATGGTGGTGGTGAGGGAGGAATACAAGAATTTTTATTAGCCTAATCACTCAAAAATGTGAGCGAAATTTGAAATCCCCACTGGCACAGGAACACACACTTGTCACACAGACAAATTCTCCAATGGCCCTGACTATACAGGAGGCAGATGAGCATCAGAGCATCTGTGGAGGAGAGGAGACTACCCAGAGCTAATGCTCTAAAAGGGGCTGCAAACATGAGCAAACTGGAGAATATGTCGCAGACAGAGCATCCACTGGCATTTTTTGCAATAAACATGTCATGAGTGCCATGAGATGGAGGGCACTCGCTGGCAGCAGGAGGGGAGGTCAGGACCATCCTGTACCAGCCAGACATGGAGAGGATGAGCCCCCAGTCTCATAACCTGATACTAATTAACACCAGCTCAGCTTCCATGGCTCTTTCTCCCCATCCTATACTGCGAGAGCTCCCAAGGCAGACAGGAATGGCATTACTTAAAGAATTCCAGAAGAGTTTGGGTTGGAGGGGACCTTAAAGATCACTTTGTTCCACCCTCTGCAATGGGTAGGTATACCTTCCACCAGGCCAGGTAAGGGGAATTCTAGTGGATTTCTCCAAGAGAAGCAGCTCATAGCTACCCTTACATGCACGTCACCACCTCACAGCCATCAAGTGAAACTATTAAATACCAAGCACTTCCCATGAGGTTGACATTTTTAATCCCCACTCTTTTCACACACTGGTGACTGGGGCCTTTCCCCACTGTGAGGGCTTTTCAACTCCTCCCCATTTCTCCAGCGTTATTGCTCCCTCCCACTCACAGCTGAGAATTACAAGACATAATAAAGAGCCCTTGAACCAGACCGCGGGGTAGGGGGGTGGGGGACAAAAAAAATCAGGTCCCTTGTTTGAGGCAGGGATTCATCTGCCTCTCCCTGTGGAGATGAAGAGGCCCTTTCACCCCAGCAACCAGAAGGTTGAAGCTGGATATGTGCTCACCAGTGTGGCCGTGGCTGAGAGCTGCCAGCCCGGGGACTGACAGCAGTGACATTTCTACCTCAGATTAGAGGGGTGGTGCAAAAATGCATTAGAGTTGCTGGGGAGACTGTCCCTTCATAAGGCTGCACGCCTGGGAGTGGGCTGGGGTAGCTATGAAACGGGGCCACAGCGTGGCTTCAACCCTCTCTGCAGATTAAGGTTAATCAGAGCCTCACCAGCCCACCGTGCTCTCCCAGCAGAGTCCAGACCGGTTGGAGGTGGGAGACCAGTGCTTCCAATATCCCCACCCAGTGCCCCTGCTTTGTTCTCTGCTTCTGCCCAGTGACTTTCATTACAAATATCCTGTTATTATGGATGAAGAGAGACGGGGGAGAAGGCCCACACAAAGAGAAAGAAAAGGCTGCCTGCTAGAAACCCAGTAATTACAGGGCTCTGGCTTTCCTGGAAGAGGATTCATACAGATTCGACATGGCTGTGGTTCACACGTACAGCCTCTCTGGGGGCAGGCTCCTGGTTTGATTTCATTACCAGCTGCCAGGGGAGCTTTTGCCCCAAAATGAGTTTCCAAAAGGGAACAGTTGCACTTTTATTAGTTGCTTTGAAAGCAGTTTTGCTGTTGTCCCCAGAAGCCTCTGTGTTCACTTGGCCATGGGATGAAGAGCACAAGTGCCATGAATTGGGTTGTCAGAGCAGCCTTGTTACGGTCAAAAAGTATGGAAAAACTTCTTACAGAATCCCAGAATGGTTTGGGCTGGAAGGGACCTTAAAGATCATCTTGTTCCAGCCCCCTGCCATGGGCAGGGACACCTTCCACTAGATCAGGTTGCTCCAAGCCCTGTCCAGCCTGGCCTTGGACAGTTCCAGGGATGGGAATCCACATCTCTCTGGTCTGTTATTGATATGCAGTCACCACTAATTTTAGCAAAATCTGGTTGTATCAACCCTTCAAATGTCTCCTAACCCTACACATGTGAAGACTCTGTTTTCACATTGCTTATAAAGATAAGTCAGATCTCTGTTTGTCCTTTTACAAGGCAGGTAAAACGTAACTCAGGTATAAATGTGTGCAGGTGAAGTCTCACAGGACCCAAACTTGGCCTTCCTGTATTCATACTTAAGTATTGCGTGGTTTTTTTCAGTTCAAGCTCAGCACCCAGAACATTCAGTGTCAGGACTTCTGCACAGCTCTGCGTCAAGTACCAACCTCATTTCACACCTGGGTGAAATGATGGCTCAGATTAACTAGGCCAATTTCATGCTGGAAGTCTGAGAAAAGAACCCAAACTGCCTCTTCCTTGCTCAAAAAGCATATTAGACACCCTCTCCCCTTTCCTTACATATTGTACACAAACCTGAAAAGGGGTCTGTTTGGGGTAATTTTACACCATTTCTCTGGGAAATGTATTTCAGAGCTGGTTTTTCATCTCCCCTGGTGATCTGCCAACAACTCTAGGACATTGGTAGGACATCTCACAGCAGCAGGGCTGATGAAGAGACAGAAAACTCAGCAGGAAAGATGTTTCTGCCATTAGCACACGGACCTTTAGGCAAGTTCCCCCGATCTTTTGTGGTTTTATGATGTGCACAAGGCAAGGACCAGCACATCAATTCAGTGCAGTCTCAGAGGTGAGTACAGTCACTGGACAAAAAACACTAAGAAACCTCCTGTCATGGACAGTGCCCTTAAGTACCAGAAGTCACTTCAATCCCTGTAAGCTCACAAACTCCACATGTACCTGTGTGCTTCCAGGTGTCCGGATCCATTCGTCGTGGAACGAATGCAAAGTGCAGAGTTGGACTGAAGTTTGGGTTTCAGGCAATTGCAATCTACTATTAAAAGATCATAGAATGGTTTGGGTTGGAAGGGATGTTAATGCCCATCTCATTCTACTCCCTGCTGTGAGCAGGGACACCTTCCCCTAGACCAAAGTGGAAGTTGCTCCAAGTCCTGTCCAAGCTGGCCTTGGACACTTCCAGGCATGGGGCAGCCACAGCTCCTCTGAGCAACCTGTGCAGGGCCTCACCACCCTCACAGGGAAGAATTTCTTCCCTCTATTCAATCTAAATCTACCCTTCTTCAGCTTAAGGCCAATCCCCCTTGTCCTTTCCCTACGTTATCCTTGTAAAAAGGCCCTTGTCAGTCTTCTTGTAAGATCACTTAGGTGGGCACTGGAACTGAGTCCCAGCTTTATGGTTTGGCTCCTCGTAAAGACAGGCCCACTCACAAAACACAGCCCCAAGCTTAGCATTTGGTTTCCAAACATGCTGAATGTTGCCTTGGTTCTCTCTCTTAATTCCGTCTTTTCCTCTCTTTATTTACTTCTTCATTTCCCTGGGTCTTAATTTCCTGCCTCGAGTCCTGCTGTGCCCAGTCCCTGACTACATGGGATTGACTTCACAGCTTTTCCCTCTTCAGGGAAAGGTCAGGGATGAAGGTTGGTGTGGGGAGAAGAAAGGCAGAAGCAGACAGACAGGGAGCTCTCATAAAGGTCTGGCTGTGAAGCCTCTCTGAGAAAATGCCACTTGGGGAGGCTGTAACAGCTTTAATCTGTAGTACAGGGGGATTAAAAGACTTGTTCTCACAGGACAAAATGGAACGGAAGGAGCAGAACAAGGGGAGAATGAAGCTGCAAGAGGAGGAAGGGAGAAAGTTAAAGAGCTCAGCTCTAAAGAGCATCAGGGTTTAAAGAGCTCCAGTTGGAGCGTAAAAAATGTGAAGTGGCCTGCACAGAAAAGGGGCTTTGGCCAATGGCTCTGCTTTGCTTTTTCACACTAAGCACACACACTTCAAGCTGCTTCAGTCAAGGTAATCTGGGATGTTTGGCTTTGTTGATTTTCAGGGGCAAAGGAGTAGGAGGGGGAAGCAGAAGGTTAATGAGGCTCCACCAGATGTGACACTCAAAAGGAGCAGTGGCCATTCTGTGTTTTAAACAGTGGCTTATGGCTTTGATCCTCACCCCTCCTGTCCCTCAAACCCTCCCTGTCCTTGAGGGCCATGGAAGAGTGAAGGGGTCTGGGAACAGGAAGGAAGTGCCTGGAATTGTGGGACACCCTCTTCAAGTGCTGCTTGAGCAGCCTTTTCACCCCTCCATGAGGCCTGGAGATGGAGAGTATAACTGAAAAGGTAAGGAAAGAAGGAGACTTGAAATGCTTTTCAAAAGAAAAGTAAAAAAACAAAACCTCGATGCATCAATTGCAGGAGATGTAAAGGCCAAGAAGCCACCAACATGGACAAGCAGCGGCACTCCAACAGGGAAACCTGGCACTCCAAAACTGCTTGGAGCATTGCTCAGGTATTGCAGGAAATGGGGCTTCTTGGGGCTAGGCAACCTCAAACCAAGGACTGCTTTGCCAAATTAGCAAGGTTTGGACATGGCTAATATCCTTCTGAATAATATAGTATATTCTTCTCAAAGACAGGAGGATTTTTGCAGTTTAGTCTTCAAAAACCTATGAAGAAATGGCAGCAGAGGAAGGTGAGACACCACCCATGAGTCTAGAGTCCCTCCCATGAACACACACCCCAGCCTAAGGCACTCAGAGAGGAGAGAAGCAGGTCTCCAGCAGCCACAGGATTGTAACACCTTCTCTCATCTTTGATGTGATTCCTCTTCCCAGCTGAACAGGCTTTCAAGCCAGGAGAGATGCTCCAGGCACAGTCAGATGTCTAAGGCAGGTCTTCCAGGCTATTTCAGCAGCTCAGTGGAGCTGGGGGCTGGTGGTGCTCTGTGCACAAATTCCACTCAGAGGGGGAAAAGGAAAGACTTTGTAACATAATAAGCAAGTTCCAGACAGGAAAGAGTGCAGCACATCCAGAGGAGACAGGGGCTTGAGTGGCATTAGGGTAGGAAGAATATAATTACCTGACCTGGACTGTGGCCGTATAACGGTATTAACTTATTTCAACAAAGCCACAAGTGCCAAACCCTGGATTTTGCATTTAAACCCAGATGGCAGCAAGTCACAGCACCCTGATTCTATTCTTCCAACTTTTGTCTGGAAGGGACAGTCTTCCTGATAGGTTTTCATGCCTAATGCCTACCTTGAGAGCTCACCCTCACTTCATTTGGGAAGATCGATGCCATCCCAGTAGCTATGCATCTCCCAGGCAATCCCTGTACCTTGCAGGACAGAGGAACATCTTCCAGTCCCCACAACTCACCTGCAGGAGGTGAAGCCACACTCAGTGTCAAATTCAGCCCCAAGTTTTATCTGGTATTAATTATCCTCTGTTCTGACGAGATAAATGCTTAATCCTCTGGTTGTTGACACTGGAAATGGCCCAATCCACCCCAGAGTGGATACTATCCCAGGGAACTAGGCTTCAGCCACGATTCCCACATCATGTGCTGTACAAATGTTCACTGGCTTGCAGGGAATGGATTCCATGGGGTGCACAGGATCCTTCTGTGGCACAGCTAATCCACAATAATACATGACACAAGCATTCACTGTATCAGGTTTTTCTTCGTCCTTCTATTTTTTTTCCTTTGAAAATTCATATGGCATTTCTCCTTTTCACACATTCCCTATTTCCTTTGAGCTTACCAGCTTTCCTGCTCCAAAGGGAACTTCCTAAGCTCCACTGCCCAAAGGATGTGGGGATGGGTCTGCACAATCCCTGCTTCTCTGGGAGTCTTTCCCTGTCTTCCAGGAGAAAGGCAATAGATCTCCATATGGCTTCCCTGGTTTCACATTCCCTGGCAAGGCTAAACCAAGGAGTTTGTGTTGCAGGGAGAAAGCAGGAATGTTAATGCTGCCAAAGGTGGGAAACTGCCCCAATTCCTGATTCCACAGGACTGTGGTCTTTCCCATGTCTGACCATGTGTGCGCCAGGAAGGAAAACCACTGTCCCACACCGTCACCTATCCTGCATTTTGTGACACCTGGGAGATGCCTGTCCCCACCTTCCCACTGACACCTGGCCTTTCTGACCTCTCCCCTACTTGCTCTTCTGTTCACGAGGGATGCCTTAGAGACAGTTGCTGATCAAAGGCAAATTTCAAACCTAGACAAAGAAATAAGTTTGAAATAAAATATTATTGCACACAGGTACTTGGGAATGCAGGTTTGCTTCCCATTGAACAACAAAACAGGTTTTCGAGACAATTCTACACTGATTCCAACAGCAGCACCACAAACAGCTGATACAAAGGGTTGAATATAGGAAATACAGTGGAGAGTCAGTGCATGGTGGAACTTTTCCCTCTAAAGACACAATTAAACAGCCAAGTTCTGTCTCAACACCGGAATGTTTAGCTGAGAGTGGTGCCCTGAAGCTCTTAACCATTGTATTCTGTTGTCCCCAGGAGCAGCTTCTGCTTCCAAGGAGCTCCCAGTCAAGTAGGGGGAAACTGAGGCAGGGGGAAATAAATTTTTTCCTCAGTGCCACAAAAGCAGCATGGGGTGAGAGAGAAGAGGATCACACACATGCAGAGGGACCCTGGAGAGCTGTTCCCCACCGGAAGCATGTGCTGCTCTATATGAAACATGACACAAGGCTGCAACTCTTATACTGAGATCAAAACTGGCTGCTCTCCCCACCCTCCCTTTAGCAAGAGGTGGCTGAAGCATTCTGCAAATTCCTTCTACAAATTCCTGCAGAAAAAGGGAATATGACACACAGAGAGTAAGCTAAAGTTATTCTGTCAACCTTGTTTGTTTTACCAAAGCAGTTTTTCTAGTCTTAGTCCAATGGAAATAAACTTCCAGCCCACCTGAATGCAGAAGTTTGCCTTTGCCATTGTTGTGCTCAATTTAATCCCAAAATTACAGTGAGGCAAAGAACTAGCAGGAGAAAAAAGCTGAGCTCTTTATCGTTTTTTTTTATTCCTTAACAACAAGATCCAGAGAGGGGCTATTTACTCCTTGGCAACTTCACCTCAGCTGTGAGACCAGACCAAGGAGGGAATGGGAGATTGAAGCGCAGCCAGTGAGAGCATGAAAAAAGGCTCAGCGTAAACGAGACCAGAAAGGGGGTTCTGGAGATTAAAACAAAGATCTCACAATCCAAACTCCTGGGTCTGTTTCCAACTGCAACACTGACTTCAAAGTGCATGTAAGTAAATCTACTTCATCTCTCTCTGCCCCAGCTCCTCCCATGTAAATAAACACAGAGGGGGATGTTGCAGCTGGTACAACTCCAGATCATGGCTACACCATCCCAGCAAAGCACCAGCTCTCAAACTGGCAGTACCCACAGATTATTTTCTGAATATTCAGTCATTTGCATAATTGCAGAGATGAGGTTTAACAGCAGGGATAACTTGGGCTTCCTGGCAAAGGAGAAGTATCAGCTCGTTCTTCCAGTGCAACATCTAATGTGTTTAAGGACTGTGCTAGTCTTTTGCCCTGACCTGGAGCTGGCAGTGCATAATTTATAGTCCTTAATTTAATCTTTAATATTATCCCTAATTAATGACAGACCAGGGTCCTGGAACTCCAAACCATACAATTAATTAGGAAGCAATAGCAAACAAGCACACCAAGAGCATCTGGGAAGGCACCAAGTACAACAGAGCTCTGCTGCATCATCCCTGGCCGATGGCTCCTGCTCCCACTCCCGATAGCTGGGGCAGTAAATGGAAGCAGCAGGGAAAAGAAGGGAAACAAGAGCCTGGCAGTGAAAGACAGGGTGAAGCAGCTGCTCTCCAAGCAGGTATTTAAGGAGATATTTGAGACCTTCTTCCCAATAATCTCTGCTTTGGGATTATCCCAAAGCATTCTGCAACTCTTTACGTAACACACTTTACACCTCCTTCCTTTTCCAAGCAAGTGGCCAATCTACTGTCTCCAAAGTGTTACTGCTGAGAAATGGCTCTGATAAAGTGATGCAAACCTGCTTTGCTTCATTATATTGAATTTTGCCTAATCTTGGCATGTCTTTAAAGCTCCCTAAAAATACAATTGCAGACAGCAAGCCAATCCCTTCTTGTATTTTCACACAGCACACAGAAGCAGGAAGCAGCTCACACTGCTGTGGGTCCATTATTAAGCAGCTCTTTGGGGAAGAGCAGAACAGGCATGTTGTGGTTACATTGCCTTCCCTCCAAATGTGCCGTGGAGTATCCAGCTCCAAGGAACAGCAGGCAGTCTCTTCCCACCTGGTATTCCATGATTCTATGAGATGAAATGCCCCACATTGTACATGGGGCATCCATACAGACAGCAGCTGTGATCCTGCATGATTCCCTTTCCTTTGATCTGTAGAGAATGCCTTGATCAGCCTCATCCAGCACTGCTCAGATCATATTTCTCCCAGAAATATACCAAAAAAGGTCATCAAACCAGTCTGTTGGTGCATTTCTGTCCTTTTGTACTGAGACCTGAGCAGCATTAGCTCACAAACCACTCAAGTCTTGGACAACCTGGGGAAACAGCTGCCAAATCCATGTCCATTCTGTGCCAGGAAGGACATGGTGACCTGGCAAGCTTCCCAGAGCCCTCTGCACAGAACTACTGCACAGCAAAGCAAAGCAGGTGACACAGAATCAACACCAGAGCTCAGGCAGTGCTCTCAGGCTCTTTGCTGTGATCTGACCCACTGGCTGTTCATGACATACATCCAATATTCCTCCCAGGCTCCAACGTGTTCCCTCCTCTTCTAGAGCTTCCTGTGACAAGCAATTTTGTGTGGGAGCTGATTTCCTTGCTGTGTCACACATGGCTCAGCTTCTTTTCTCCTGTGCCTTCCAGGTGACAGCCCCAGGGACTAAACGGTGACTCAGAAAGGGAATCCTACAGTCCAGCCAAGCTGCCATTCGTCCTTAGCCTGAGGAGAGTTCTCTTTCCCACAGGATCACAGTCCACCTGCACCCTACTGATCAGGCAGATGATGGAGAACTAGACCATGTCCGAGCAGTGGCAGTGGGAAGCAGCTGATCTTTGTCACGAAGGCAGGATCGCAGCTTTGATTCCTGCACTGCTCTCACCTCCCAGGTATTTGGGCAGCTGGACACTGACTTCAGGACTATCACCCATCTCCACACTCCATTCCCTCCCCATCTTCCTCCTAGTAACACCAACTGGGCACGCAGGCACAGGGCAGGATGATTAGAGAGCAGGGACAGCATTTCCCCTCCCTTCACCTTCCTGCAGGAACGTTTACCAAGATCCCATCACATCAAGTCTCTCTGTGCCAGTGCCAGGTGAAGTTTGATGCCACAAATGCAAATCTTATGTGCTGTCTCTGCCTTCAGATGTTATAGTTGTTCAGAAACGTGGGGCAAGACCACAGGGTTTGTCAGTAGCCTGAATATCCTTCTCCAGCTGCTCAGGCATCTTCATTCCAGGCTCTCCATCAGGTCAGCAATGGAACAGATGCACAGGAGGTGTTCAGCCCCTGACTCTGGGTTTAACCCAACACCCGGCCGGAAGAGAGAAACCTGGAAGTAGCTTCCTTTAGCACTGGCTGGAAAAATTCTTTACGAGAAGCTCCCAGACATGTTCAGTAAACACTGAAGACCAAGCCATCCCATGCCTGTGGCTGCCTCTCTTCCCCAGTGCTGGCTCAACCAGTCCTAGCTAAAGTGCTTTGTCCAGTCCACCACAGGCAGAGGGTGCCGCAGCTGCAGCCTTGGGCTCCTCACTGGAGCCCTTCAGGACCAAGAACTCCAGCAGAATGTCCAAGAGGCAGAAAACCAGGTGCCTGAAACAGAGAGAAGACAAAGCTTAGGCTGGTCAGGGCACAGGAGGCAAAGCTCACACTAGGAAGGAGCGTTCTGACTGCCATCAGGGGAAAGAGGAATGATCTGAGCAGCACAGAAAACACAAACACACCTCCTGGAGGGAGGTGACACATGCATTTCACAGAATCACTGAGGTTGGAAAAGACCTCTGGGATCATCAAGTCCAACCTTTGACCGAACACCACCTTGAGCACTGAGTGCCATGTCCAGTCAATTTCCTAAACCAGGAATGGGGACTTCAACACATCCCCAGCCATTCCCTTCCAATGTTTAACAACCCATTCAGTGAAGAAACTCCTCCTGATGTTCAGTCTGACCCTCATTTCTCTGCAGCCCATTACTAAACCGTTGCTTTCCAAACTCCCAGCGCTGGGCATAGACAAAAATACCCCCCTACACAGATCTGCAGCTCCAAAATCTAACTAAACTAGGATTTGTCTTACTTCCCTGACATCCCCTAACTAAACAGGCCCAACAACATAATTAACATGACTCAATAACCTCCAGCCAGATCGGGGTCCTGGACATGCACCCTCATCACAAACAAGCCAGATGCCCTCTAATACTGCAAGTCTGGGATAATGAGCCAGATAAGTTCTATGCCAGGCAGCTGGAAGCAGGAATTGCATGGCAAAGCCCTGAGCACAGCTCACAGACCCCATCAGAGGCCATCAGGGTAAAGACTAAAATCCACATACCTGTTTATCACAGGCTGGCTCAGGGACTCCACCACCAGGTTCCAGCTCATCTGACACTTGCTGGTCCCAAGGATTTCTTGGACCACATCTGTAAAGAGACAAAGCTTTAGGAACTGCACATTTCCAAAGGTCAGTCTTCTCCTGGTGGGTGCTGAATCACAGCTTGTGACGGTACTCTGAGCCTGAGGCATCTCATGCCCAGCATCACCATGACAGGGAACAGCCAGGGACAGGACAGACTGCCAGGAAAGGGTTGCAGGCTGAAAGGGCACATACTGGCAGTGCTTTTTGATTCCCAAAGGATAGTGAGGGTCCCTTACACTGCAGCAAGGAGTTAAACGTTCAGACTGCACTCACATGGATTAGCCAGCAGGGGCTTTAATGCCAAAGGTCCCAAAGTCAAACTTCAAGAGAGGGAAATAATCCAGTACAACTGGGCTCAGGATTTCAGTCCAGTGGAAAAGCCACAGGCTTTGCCTAGTGACTCTCCTCTGCCATTGGGACCCTTTAGCAACAGGTTTAGCACAGTGTGGCTCTGGTTTTCCCAAGCCCTGCCTTGGGTGAGATGGCTTGGCAGGAACTGCACCACCACTGTAAGCATGGAACTGTGGCCTGTCCCCATCTGGGAATCACCAAGACACCCGTCCTTCCTCTCTGAGCTGTGCTGCTCCCCAAATACTTACACAAACTATCCAGAACTGGGAAACTGATTTTTGCTTGCCAGAAACCATTCAAACCTCAAGGGTCATGAACCTTTCCTAGTGCCTTGGCACAAGCAAACTCCATCTCTGTGTTTAACCACATTTCCAAGGATTCCAGTGCACTGGAGGGTTCTCCAGCCACTCTTCTTTCCCAAAGGCAACTGACAAGTCCCTGGGACACACTTACTAGGCAAAATCCCCATCAGGCTCTGCAGGGCCTGATCTGCTGTTGCCTTCTTCTGCTCCTCTGTCCTAGGGGGTTTAGGCACTGCTGGTAAAACTCCTCCGGGCCAGATGGATTCCTGGAGCAACTGGAGGTACTGGACCCAACGCTGGGTGCAGGTCAGGTTAAACATCTGCACTTCCAGCCACCTGTGGCACAGGGAGACAGAGAAATGTTATGAAAAGTCAGGCTTGGGACCAAGTCAGGCTATTTCTGCCCACCACAGGCCCTGGAGGGGTAAATCAGTTTGCTGCATTCGTTAACATGCAGTTTTCAAGTCTGCACAGCAAATATTTTCTTAAATCTTTATTAGCTGAGTTTCCCATGCACCAGAAGTAGACTATGATCCCTTTGTTATGGACAAATGTGTAAAGTCACAGGGGAAAAGCAAAGGCCATGAAAAGCTCCATCATCCTGCTAATCACAGGAATCCACGTGAATCACTGATTCCTAAAGGAAGCAAAGCTAAAGGATACAACTGACCTGAAGGTCCCAAGTTATCTCCATGCACAAGCCAATACAGAGATGGAAAAACTGGTGTTTTAACTAAAAAGAAGCCCCAGGAAGGACTGGAAGGACATAAGCATGTTCTGGTAGCCACTGTTCCTCTCATCAGTCCCTCGCAACCAAGACAGTCAAGGATGTCTTGCGTGGAGACCAAAACACACGTTCCAAGGATGGCAAGGCATGAATAGCCTATTGCTTTGCTCTCCTCTTGACCCTCTGCTTTCCTACTCTTCACTCCTGCTCCATCTACTGATGGCAAGGAATGGAATCATAGAATCACAGAATGGTTTGGTTTTGGGACCTTGAAGACCATCTTGTTCCACCCCTTGCCATAGGCAGGGACACCTTCCACTAAACCACATTGCTCCAAGCCCAACCTGGCCTTGAACACATCCATGTGTTCACATCCATGTGGGATGGGGCAGCCACAGCTTCTGTGGGCAACCTGTGCCAGGGCCTCACCAACCTTAGAGTGAAGAACTTCTTCGTTCTCATCCAAAATCCAACAGAATTGCTGGTGGGCCCTCCTGCTGGGTCAGGACTGTGCCCTTTATACACTAACAACCTGCAGATCCCAAAATGCTGCTCCACAAAACAGCTTGGAGGTATTTGCAGCCACACTGGGTTTGTCCCCGCCAGCCAAGTGCTGGGAGAGTTTCTAAATCAACCACATGGACTGCCTTTCCTGGACGTGAAATCCATTCCAGTGTAACAGCAAAAGCCAGAGCTGTCAGTCAGAACCTGCCACTGCCTGAAATCTTTCCCCTCAGAATTAGGAGGGGCTATGGATGAATCCCTGATGCCTCAGAGGCTGACAAGACGGTCCCCTGCTTTAGCCAGGCTTGGTGGTGAGGGCCTAGTGCCACCATCCTTGTCGGCAGGAGGCTTTGGAGCAAAGACGGAAACACCAGCACGGTGCTGGGGTAGTGAAAAGGCTTGTGATTTCACCAGTATTTCAAGATTCTCAGAGGAGAGGAGTCTGCCAGCAGGGCCAGGAGACCCAGGAAACTGCCAGATTCCTTTGGGCAGCTGGTGTTCGTGCTTGCAATTCCGTCACCACTATTCCCCAGCAGCTCCCAGTCCACCCACGAGCACTGGCCCTGTCAAGGCAAACTTTATTTGACCTGCGCTCTGCCAGACTGTCTGCATTCTTCCTGGGCGAGGCATTCAGGCCAAGGGTGTCTTTCCTTGGGCTAATGTGAGTGGATAGTCAGGAATAGCAGCACCTAAAGGTAACCAGGGAGAAAGGAAGCAGGTTGTCATCGAGGACTGCACGGCAACCTGATGTTCCCTTTGTCAGCAGAAAATGAGGTGCCAAGCTTCAAGTCTTGAGGGATGAACACCCAGGAGGTGTCCATTAAAAATCTGAAAAGGAGCCTTGGTGCAGCAGGAAGGCCTGCTGTTCTCAGAATAAGGTCCTACTGGAGCATGGGCAATGATCCCGGTGATCTAACTAACGGGAAGACACATTCTTTATGCTCAGCCTCACCAGGGACCATGCATACTGATGTTGCTACAAGATAATGCCAGAGATCCAGAGCTTCCACCTGTCTTAGAGGACAAAGTGTCCCAGCCCAGTCCTGCCTGGGAAGGCCATGTTGGAAATACAATTAAAATTGTTTTAATCTCCAGCCATCAGCAGGTTTTAACACTCTGGATCGTGTTAAACCCTCCAGCCATTTCCAACCAAATCAAAGTGTTAAACTGTGACTTTTCCAGGGGCAAGAGCTTTCATTAACATAGTTTTTTATTAACATGTTTTCCTACACAGCCTGCTTTCCTGGCTGAGAAAACATGTGACACGCAACAGAAGTTCAGAGCCTTGGGGACAGAGCTGCAAACAGTCAACCTGCACCAAGGAGATCAGAGTGAACATTGGCTTGAACCTCATTACAGCAATAGCCACTTTCCAGCTTTTAAAAGGTTGCAGAACACAAAGAATGAGCTTTCTTTTCCTTAGAAACACTCCTAAAACAGAAACAAAAAATCAAGAAAATACTGGGCAGAGAGAAAGCTGAACCTAAAGACAGCATGTTTCCAGGCAGCTCAAGAGCAAGCTGAGAACTGATAAATGCTGGAAGGTCCTACACAACCAACCTCACATTTTCAGCCCATTTATTTCCATAAAACCACCAAAACGAGGCAACGAGACCTATAAGTACCACCAATAAATCTCATCATATGTGCACATACTGTGATTAGGTGAGTGCTCACAGGTCTTGCATCCCACAGTTGTGAGACACCACTAATGGATTTTCTTCCTTAGTCTGGCAGCTCACTGCCTTCCACTTTGGGAAGCAAAGGGCAGGATCTGGGAATGGCTCCATGGGTCTTGTACCAATAAATGCCACAGCTCCATGCAAGTTCCTGAGAAGAGGCCAACTTGCCCCATCACACGGTGCTCAGATAACTGAGCAAGAAGACCCAAATGCACAAAGTATACAAAAAAAGAAGGAATTAAACAGGAAAAGGGACAAGAAAAAATTGAGAAACCAAAGTTGGGTGCAAATGGAACAAAGACTAAAGCAACTCTACTCTGGGTACCCTTTTGCTAGTCTACCAGTGGGTGTAGCTGTTCCAAAAGCACTGGGAAAATAACTGTCCAGACTGGTCCACCTGGCTCTAAATCCTCCCTGGGAGCGCAGCTGATGCTGATTCTTCAAAAGAAAACATCCAAACCTGCCAAAAATGGTTTTCCAACATCCTCGGAACCTGAATGTGTTAATGTCACCACCAAAACCCATTTTGGGGGAATCACATTCCATTTGCACACCATGCACAGGGGGAGCACCAGGAGCATTTAAACTGTGAGGAGCCAAATAACTCATAGAATCATGGAATATTATGAATTGCAAGGGACCCACACGGATCATCGAGTCCAGCTCCTAGCCCTGCACAGGACACCCCAAGAATCCCACCTCAACTCCCACTATTGGTGTTGCAGCTCAGGGAGTGTCACACCAATGTAACTGAAAGTTCCTACCTGAGTAAACTCCAGAAAATGGTAAATTGATTTTTCCACCAGGCAGACTTGCTGCACCAGGTGGGGATAAACAGCACAGGAACTCCAAAGATCTGCTGGTTCAAAGCTGACCTTCACCAGCAGGTCACAGATGATTTTTTGTGCTATTAAAGGCCTGAGCATTTGAGATCCATGTGCCACATTGAAAGCACACACAGGCTGTTCCCAGGTAGAAATAAATCCACCAAGAAACATAAATAGACCTATCTTGTTTTATTTTTGGGTGGCTGATGGTTTACTATTTCCATTCTGCTATTTCACGAAGAAATAGCCTTAATAAGAAAGATAGAAAAAAACACATCTATCACTGAGCCATCTCCTTACACTTCAGCTGAGACCAGAAATAGACAAAGTGACCTCCTGGGCTCAGACATTTGAATGTTTTGATAACGCCCAACGCAAAGAGACAAATTCCAAAGGCCATGGAGTCCTGGAAGATAATCTGGAGGTGCATAACTTGCCCATGTCGTAAGGGATCTCTATTGGAAATAGCTGCTGATGGAGGAATGAAATGGCTGCTAAAAAAGAGCCAAATTAATGCCACGGTTTAAGATGGAACTCCAAGGTCAGCTGAAGGGATCCATTGAGACTGGAACACCCTGGGAATGAAAAACAAGGCCTGGCGGGGACATACCTGGGCCTTCCTTCAGCACCTTAATGCAACAAGGGCTGCTAAGAAAGAGCAGCCTATGGAAAAGGCAGACTGGGAGTCAGGGACAGGCAAGACACGGCATCTGGGCTCAGTTTTACCTGGCTGGATGCACTCACTTAAGTGGACTATCCAGAGGGTTGACCTGCAGATGGAGAGAGCTCAGCAAATAAAGGTTGGATAGGTTGGATTTCCTTAGTCTGAAAAATAAAGATGGACCAGGAATGGCCAAAGACATACAGTACTCTCCAAATTTAGCAGAAGCTGCTCAAACTCTGCTTTCCTCATCCATCAAGAACTGAGATCACTTGAGCTAAGGAACAGGCAAGTCAAATTTGCTGATTATAATTAAAATCTGAAACTATAGCAATTATGATTTCCCCAAAACTGGGGATTTTAAGGATTTAGACAAACAGAAACTGGAGGCCACATTAGGAAGAAAAGATGAGAGAGTTCCTTTGCATTAGCTGTATAAATACAAACAGTTCCATAAATACACATGAGCTGTGTGTAAGAGTAGCAAGTCCTGCTCAACACTGACTACCTTCCACTCCAGAACAAGGTCTCTAAGGAATTCGGCATGGCTATCCAGGAGCTCAAAAAAGGCCCGGGAGACTAAGGTAGTGAAAAGGACTGAAGAAAAAGACAACATGTGGAAAACACAAGGCATTCAAACATGATTCTTCCTGAAATGAAAAAAGGCTGGTGCTTAAATCACCAGACCAAATCACAGAATATCCAAATTCCTCCCCAAATTGTGCCTTGAACCACAAGAATATTCTTGACTCAAGAGCTCAAGAAGAGCAACATTTCAATGTTGTGACTGCAAAACCTTTCTGAGCAAAGCCTGTAAAAATGAAGCAGCAGCTGCAGTGGGCACAGTTAGAATGGAGAAACATAAACGGAGACTTTTTGCCTCCAGCTTTGAGCACGTGCTACCTGAGCCTAAATACACCTTCTCCAGACAGCCACCAGCAGAGATGTGCAGCAGGCTCAGCTCAACACCTTCAAAGCAACCCCACACTTGTCCAGGTAAACCCTGCATCAAGGAAGGAAACAGGAAAGAAAAGGAAAAAAACCACAAAGCATCCTGAGTCTTTTTAAACTACTGGCCAATGACACACAATGCACAAAGTGAACTATCCTTCTTTTCTTACTAGAAATGTTCCTCTCCTGCTGCCCTATCATCGTTTCAGTTGTGAACAGCCCCTCCTATACCCAGCTGAACACAGGGTGATGAAATGTTTGAGCAGGAGGCCGAGTGCCTTCCCTCAGACCCGGTGCCTCGCCAGGCTCTCTCTCCCCATTTCTGCACTAAGGGAAGCAAGGAACAAACCCAGCTGCAAGAAGTTCACACTGGTGGCATCTGCATCCATCATTCCTTAATCAGAATTACCCAGGCCAGACATCCTGGGCAGAGGAATTTTCCTAGCTGCAGAAGCCCTGGGAGATGTTGGTGTGCAGGACATCTTATGGTGGGGCAGAGAGGAGAAAAAACACATAATTCCCTACACTAAGGAATCATTCCCCCCTGTAGGCATGAAACCACACCTCGGTGCTGGGATTTCTGTGCCATTTTATGTGTTGCTCCCTCAAAACACCCCTGCTGCAAAAAGAAATCATGAAGACACTCAGGACTCCAACGTCTTCATCCAAACTGCTCTGGTTTTGCTTTTATCCACCTGGATTTCCCTACGATGCCTTGGGGCTCAAGGAAGCAGGGGAAAAAGTATGTGTTTAAAAAAAATCCAAATCTCTTTGATTTCTCACAAAGCATCCTGGGTTTTGACAAGATCTTCATCAAGTACTTATCGAGCCAATTAAGCTCTCAGTGGTGCCCCAGGGAGAGGCCAGGCTGTCTCAGCCAGACCTTGCTCAGAGCAATTGCTTCATTAGCCCACTTCAGAATGAAAATACATAAAGCTGCTAATAACCCTTCAAAAACCAGGGCAAATTAAAACCAACAACGACACGTTAATTACTCTCCATCCTTTTCTTCTTTGCTCTATCTGAATTAGGAATTTGTTGTGCTTTTTTAAATCTAGAAAAAATAGTTGGCACATGCAACTGTTGAAACAGAATCCTAGTTAAAATAATGTTGCAACTGTTATCAAAGCACAGAGTGCTTTGCTTCATTCTAGCGGCTGCTTTTGGAAGAATGTTGCTTCTAGAAGAGGGAAAAAAAATTTGTTTTGGACAGAGATTCAAAGCCAGATCCAAAATTTCCAGGTGCTTGGAGAGAGCTGAATCAAGGCCCACTTCCAATCTGATTTGTACTTACTTTACAGATACACACAAAGACACACAGAGTCCTGAAATCACTTTTCCTGACATACCACAGGCCTGTGATTCCTGCAGCTACTTACAATGCAAATAGACAAATCCAGAGAGGAAGATTAAGATGCCATGAGATTGGTTCCCCTATTTACCTGGTCTGGTGCTGATTTTTAGGCTTGGTTTTTAGGGACAAGAATTTTGTTGCCACAAACCTGGGCCTGCCAGCACAGCTCCTCTACGTGCAGTCCTCCCCAGCATACCCAAATCAACTCCCCCGGTAACAACTAGAAGAATGAGTGGGTTTAGTGGCTCCAGTTACATTGATATTGCAGTTTTGGCTGCTTGTTTCTGCCAGCAAAACTCTGAGATGCTGCCCAAAGCTGGAGTGGAAAGCTACTGCTCCAAAGCCAAAAGAAAGTGGGACAAGCCACAGCTTTAGCATAAACCTTCCTGGCTTCTCCTGGCACGTGCAGAGCATGAGTCAACCCTTGGATTTAATGTCTTTTAAAGAGAATGCAGGGAGGAAAGAGGCAGCCTCCATAGGGAATGTCTGTGCACACACAGCCACATCCCACCCCAGGACACCACCTCTGCTGGGTGACATGTACAGCCCAGCTTCAGGCTGACCCCCACCCCAGCACCAAGATGAGGCCTGGGGCACCATCTTGGCTGTCAAAAGTGGTCTCTGCACGGCTCCAGGGCTGGGCAGAATTCCCTGACATGGGCAGTGTACTTCCAGCACTCCCATCCCACAGGTGCTGCCCAGGCACACAGGTTGACTCAGGGACACTGAAGAGGGTCAGACACTGGCGGCACTTTGAAGTCAAGAGGATCAAGGGGGCTGCCAAGGGTCTTTGTGCCAGTTCTTTTGGCACAGAGATCAAGGAAGAAGAAGAGAAAATCAGATAAAAAGCACCCAGCAGGCAGCTCCCTGAAGCTACAGAGCTCACTGCACAAGTGTCTATGACACCTGGGCTGACAGTGACAGGCCAGAAGAGCCCCAAAGCCAGCGTGACAGCAAAAACTTGCAAGAAAGCTCTCAAAAGCCTTATGGTCACCTGCAATCAGTCTCAAAGCATCCCTGGCTCTCCACCTACAGCTCACAAGGACTGGAATGTCACCTCCCCAAACCTGCCAGCTTTGCTAAGGGATGAGGGGACAGGGGACAAAGCCTGGAGCAGCAGTGGAATCACCCAAAGCAAAGATCAGAGCCAAGCAGTGGTGAGCTCCTGGGTAAGGCAGGGATGATTTGCATTTATTTTAAGTCATGTCAGTGGAACATGACACTATCAAAGCTCCCTGAGTAGTTCTACACGCTCCTTTCAGAAACAGGCACTTCCGAGCCCAGCACGGCCTCTGTGCCCCATCCCCGCTCAGGTTTCAAGGGCCAGACAGGCAGGGTGAGCCAAGACACTTTACCCCACTCAGTGGTTTGCACTCTATGGCTTTCTGTTGCGTTGCACAGGAAAGAGCTAGGAAAAGCCTACAGACCTGGATCTGCACCTCAAACACTCCCAGATCCATCCCCGGGATGCTGGCACTCTGCTGGGGCTCCTGTCTGGAAGGTGGAACAGAGGGAGCAGGGATCATCTAGCTGGTGGCTGTCCCCTGGCTCCACCACTGTCCCCAGCTCCTTGTGGCACTGGCAGCTCCTGAGCCAGTGGGACCAGACTGAGGGCAGAGTGTGGGGTCACAGCCACAACATGGTTTGCGTGCTCATCATGTATTTTTAACACCTCTTTGACTCACAAGGCTCTGAAAAGCACCCAGATTCTCCAAATGCTTTTGAGCTCTTCCACCAAACACCCCCAGAGCCTAGAATACCTCCAAGTAGTCCACTTTGCAAACAGGTTCCTGTTGCAGCCTCCCAAGGGAAGCCAGATGTGCCTTTCCAGCCCGTGGGAGGGGAGCAAGAGCTGGGGAGGGGAGCGGAGCTGGAGAGGGGCAGTGGGTTTGTTTACAGGCACAGACCCAGCACACAGAGAGAGGCTGCTGGAAGCAGTCCTTGGCCCCAGGGTCATTCCCACCCCCAGAGAGACTCCCAGCCCCTCCACCTCCCCTCCACCCACCTCTCCTTTCGGCTCCAAAAAAGGATCCCTCTCTGTTATATAATGGGGTGAGCGGCTTGGGCCTCGCACACACGGCCTCCCTTTACTCAGCAATACCTTTTTCGGTCATGGAGCCTTCCTCTCCCACTGCCATCCAACTGACACTCAGGGGAGATGGATAGTGCCTGGCTCCAGCTATTCCAGCTACGGAAAGAGGGGAAGGAGGAGTGTGGTGGGATGCTCCATGCAGAGCATGGTGAATGGAGCAGGTAGGGAGGTCCTATAATGGACAGTGTGGTCACAGCAATCACTCGATGTCACTGAGATAAAGCCCTCAAGGGAGAGAGGGATTGGCTCTTGAGAGAAATTGGTTGTTGTTCTTGGTATGCTTTTGTTGGTTTGTGGGTATTTCTATCACTCTGCACCGAATGAGCCTCAAGCCAGAGCACAATCATCTTGCACCTGCAAGGAGGCAGCAGGAGCAGCACCTAATCACCAAATACAAACTGGCAGAGCAGCAACCCCCTTCCTAACACTCAAAACATTTCCATGGCACCTCCTTTCTGCCCCATACCACCTCACCCTCTGAGAGGAACAGGGAAGGACCATCTCTTGAAGGGATGATGCCCACATCCCTGCAGCAATCCATGAGCAACACCATCCTCCTGGCAACAGGTCAGTTCCCACTGTGCTAGTCTCTTCCCTGTCTCCTTCACACCAGACCTGTGGACTCTTGACTGTCCCAGAACAAGAGCAGAGCCAACCTCAACATGTGGATTTCAGCACAGACACAGGGTTTGTTCACAGGGTTGTATTTGCATCCTATCCTGATGGTGACATCAAGAAGTCACCATATCACCTCCAGGCAAAGCTCTGCCTGCACTGGGTTTACCCAAACCTGTTGAAGCAGAGCAGCTACAAACACACTCCCCTCACTCTGCTCCACCAGCACAACTCATGGAGCTCCTGCACCTTTCAGAGCCAGGCATGTACTGTGTGTATCCCAGCTTTCTACTGGAAAACACCAACGGCACACGTGGGTGCTGCAGGTTCCCTGGGTGACCGGGACGCAGCTTAACAGGACATGATGATGTGCCTGTTCAAGCTCTCATACCTCCCTGCTTACACACAGGGATTGGGTTCCAGCTCATTTCCCAAGAGACCAGATCCCATTTTGGAGAATGGTGGCAACACCCACCTCCTGCTGTCCAAGGGAACAGACCCAGGAGTGAAGGCAGCAGTGCCTGACCTCAAAGCACTCTGGCTACCTCTACTGAGTGCAGTTTAAGTTACCAGCTCAGTTATAGTGTGCTGCCCTGCACATTCTGATGCCAACTTTGGATGCTTGCAGGAGCAGGAAAAGCTCTGCTCCAAGACTCTCCCAAGCCCAAGTCCTGCAGGGCTCTAAAGAACCACATCCTCAGCTAGTGATAGCCACCAACCTACACCAGAAAACAGGAATGCTCTGTTTGTGTGTCTTGGCCTAGAGCCTTACCACCCAGAGGCACTGGCCCCAGGACAGCTTGGCAAGTCCATCCTAGCTGGAAAGGCAGCCTGTTCCCACTCCCTGTGCATGTCCCGGCCCCAGGCACAGGCACTGCTGGCCCAGGGCAGAGCAGGGAGTGCAGCAGTGAGAGCAGAGGTCCTCACAGGCCACCCTCTGAGCTCTTTTTGACAAGTTGCTGTTCCCTTGGCCTGTTTATTCTCTCTTTGTAGACAGAACAAGCTGAGCCACTGGGCAGTGAGACCAGGAGGCCAGTTCTCCCTGGAGAGCCAAGGAGATGGGCATTGTTGCCCTTTCATGAGACAAGACCCATTCCCAGGGCTGGATCCATCCCTTCCCTATTATTAAGGAATAGGAGGCTGCCTGCTACAGTTGCATTTTTGCTCACAGGGAAAACAGCTCGTAGTGCAAACCTCCAAGAGGTTTCTTTTACATACACACAGCACCTTCTTTACAGAACCTTGTTTGATGCTCAGAAAACATTTACCCACACTCAGGCACAAGCTCCATTTAAGACTGTGTCTCCAAAGGGAATTTACCCTCCTAGAGTTACCAGGTTGCTCACTCAGGCCTTACCTTTGAACAAGGGTCCCAAAGAGCAGGTTGAAGACCTTCTGAATGTTCTCTGTGCACAGCCAGCTCCAGTGATCCACCAGCACCAGGCGAAGCACATCCAGGGCCAGATCAGCTAAAGCTGTCTCAGAGTCTGCCAGGAGGAAGAGGAGGCTCAGATGAAGAAACCAACTCAGTGCCTGACCAAACCTGGTGAAAAGCATCATCCCAAACTCACTCTTTTCTCCCAGTCTGGCACTTTGTGCCATACACAGATGACCTGCTGCAGCCCAGCCAGTCCAGACAGCCTGCCCTTACCACTCTTTCAGTTCCATTTTCATACAAGCAGTCTTAATCTCCCCACAAAGGGTCACACCAAACCAGAACGTGGCTGCTCCGAGGGCTCAGTTCCTTCTCAGTTAAGAGAGGATGGCAACATGCCCAAAACAGCTGAGAATGAAAGTAGTCACCATAGCTAGAGAAAGGTACACTGCTGAGGACTGTTTTCCTGCTCTTCCCCATCACTTCCTCCTCTTCCAAGAGTTTTCCAGGCACAAGGCTCCAGTGGGTGGCTGCTTTCTTACCTGTTTTCGGCACACTGCCATCCCAATATGTGGACTGATAGTTGATAAACCCTCTGTGTCACTGAAAAGGAACTGAGCCCAAAAAAGGGAAGAAAGCAGGCAGTGACTGCAGCCAGCAAAAGGTACACTTTTGAGGACTATTTCCTGGTCTTCAGGAAAATTTTCCCCTCTTCAAGAGTTTCCCAGGCACAAGGCTCCAGATGGTGGCTGCAGGCTGCCATCGTGTGGCAGATCCCAGTCTCGGCAGGAAGGTGGATAAACCACATCTGGATAAACCAGATGTAACAGTTAAAGCAGAAACCCACACACCTCCTCACATATCCCTACTGACACAAGCCTGGGACAGCAAAACCTCTCTCTGATCCTCAGGAGGATGTCAAAACCTTCAGTGTAAACACTTTCTACTTGCTAGAGAATTACTTTTGCCCCCAAAGCACTTGAGGTGTTGTCCTGAACAGGCGCATTAATGTGCCACAAACCTGCCTGGGGCAGCCACTCCTAGGCCAGTGCCCCGACCTGAGCCTAATGCCAGGTTGGCCACGTGAGATCAGGTGCAACAGCTTTCCCTAATTTGAATTCCCTGATGCCTCATCTTCCAACCACTCTGCCTATAGAGAATTTACACTCACAACGTACTGCTGAAAATAAAGGGAAGAGGGATTCTGGACCTTTTCCTTCCCTCTTCTTCCTCTCCCCACTGCATATATGCAGGACTAATTAACTCCAGGCCACTTCACTTGGAAAAGACAGGGCACTTGGCCCTCTTGCTCTGGGCCATGTCTAAACTATTCCTCACTTGCTTTGTCCTCTGAGACTTGAATTCCCAGTTCAGAGTCAGAAACAGGCTGCCCAGCTTCCCCATAACCTCACACAGGGACCATCCTCAGCAAGCTCCGTTTATTCCCGGAGCATTCAAGTCCTCTTCCTCAGAGAGATGCTAGCCAATCTCTTCCCAGAAGTCACTCCATGAGCAGACAGGGACACAGGCTGCCTTTTTATCCAGATGTTTGCTCCAGACGTTTGTTCCCCTCTCCCTGCCAGCCCAGCCTGAAACATCCCAGACCTGCAGACATTTGCCATCACTGACATTTCATCTCCCTCAGAGTTCAGGGAACTTGGTGCACAACCCCGGCCTCCAATTCCAGTCCTGCCTCCCCAAAACCCTGTGTTCCAAGATTATAGGCACAGCTGGTAGCACAAGCCGAGTTTCAGACCACCAGACCCATCCTGTCACAAGTACATGTCAGAGCTTGCCCAACTGGAAACGCTGGAGAGAAATTTTGGGGAAGTTCCAGCTGATACAGTTCAGCTATTCCAAGAAAAAGATTAGAGAACATATTTTTGCTTGTAACTGTTTTGAGAAGCTGTGGCACCCCTGTGCTTCAGAGGAGGGTTCTAGAATCACAAAGGGACCATCATTCCTTGAACTGGAATTACGTTTTTGCTACTCCCATCAAATCTATCCAAACTTGACCTCAAAAAGTCCTTTTACAGTGCATGGACATATGAAGGCTAATTTGACACTATCAAGAAACTGTAATTCGGCCATTTTTCAGTTTCCAGGAGCTTGATTTTGTAACATTGCCGGTTTAAGCACTGTGTCCTTAAAAAACTTATTTGTGCAGTGACTGCGCTGACTCCACAAAGGTGAATATCCAAGAGGATCCAAGACCCAGTTTGCTTTCAACAAAGCCCAGAGCAATCATCAAACAGGACTGGAGAAACTCAGTTTGCTTTCCCTTCAATCAAGAGCAAGGAGAACAGGTCCTGAAAACCCTGTAAATTGACTGGAGCTGTTGGAGCTCTTGTGGTCCCAAGGGAGAGAAATTAAAGCAGTAACAGAGGGGTTGAGCTCACCGGCATTCATGTCCAGATGCGTTCCCTGCTTTGGTGTGTTCAGCCCACCCGCATCCTCCTGCACAGAGCTTGCCTTAGCTTCTCTGCCTCCCTCACCTTCAGGAGCTTTGCTAGGGATTGCTTGCAGCAGCTTCTCCTGCTTCTGGATGAAGGATTCCATAGCAGCCAGAGACAGGGTGCCACAGACCTACAAAAGCCATGTTGTATTAGTACCACACAGGCCTGGATCCCACCAGTCAGACAACCACCCACCTCCTTGTCTGCACTTGGGTGTAGCCAACAACACATCCGGGCTTGCTTACTGTCCACCTGGCACGTGGGAACAAGGCTGCAGCAGCCACAACCCTTGTGCACATGGATTATTCCAAGCCAGCACCCAGTCACAGGGCAGTGACTGGGATCATGAAAGGATTCCAGGAGGGATCTGAACTTACAGCGCTGCCCTCCCTGATGGAGTACACTATCCTGTCATGAGTTTCACTCACACTCAGCACTGGAGTGATTTTACTAGATGAGAACCTCAGTCTGGACCTGAAAGGAGAGACATGGCACAGTCAGTTTTCTCTGCAAGCTGTGAGTGATGAGTTTTCCAGCCTCCACCAAGACCCAGGACCAGCCTCAGCCAAGACCCAGGACCAGTTATCTTTTCCCAGTGCCACATCCAAACTAGAAAGTCTGATTAGACCTAAAGTGGTTCAAAAACAGCACCTGCACCCAGGATAACTAAGAGGTACTAGTAAAACCAGGCAAGAAAAGCATTAAAGCATTTTTCCTGACCTACTCCTGCACCAAGGCTTTCCAACATTCCACGCACAGACAGGTGTGTTACACCTTGCTGACAGGCGAAAGTCAGCAAAGTGTGAACATTCCAGCATACTCGTGGAAGTGTTCAGAAAAGCCTCTGAGATGAAACAGCAGGATTGTGAAATCCAATCATAAAGACACACAGAGAGTATGAAAGGATGCTCAGGATTACAGGACAAATCGTAAAATAACCTGTTTATCATTAAGGAATGTCCTTTTCAGCCAAGATGGTTCCAAACAATGAGATTTGGCACCACCAGTAGCACCAATAAACACTTGGTGAGCAACATACATGCAATGCCCTTAAATATTACTCCTAAATAAACATTCAAATGCGTTTTGTGCAAGGCCACTGTGTGGAACACACAGGAGAGGCAGGGGAGGGAACCTTCAGGTAAATAACTTATAGCTGCATTTTCCAGTGACTCTTAACATATATGGGTCATGTACAGGTTTAAGGTTAAAAAGGAATTCCCCAGGAGCATCAGCTTCTCCGCTGGCAAATGGCAGCATGTGACAGCTCCCTCGGGAAGAAAACCACCTTCTGTGGAAACCTGAGCATTCCTGGGAAATTCTCTGGATCAAGGAGCTCACAGCAAGGGCAGAAGAAAGTAATTTGGTCAAAGTACAACAACACATAAAGCAGCAGGTCACTTCTTCCCCACAGTGGGCTCAGTTTATGCATTAATTCCTTATTCGGCAAAGCTGGAGAAGCCCTTACTTAGTTGCCTTCTTCCCATCTGTCTGGGATTTTCCATCCACTTCAGACTCGCTCAGATCCTCCGTGGGGCTCTGGGGCTCTGACCTGGGGAATGCCGTCTTCAGGGTGTCCACAATAGCACTGACAACGATCTGCAAGGCCAGCAGTGCCATTAATTACTGAATAGATCCTTATACCTTAAAGATATTCAGAGTTTTCAAACTTGCACTGTATTTTCTATTAAACCCCAGGTTCTTTGAGATGGGGTCTGACCCTCCCCAGCTTTATGGCTTTCTTCACAAGCTGAGCCCAGCTACAGAATGTTGGGAGTTTTTTGGCTCCTCAGACACTGAAGCTTAAGAGGGATGTCCAGGTGGAAGGGGCTCAGGTAACCAGTCTCCTGCTTTCTTACCTTGTCTATCCTGGAGACAACAAAGGGCTTCTTGACAAATGCGATCCTGGCATCGGTGTTGAGGGCAAGGAATTCCTGCATCTCCTCACTGTTGGCAATTTCAGGGACTGCACACAATTGCTGCAAGGAGAGATGGAAATTTAGGGCTTTTTGGAGTCAACTTCCCAGCTTGATCATGTAATGTGGAAGAGATCTGATGTCACAGAGCTGTCCTGAGCTCTGCTTTTAGCTCACAGGGGCACACAAATATCTCACCTTTAAGAAGGATTCCAACAGACTTTTCCTGGCTTCCACTTTATCACTGTCCATGTTTCCAAAAGGGAGATCAGGGAACAGTTTCTTTGGGCCTTTGATGTCTACAAAGGAAATAAAGCCATGAGCAAGCTTGAGAAAACTGGAAAAAAATTTAATCTTAATTTAAAAGATTTTAAAATCCAAGATTAAAATTTAAGATTTTAAAATCCAAATACAGATTTTAGTCTGTATTAAAACTTTAATGGTCTCATAGTTAAGACTATCACCACACACTACCCAAGGCAAGACACCCCTCAAACCAGGTTTGCTGAATCAGACCTTCAATCTATATGGAATCTGTGTTCTGCTAGATTTCACATCTTCCACGCCTTTAAAGTTAAAAGCAGCAAGAACACCGGTCTAGCACAAGGGCTCTAAATCACTCCAAGAGCACAAATACTCTCAATAAAGCAGTTTTTCAGTCAATCTGTCAGAACCAAGGAATTATGTTGGAACATGCTAAACTCAGTGGAGCTTTATACAGAACTAGCATTAGAACAAATACTTCTGTTCCTAAAAAAAGCTCATTTACACATTACACTATTTTCTTCTATGCAAACAAGATTCTTTCTGACACCACTGTTTTCATTCATTGTTAAGGTGCAAAGCTTCAAAACAAGGTGTTGTAATCAGAAAAAAAAGAATATTTTGAAACACTGGAATTTGCTGCCAAAAGAGAGAAACCCTCCAGTCAGCTCCGCACAAACCAACAGAGATGTGGGCGCAGGCAGGGCAGAAAACCGTCAGAGCTGAGGAGGATGAGAGGGAGAGGAGTTACCCCAAGAGCTAATGCAGACACTGACTTTTGAGGAACTTGCGGAGCTCCGGTTTCTCCTCCAGCCGGGTCTGCAGGTTGAGGAACTCCCGGTAGCGGCGGTTCACGGTGTGATAAGCCACCTGCTGAAGGCTCCCTGCACCCTCACCCTCCAGGACTGTTTCATACTGAGGAAGAAGGCAACAAGAATAGTCCTTACACATCCCCAAAACATGCCCAGTGCACTGCTGGTCCCACAATTCCTAGGGCCCTTCCATCTTCACATTAACCCTTCCCTGAATATGAAGGAACCCATCCCAATGGAACAACTGGCAAAAACAGGACACAAAAGACTCAAGCAGCCTCATGTGACCCTTGGCTAAAAGTGGGAACCCCCAACCCGCACCCTATGCCTGATATTCCCTCACTGACAGACAAAATTTGTTGTGGAGACACTCACAGCGTAAATCCTCACCTCCAAACACCAACCAGTGCCTCCAGTCAGGGTGGGGATCTGGGAAAAGGGGTGAATGCCAGGGAAGCCCTTACCTTGACAGTGTACAGCGTGTATGGGTGGAAGCCAGTCCCACTGTGCTCCCGGGCAGTGATGGTCCCCGTTATCCGCAGGTTCTGGATCATGACCGGCCCGTCAGGGCTGCTCAGTGGCTCAAAGCTGAAGGTGCTCATGGAAGCTGTTGGGGAGGATGAGAGCAGGGGCAGGGACTGCCCAGGCTCTGGGGGGATTTGTGGTGGGCCCTCTGCTGCCCCCAGATCTCTCCCCAGGCTGGAGGGTCTCTGAGAGGAGAACTTCCTGGGGACTGCTGAGCTTTCCTCCTCCTTCTCCACCACTGGCTCAATCTGGATGTCAGGGCAGGAGCTCAAGGCAGAGGTGGAAAGCAGCCCAACATCTGAGCTGGGGGCAGAGCCCTCCTCCAGGTCCCTTGTTCCATCTTCCAAAGAGGCCAGGCCCTCTGGCACAGAGGGGTCCTGCAGGGGCTCATCAAGGAGCTCCCCAGTGGGGGATGGTGCCAGTAGGTCTGTGTCCTGGCCCGCGCTGGGCGTGGAGGATTCCAGCTCCAAACCCTCGCAGGGGAAGAGGGATCCCAGGGCTCGGGGGCGCAGGAAAGGCTCCTCTGTGTGGCACAACCTGCTTGTCTCCTCTCCCTCCTCACCAGCAGTCCCTGCCTCCCTACTGAGCCCCTCCACAGCCCTCGGGGAGGGGGGCAGCCCAGCAGGAGCCATATCCATCTGTGCTGGGAAGGGCAAGGAATCTGGCACTGGGGGTGCAGGGTGGAGCTTCCCACCGCGGGCCTTCTTGGAGAACATCGCGATGAGCAGCAGATTGATCCAGTCGGGATCAGACATCTTCCTGACGGCCGGCAGCAGCACGTTGCAGGCCACCAGCTCCACCACCACGAAGCGTCCCGTCCGCGTTTCCAGGTGCGGCCACGGCACCAACGCCCGCAGCAGCGTGTCCACGGCCGCGCGGGCACATCCCACCTCGGCCGCGGGACTGAGCAGGGCAGGATGTGGCCCTGCCAGCCGGCTGTACTCCCGCCACATCATCTCCCTGCCCTTGGGGTCGTCCCTCAGGGCGTCCCGCGCTCGCAGGAAGCTCTGGAGGTGTTGCCCGCAGAGCAGGAGCAGGCGGCGGGCCAGGGCTCGCCGGTCCACCCGCGCCATGCGCCGCCGCAGCTCCGCAGCCAGGCCCACCATGGCCCTCTCCACCTCGGCCTCGAAGGCCGGCTCCCTGCTCACCGTGCGGTACCACGAGGCCACGAAATCCCGCACCACCTTACGGATGGTGCTGGCGATCTCCCGCTCCAGCCGCGCCTCGTCCGCGGGGCAGCCGGGCTGGGCCCGCAGGGAGCTCACGAAGCGCTCCAGGCGCAGCCGGCGACCGCGGGGAACCAGGGCCGGTGGGCCCAGCCAGCCCCCCAGCACCGCCAAGGCCCCGCACAGCAGCCCCAGCGCCCGCAGGTCCAGCAGCAGCTGCAGGGCCAGCAGCCAGCCCAGCGCGACCACCAGGGCCAGCAGCGGCCGGCGGGACGCCGAGGTGCCCCGGCCCGGCATAGTGGGGTGGGCAGAGAGGCTGCCAAGCGCCAAACACCCGGGCTGGTCAGCGAGAGATGGGGCTTAGCACAGCTCGACCCCGCACCGGGGCTCGTCAGGGCCCCCCAGCCCGGGCTCTTGAGAGGGTACTGGGGCTCAGCTGTGCAGGACCCTCAGCGGACACTGGAGTTCGTCAGGGAGCCCCAGCCCGGGCTCTTCACTGCGGCTCATGGAGCGCAACAGTCCGAGCCCCCTGAGTGGGTATCGGAGCTCAACCACCCGCGACCCTCATTGGGGCTTGTCAAGGACCCCCAGACCGGTCCCTTCACCGGACCCCGGGGCTCCTCAGGCCCCCACCGCCCAGGCCCCTTCACCCGACACCGGCAGCGACATAACCCTTGCAGCCGCGGCGCTGCTGGAGCCGCCACCGCCACACCGAGAGCCCCGGGCCCGACTCACCGCCCCGAGCCCACCGCCGGCACAGCCCGCGGCTTCTGCTTCCGTCCTGGTGCTCCCCGCAGCGCCCCCTGGCGGCGCGGAGGACTCATGGGAGGTCTCGCAACCGAGTCGTTCAGCTTTGAAAACGCGAAATTAAAAAGTTTTCACCTCCACACGTTTTATTTTAATGCGTTAGGAAAAGTGCGTGAGCGCAATCAATGCATCTTTTATTTATCTTTATTGTTATTATTCATATGAGGTACAAAATTTAAAAAAACGTTTTTAATTCATTAAAATTTATTATTCACGTGTTAAAACTAAAATAAAGCAAAAACCGAAAACTATTATCAAGCTAATAAAAACCCTATTATTCAGCTAAAACTTATTAAAACTAAATAAAGGAAAAGAATGCCTTTTTCTACTATTGCTGGAAGAGTTTTGGGAAGGTGTTGCTGCAAATTTTGTTTGTTCTTAATGAGGATATTTGTGTTTGGTGGTGAGACACTTCTTGGTTACAACTTAAACAAACCTACCAGGGATTTTCTGCTTCTTCTCTGTGCGTGGTTGTGGCTGTTGTGTTTGTGTTTAGAGCAAAAAATAAACTACAAACAGGAGGGAGAAGTTGCTCCAGCCCATGGGAGAGGGAATTGAACGGGATGTGGGAGCTACAGGGGCCTGGGATGGGGAGCAGGACATGAAATTGCTCATTTCTACTGGAGAATTTTGCAATGCTATAACAATTGCCTCAAATATGTATTTTTTGAGAGTGTCTTTTAGCTGTTTTGTGAGTGGTGCAGGAGGATAAGGCAGCAAAGAAAACTTGGTTTAATAAAACCCTTAGTTTTGAATCAAAACCTTTGAGTTTGAATCAAAGGTTTCGTGGTTTTTTTTTCAAAAAGGGTGGTGGTTTTAGACATTCAAAGGGGTTCTTTGTACCCTGGATCCTCTGGGAAGCAGAGTTGTGGTGCTGGTGTGGTACATCTCTGGAATTCCTGCACACCCAAGTGTTGTTTTGGGTGCTGGAGCTGCTTATGTGCAGGTTGTGCTGTGCCCCTCATGGTCTGGATGCTGTCACCCCTATTTTAGTGTATTATGGTGTAAATACTTATGTCAGACAAGCCCCAGTACCTGGTATCACGTGCCAGGTGGGTGTGAATAAACGCTGAAGCAGGTTTGGGGGTTTTTTGGAAGCAAAATGTATCTTACAAACTGTTTCTGCCTCCAAGGTTTGCTCCAAAATACACACAGAGAAGGGAGAGCTTGAGTTTTTGAGATTACAAAGCTGGGCAGCAGAGCCTGGCTTATCCTGCTCCAGGATTAAGCCTTCAAGAGATTTAAAACCTTCTTTTCTGCTGGATCTCCCTGTGCTGATCACACTGTAGTTAAAACCTTGTGCCTCGGTTTCCCTTCGCCTCCAGCCTTTTCGAGATGTTTTCCTTCACTCTTTGAGAGATATTTCGGACTTGCTATGAGTTTTTGATGGGCTGAGCAGCCTTACCTGTATAACAGGATACCAGAGCTGGAGAATGCTGAGCTGCCAGAGTCATGCCAAGACTTTAATCATGATGCCAGAGGTGACAAACATCCCTATCCCTCCAGTGGCTTTTATATTGAAGGTGGGAGGGGCAGAAGGGTCCTTGGGCAGGTAGTAACTCTTCTGTGCCGTGTAACTGCAGAAACAATGCTGACAGCTGTTGCTCCTGAGCTTAGGGAAGTGAGGACAGTTAAGAGTTTAATTTATAATGGGTAGAAACCAGGAATCTGAAAGCTTGTTCTTCATGGAGAAATGTGTAACATGGCACAAGAACTAAGCAGCCCACGTGATATCGGGAGCCCTTTGCCCCAGCAAAGAAAGCCCATCCGTAGCTGGGGTGTCTGGAGTGCAGCTGGTGGGCCTGCCAGGGCACTCCACAGGCAGCAAGACCTTTCTGTTCTGGCCCCTTTTGCCTGGGAGGAATCTTCATCCGTATTTGATTTTGGGAGGTAGACTCGAAATTTGGGCCAGAACCCCCAGTTAACACCTAATTAAGCACAACGGTCATTCACATATCCAAATCAACTCACTAACCAATACCTAATTACACACATTAATGAATCACATATGCAAACTAGGCACCTGATTGACACCACACGCATACAACCCCCCACACACATTAAAAACATGAAGTAACAGACCCGTTTGCATCGACAATGCCACCTCCAGCACAAACGATGAAATGACAACTAAGCAGCATTGCCTGAAACACTGTCAGTCAGCGAACAAGGACACCGAAGGCACAATGACTGCAGCTCTGCCATCTGCAGGAACAGCAGTGAAACACCAGGTCAAAGAACAGAACATACGACAGTGTCACCGAATGAACAAGGACACCAATGGCACAACTTCACCCGCACTGCACCTACAGGAAAACGAGGAAGGAACAACTAAAACCTGGCTATGACAAACACAACATGAAATATGTAAATGAGCACCCTACACATTGCCACACCCCCCAATAAACAGGACTGGGGTTAGGGTTAGGGTTAGGGTTAGGGTTAGGGTTAGGGTTAGGGTTAGGGTTAGGGTAGGCAAGGCAAGGCAAGGCAGGTGTAGGCAAGGCAAGGCTTGGCCAGGCAAAAATGGGGTAGGGAAATGAAGGTGGGAGATGGGTATGAAAGGCACTGTGAGGCAAGGGAGATGTAGAAAGATGGAGGAAAGGATGGAGGAAAGGATGGAGGAAAGTCAGGAGGCAGGGGATGGATGGGTATGAAAGGCAAGGCAAGGCAAGAGAGGGATAGGCAGGGCAAGGCAAAGCAAGGGAGTGGAAGGTGGTAGGCAAGGCAAGGGATGAGGAAGGTAAGCAAGCTAAGGCAAGGTAAGTATGCCAGGCAAAAAGATAGAGGGGTAGGCAATGGAGGGGCTGGCAAGGGAGAGGTAGGCAAGGCCACAGGTGTCAAACAAGGGCAGGTAAGGCAAGGAAAGGCCAGGCAAGGAAGGGGCAGTTAAGTGAAGGTATTATGTAAGGTGTAATGCAAGGGAGGTAGAGAAAGGAAAGAGCTAGGCCCAGTGTTTCAGGTGCAGAGGATAGGCTACCCAGTGGACAAAAAGACCATCCCCAGCTTTCTTTTCTGCCACCTCTGATATAGAAAATCCAACACGTATACCGTTTTTGATGATTGGCTCCAAATTCCTGGGGTGAGGTTCAGGAACTGAATTAGAGTGTTTTTTCTTGGAAAGTAAAGGATGTAGTCCCACTGTTTGTGGAGCAGATGATAAGGTACCATGTGCAGGTAAGCTCCAGCAAGACAATTCTCTCCTGACCACTTGTGTGTAGGAGCAATTCCTGGACATATGCAATACTGGAGGTGGTATCCGACTTTCGGTTCTGGGCTCCTGGAAGAGTGTCCCAGTGCTCTGACATGGGAAGGAAGGCAGCTACACCCAGTGCTTCAGGTGCAGGTAACAGGCTGCAGCAGCCAGGAGCAACTATCTGTCCTGGCACATTTTGTGTGGCAGCAATCCCCCAATGATTGCAATTATTGAGGTGGTATCAAAATTTTGGGGTTCACCTTCTGAAAAGGGATCACAGTGTTCTGCATGAAGAATGAAAACACACAGTCCTAGGGCTTGTGCTGCAAAGAATCAGGTGCCCAGGGAATGAAAGGGTTCTTCTGTCTGGCACCTTTGGTGTGGGAGCAACCTCCCAACATATTCATTTTGTCAGGTGGCTTTCTGAAATGTTTGGCTGCACATTTATTTTGGGCAAGGTAAGCAGCTATCCCCAGTCTTGGTGTGTAGATGATACACTCCCTTGGGGTGATAATGACCAGTAATGGCACTTGTGAATGGAAACAATCCCTAGATGTTTTTTACTTAGGAGGTGGGGATTGCATTTCTTTTGAGATGGGGTCATAGTTCCTGTCTTTGTCAAGGAAATCACTTTTGGATTCACACATTGCGCACTTTAGAGAGAAGGAAAGTGCAGAGCAGGAGTCAACAAGATTTCTCACGGCACGTTTCTTTCTGTGAACTGGAGCTGGAAACTTTCCAGATACAAGCACACTGCAAGAGGGCCAGAACGGGATAGTCTGAAGAGCTTAGAAAAAAAATGTAAAGCACCAACCTGATTCCACAGAATCAGTTTGCTGCACTGCTTCTGTCCTCACACATTGTCCTAGTTAGAACAGCTGGGACCAATTCATCACTGGATGGGTATAACCCAAACCTGTGTATTCTATAGCCTTCCATGTCATTTCCCAGAAACTGTTATCAATAGAGCACTTACACCCTCTGCCCAGAGCAGCCTGACTCCTCAGGCTATAAAGTAGGTGTGAAGAGGCCTGCAAGATAGGCAGATG
>JAWWES010000067.1:2066799-2128186 GCA_035583135.1 Lophotriccus pileatus
CGCCCCCCACTGCCCCCGCGCGCTCGGGGCCGCCACGCATCCCCAAACCCGACATCCCCCCGCAACGCCCCGCGCCCACCCCCGCACGCACCCCGGGGGTGCCGCACCCCCGCCTGCGCCCCAAATCCGCCCCCTCCCCCGACCCGCCCGCACGGACAGCATCACCCTCCGCCCCCAAAAAACCCCTCACCCCTCACTGCATCCCCCCAGGACCCCCCAGCCCCGCACCCACCTGCGGCCCCGCATCCTCCGCTCCGCGCCGGGGGGGATGGTGCGGGGAGGGCGGTGGGGGGTGCACCGCGCACGCGCTGGTGACGTCACCGGGATGCGGGTGGTGGTCAAGGGAGCCCTGACGTCATCCGTCATCCCGGGGGGTGGTCCAGCCTTTTTCCCATCCCTAACATCTGGCTGACCCCCCGCCACGGCCACGCGTTCCTTTATACACGCGGGGCTGCGCGGAGCGAGAGGACGCCGAGGGGGAAAATAATGGAAAACGTGGAAATGAAAGTAGGAATTTATAAATAGGGGAACAAAAGACGTAGATGCAAAAATTATTTCCCTTACGAAATAAAAATTTTAAAGGTGTATAAAATAAAAACGAAAATAGAAGTCTATTTATAAAACCAAAATAATAAAAAAATCCTTTTCCGTCCCCAAATTAAAATAATCACACACAAAAAAGAGTAGCTTTTACTAATAATTTTTTTCAGCTTTAATTTTTAAAATTTATTATTACGAACAATTTAAGCAATTGTTTTAGGGGAACCTTGTCATGCGTGCTGGCTTTTTTTTTCTTTTTGAAATCTGGACTTGGGTTCAAACTCAGTTTCCCAGGTTTAGGATCAGTTTCCCAGATAATGGGCTTAAGGAGAGATGGCCTTTCAGCAGGGGGATGCAGGGGGAGGATAGACACCACCACCTGTGCTCACTGGCTCTTTCTCCAGGCTGATTTTCCATGCAGCAGGACAGGAGAAGGGTTTCCCTGCTGGCACATGGTTTCAGGTTGCTCATATTAAGGAAAAAAACCTCAAAAGAGGCTGTGAAGTGGTTGCTGTTAAGTTTAATGAGATTTTGCCAAGTCCTGGCTGGAGCATCGCCTGCTTTGGCACAGTGCTGAGGAAATCCTGGAATCCCAGAATGGTTTGTGCTGGAAGGGACCTTAAAGCTCATCTTGTTCTAGGGTTTGGAGTGATTTGGTCCAAGTCAACTTGGCCTTGGACACTTCCAGGGTTGGGGCAGCCACAGCTTCTCTGGGCAACCTGTGCCAGGGCCTACCCATCCTCACAGGGAAGGATTTCTTCCCAATATCCCATCTAACCCTGCCCTCTGGCAGTGGGAAGCCATTCCCTCTGTCCTGTCCCTCCAGGCCCTCGTCCCATGCCCTGCTGGAGTTCACCCGGGTAGGCGGGTCCGGGATGGGACGGGCACCGCCCCATCTGTTCGGAGCTCCACTGAGCTGCTCCGACCCCCGGCAAGCGAGGATCCGTGTCCGGGAAGCCTCGTCCGTCCGTGGGACACGCGTGTGTGCCCCGGAGCGCAGGGACCGCCGAGCGCCGGGAGCCGCAGGAGGAGAAAGAAGCATCTGGGAAAAGCTCCCGGCAGCACGGAAAGAGAGATCCCCGGGCAGTGCGGGGCCCGCAGGGCGCTGTCGTCCCGCTTCTATGTCCTGGGTCCTCCCTTTTCCCTCCCCTTTCCCTCCCCTTTCCCACACCGCTGCGTTTTCTCTCTTCTCCCCTGTACCTCCTTTTTCCAGCTCTCTGGAGCCAGCCCCCTGTCCTCGCCTTCCAGGTGCGTCCTCTCACTGCCTGTCACTATCCTCTCATTCTCCATCTCTCTCTGTCCAGCTCCCAGATGCCATTTTTGCATTCCTCCCTCCCTGTCTCTGTAGCCCCTCGGTATTTCTGCTGTCTCTGTCTCTCCCATCTTGTCACCGTAATCAAGGTCTTTCTTTTGCATCCTGTAGCGTGTCATGAGGGTATTTCTTTCTCCACCTTTCTTGGTCCTGTACCGTCTCTCACTTTTGAATTCCTCTCTCTCTGCCCTGTCTCCCGTAGCCCTTGGCTGTGCAAAGAGAAGCCCCCGGGCCCGCTCAAGCTGTCTGCCAGCGGGTGACACGCGTGGCCGTGGAGCGGTGAAGCTGGTCCCGAGGTGAGGTGCTTGTCGGCCGAGTCGCTGTCTCGAAGCAAAGTCTCCTGCGGCACCTCAGGGAAGAGTTTCTCCCGGGCTTTGCAGGCCCTCTGTGGGCAGCTTTTGGAACTGGAGGAGCATTTGAGGTGAGCTGTGTGGTCGCGAGGAGGAGGTGATGGGGGCTGGTGATTTCTCACCAGCGCAGCTGTAGTTTTTTGTCTCTAAGCATCTTCAGCGCCAGAAGCCGTGAGGGCTGCAGTGTCCGACGCCGGAATCGATGCGGAGCAGGGGAGTGGAAGGCTTTTGAGGTGCTTCTGAGGCAGGAGTTGCTGTGGAAGGGTTTGTGCCCACCCACATGGTGCTGACCGCTGGCACTGGTTTTTTTTTTTTTCAGATGACGAAGGAGAACCTGGCGACTGCAGGAATATCCCAGCTGCAGCTTCTGCTGAGACCTGCAGCCCTCTGAGAGCTCCATCGAGGGAGCAGGGACCGCTGCCCTCTGGTGATCAAGGGGAGAGTTGGGAAATGAAGGGGGAAAACTTGGAAGAGAAAAAGCTAAAATGAAGGGAAACTGGGAAATAATTAGTGGAAAGCCTTGGAAATAAACTGGAGAACTTGAAAATAAAAGGGGGAAAACTGAGAAAGAAATTGGAACACTAGGAAATAAAGGGAAAAGCTGGGAAAGAAAGTGTAAGACTCGGAAATGAAGGGGGAAATGGGTATTGGAGGGAGAACACTGGGAAATGAAGGGCAAAAGTGGGAAATGGAGGGCGAAAATTGTGCAATAAAGGGCAAAACTTTACAGGGAAAATAAAGTGGGAAACCTTGGAAACAAAGTGGAAAAGTTTGCTAACAATGTCAACAAACTTGGTAACAAAGAGCAAAGCTGCCTCCTCACCTGAAGGGGCTGCTGGAAGGCACGAGGAGCCCTGAAAGGGTCACAGCCCCTTTCCCAGTAGAAATGGGGATGGAAACACTGGAGGTTTCCCTCTCCTCAGGGACCAGGGTTGGGGTCAAACAGGCGGGGGGGATGCTCTTAAGCTCAAGCCTAAATACTAAATAATCCCATTTCGGATTCTCATGACACGTTCTATCGTGGAAAAAAAAAAAAAAAACACCAAAACAAACAAACCCGAGTTTTATTTAAAATAAGAAATAAAGGAGCTCAGTCTCCCATTTTGGCTCCTGGCTCTGGCAGCTCTCGCTGTGCCACAGCTCAGCTCCCCCCGCCTTGGCTGCCGGGGTGCTGCTGTGCCGGGGCGCTGCCGCTCCGGGGTGCTGGGGGTGCTGGGATGACCCCACGGCGGGGTGTGGGAGGGCGGTGGGCACGTGGGCCAGAGGCACCAGTGGCACCAGCACCGGCAGTGGCTGCCCCTGGCTGCTCCCCAGGACGCAGGAGGGTGGGCCGGGGAACGGCTGCCTTCCCTGCGGCACCTGGATGGGGTGAAAAACGACCCAAGAGGTTGTTAAAGACGTTTTTACCCCCCCCACAAACAGCACGAGTTCAGCGTGGATGCGCAAAAGAGGGAGGGGACCCTCCGGTCTGGCCACCAGTGGGCGCAAGGAAGCACAAAAAGGGTGGGATTTGAGGATCTCTGAGGTTTTTCCAACTTTTAGGACTCCAGGATTCAAAAAGGGTGCTGCTAGAGCTGCTCCCTTTAGGGTCTGAACCCCAGAAATGGGCCCTTGTGCCCCCAAAATGCAAACCAGGGGCCTGCAGGGGGAGCTTGAAGATTGAACTAAATCAAAGTTCAAGGACTGGGTTGCTTGTCCCTGTTCCTTTTCCCCCTTCCCAGGTGAAAGAACTAAAGGGAAAGAAACAAAACTGAACGTAGAATTAAAAGAAATAGAATTAAGCGACGTAGCAAAATTAAAATAAACGGGGATTTAAAAGCAAAAAAAATTAGAAATAGAACTAAAAGAACTAAAAAAAAAAGCTAAAAAGCAGAGCTTCAAAACCCAGAATGACCAAAGCCTGTCTGCCAGGTCCAGTGAACGTGGAGTTGGGTGCTGGTCCCTGACCCCCTTGGCCACTATGCCGAGGGGCTGCACTTGCCTGCTGGAGGAACATGACCTGCTGCACTGGCTGGGCCATCACCTGCTGCCCCCACACCTGGCTGGGCCCCACGCCCAGCGCCCCACCGGGGCCCTGGAGGCTGGAGAAGGGCCCGAGGTGCTGCGGGAAGGGCTGGACGTTGCCCTGGCACGGGGCTGGGTAGGGGTGGCCGGCGGGGACATCGGTGCCGGCGGAGCAGACCTGCAGGGTGCTGCTGAAAGCCACCTGCCCCACGGGCTGCAGCAGGGGGAGAGGCTGGAAACCACCCGGGTCCTGCTTGGCCTCTGCCTCCAGCAGCTGCTCCGTGATTCCCGCTTCCCACAGGCACTGCTGGAGGAGGTCGCAGGGTGGCCCCACCACGGCGGTCCCGCTGTCCCACGGCCACCCCAGGCTGGCACCCTGTGGCACTGCCAGGCCTGTGCTGGCCGTGGGCTGGCTCAGCTGCGCACTCAGGAGGCTGCCAGAGGACTCCCAGAGCTGGGAAATGGATGGAAAACACATTGAGGGGGTTGAAAGCAACGGGAGTGAAAGGAAAGGCTCCCCGGGGAGAAATTAAAGAAACACCTACCCCAGCACCTTCCAAAAAGGAACTGGCTGCATCCTCCGTGCTGTACAGGACGGCAGCAGTGTCAGTCTGGAATTACAAACAGTGGAGTTACTTTCTTTAGATACAGAATGGAAAAAAAATGGGGAAAAAAAGCCCAGGGTGCAGCGGTGAGGGGCAGCCCCAGAATGTGACGAGCTCTCCCCAGCAGTGGGGCAGCGGCTCAGGAGTGTTCACAGTTTTGGCCCAAAACATCCCAAACTCCCACCTGGCTGCACAGCATGAGCGGTGGCAGAACCTCAAAACCAAAAACATCCTGACCTTGGGAGAAGTTTGATGTAAAAACCCTCAGTTTTTATGAAAAAAACCCAGAATGTTTGTGTTTTGGAGAGGTAGTTGAGTTGTCACCTTTGTGGATCCAGGTAAAAAGTTGTTCACGAACTGAGGATCGCTGCAAAAATACAGGAAAAGTTTTAGGAGACAGCACCAGCACCTAAATAACAAATTAATGCTAGTAAATGCTATAGCTAATGATGGACACCCATTTGTGGTTCAACAATGACATTTTAGGACCAATCTGAGCCACCAGGTGGGTGCTCAGAGGCTGGTTTTTGCCTCCTGCATTGCTCACACCCCTTTATTCCCCTTTCCCTGATAATTGTCCAAAGCAACAACTATTGACAGTTTCATAAGAACAAAAAATGAGCCATTTGGCAAAATAGCATTTGAGGGACCTGCTAATGAGCACCCTCAGCTTGAGGGGACTGGTAGCAAGCAAGAGATGTAGTGCACAGAGCTCTAAAAGTCATGGTTTGGGGTAAAATAGCTGAAAAATGGGATTTACTCCCATACTATCATTATTCTTTGTACTATTGGGGTGTTTCCACACCTTTGGATCATGTTTTCTGCCCTTCTCAAGACATTTCAGCCCTTTTTAGCCCTTTTGGAGGGTGGCTTGGGTGGTTTTTGGCTCTGGTAGACCCAGCCCAGAGCAGGAGAAGCCCTGCTGGGGATCCAAGGGTGATGGAATCTCCCTTCTCACCCCAAAATCATGGGACTTACCAAAATACATCTGACAGGCCCCAGCTGTCTTTGTCCTCTGTATCAGCTGCAAAGAATGGAGAGAGAAGGTTACGTTGGGAGAGCAAGGGGATGATGATGATGATGATGATGATGATGATGATGATGATGATGATGATGATGGTGGTGACCAGAGCAGAGGACACCCGAAGAAGAGGCTCCACTACTCCAAGGGGTGTCAGCCTGCTAACAGGAACCTCCAGAGTTCCAGGGTGGTTCCTGGTCCACCCACCCGATGGATTTCACTCCCAGTTCTCCCAGCCTGGGCTCAGGTTTCACTTTGAAATACACCCTTAAAGTTATACTTAAAATATTCCATATTATTTTTGGTGGGTCCCAAGCAGCGCAATTATCACTAATTAAGGAGCAGGAGTGACGGCCAGAGCCCAGAAATAATCTTTACAACAAGCCCCTAAAAGGGGTTGGAATTTTCCCCATAAAGATGAATACTTGATATTCCTCAAATAAAGGCGCTTACTTAGATCTGGAGGGATCAGGGAAAATAAGATGCTCCACGGGTGGCACCTGGCCATGTCCGAGGGCAGAATTCCCTTGCTGGCACCGGGCTGTTTCCAAGGGCCACGTCACTGGGGAGTGGGCATGACTGAGGGCCACCTTGAATTGTTGGCAACCAGTCCTGTGACTGAGGTCAATGTTCTCTGTTGGTGTTTGGGGGCCACGTTCTGTTGCCCTGGGAGAGGAACGGGAGGGATTCCGCGAGCCCTGGCTGTGATGTCACGGCCTCGAGCAGGAGAGTCGCCGATAAAATGTGTTCAGAGTCAATCAAAAGCTGAAGTACAAGAGATTTGACGTATTTTCCCTGTTGCGGAGGCAGAACAAAACCAAAAGACACCGATAATACCCCCCAGGGTGATGAAATGCTGCCCTGAACGGCCCCTTCTCACCCCTTTCTAACCCAAAGAATGGGTTCCAGTCAAAACAGCAACTCCCTGGTCCTGCAGTGAGCATCCCTCATCCAGCAGCTTCACTGCAGGGAGTCCAGTGTCCTTCCTCCTCCTCCATCACTCAGGATTTACCACCTTTTAATTAATTTCTACGCCGAAGAACACACTTGGTCCTTACGAATGAGTCTTGGCTCTTAAAAATAGGACTTTATACCCCAGATATTAATTTCCTGCACCTTCAAAATGAGGATTTGGACATGAAGAACTTGAGGCTTTGAGGAGTTTACACCCTAAAATGAAGCTTTGGACCCTAACATGTTCTCCTGGGAGGTGGATTTCAAAGCATCCTGGTGTCCGTGACTTCCAGCTGCAAGAAGTACCTGGGTTGTGTGTGGCCCTGAGGGGAAAACAGGACCTGTGACCGGTGACTGTTACTTCAGCTGCCTCCTTGATATCCTGAGGAGTGGGCCAGCAAAAGCTACTTGGACCTGAGCTGGCCATTGGGTTAACTTGGCTCCTTCCACTGCTACTTGCATGCCTGCCTGTTTCTAAACGTTCTTCATCCTTGGCAGCAGCTGGAAACACCAACTTTTGACAGCTGGAGGTGCTTTGTGGGTCAGATTTGGGGTTTTTTTTAAATCATTTTGCTGAGCTACAGTTAATTCCTTTCCCAAGAGGTGATTGGTACTGATCTGATCTTTCTGGAAGAGATACTGACATCCTTTGTCATCCCAAGCTTTTCCCTCTGTACCTGAGGGGTAATGGCCTCAACAGGGAACAACTTCTCTGAGTAGTGGTTTCACCAGCAGGCCTGGACTTTGTGAATGCCCACGGACACCGAACATGGCTGTCGCTCCATCCCCGCTGACAACCTGGAGTGAATTCTGAGGCGTTTCCTGACAGCAGACAGACTGATCCAGGTGTCGCTTCTTTTCATCATATTACAGTCAGGAAAAGGTAAAATCCGATAATCCGAGGCTCCAGAGGGAAAGGAAGGTAGTCTGTGGCCCAGAAATCAGTTTGCTGGACTTTTAGCAGACTAAGCAGGGGCACAGACTCTTTTCCAGAACTGTTTGCCTAGCAGTAGATGTCACCAGCATTCCCCGGATGTTTCTGGGTTGGTGGTTAGAGCTGTTGGCCCTCGTGTCCTGTAGAGAACTCAGCATTTGAATATGCTTTTGAGCAACAGTATTCACACACAGAATCACAGAATCAATCAGGTTAGAAAAGACCTCTGAGGTCATCGAGTCCAACCTTGGACTGAGCACGACCTTGTCACCCAGACCATGGCACTGAGTGCCACGTGCAGGCTTCCCTCAGACACCTCCAGGGATGGTGACTCCACCGCCTCCCTGGGCAGCCCATTCCAATATATAACCCTTCTTTCTGTGTAGAAATTCCTCCTGATGTCCAACCTGAACCTCCCCTGGGACATCTTAGGGCTATGTCCTCTTGTCCTATTGGTAATTGCCTGGGAAAAGAGGCCACCCCCCTCCTGGCTACAGCCTCCTTTCAGGTGGTTGTAGAGAGTGACAAAGTCACACCTGAGCCTCCTTTTCTCCAGGGTAAACAACCCCAACTCCCTCAGCTGCTCCTCAGTCTGGCACTCGGTATTGCTGAACCCCATGCTATTGGTCTCATGCTGTTGGTCTCATGCCAGCCTGTCCAGATCTCTCTGCAGAGCCTTCCTACCCTCCAGCAGATTGCCACTCACACCCAACTCCATGAATTTACCAAGGACACACTTGATACCCTCACCCAGATCATCAATAAAGATATTAAACAGGACTGGGCCCATCACTGATCCCTGGGGGACACCACCAGTGACCAGATGCCTTCTGAATGCAGCACCATTCCCCACCACCCTCTGGGCCCAGCCTGGCCATCACCTGGGAAAAGCTGCACCTCTTACCTCTTGTCTCATCTCTTCTCAAATGTCGTTTCCCTGCAGTCATTGCCAAGGAAATGACTCCGCCACAAAGGATCCTCTTTCCCCCAGAGAACATTTGCATGGACTGGCTGCACACGCGGAGACCTGGACCGGGACTCCGCAACCTGGGCAGCACTTGCTACATCAACGTCATCCTGCAGTGCCTGACCTACACCCCCCCTCTGGCTAATTACCTGCTCTCTCGTCAGCACAGCCAGTCCTGTGAGTACTTTTAGAGGTGTCTCCTTGTAAATCCCAAGAATTCCCAGAACCGGGGATTGGATTTAAGAGAAAGAACACACCCATGAGCTGCTGTTCCTTGAGCGCTCAAACTAAAAGCCGCTTGTCATAGAATCAGGAAATCAACCAGGTTGGAAAAGACCTCTGAGATCACCAAGTCCAGCCCTTGATCCAACCCCGCTGTGGTTCCCAGACCATGGCACTGATGCCACACCCAGTCTCACCTGAAACACCTCCAGGGACGGTGAATCCACCCCCTCTCCCTGGGCAGCCCATTCCAATGCCTGTTTACCCTTTCTGTAAAGAATTTCTTCCTAATATCCAACCTAAACCTCCCCTGGCACAGCTTCAAACTGAGCCCTCTTGTCCTACTGATGGTTCCTGGGAGAAGAGACCAACCCCCACCTGGCTCCAACCTCCTGGCAGGGAGTTGTAGAGAGTGATGAGGTCTCCCCTGAGCCTCCTCCTCTCCAGGCTCAACACCCCCAGCTCCCTCAGCCTCTCCTCACAGCACTTGTGCTCCAGTCCCTTCCCCAGCCTCCTTGCTCTTCTCTGGACCTGCTCCAGCCCCTCCATGTCCTTCCTGAACTGAGGGCCCAGAACTGGACACAGCACTCCAGGGGTGGCCTCACCAGTGCTGAGTGCAGGGCAAGAATCACTGCCCTGCTCCTGCTGCCACACTGTCCCTGAGCCAGGCCAGGATCCATTGGCCTTCTTGGCCACCTGGGCACACTGCTGGCTCATTGTTCTATCAAGGTGCTTCCATCTTCAGAAAGGCACCTCTTTCAAGCCCTGTGTCTCTCTCCCAGCTAGTTAAACCCTCTTGGGTTATTGCACAGAAAACCTGTGCCACTTTAGCCTCCCCCTGCAGAACATTTTCTATGCAGTACAGTACCCTGGGCTTCTCAGAACATTGGCACCCTGGGGGAAGAGGAATAGAGAGTCCTTAGAGCTTCAAGACCTCCATTAGGTTTCCCTCCTCAGGTCGTCAGCGAGTCTTCTGCATGTTGTGCATCATGGAAGAACATGTTCGGAAGATCATGTATTCCTTAGCCAAAGCCATCCTGCCCAGGGCTGTCCTCAAGAGCCTCCAATGTAAGCAATTTCAGGTGCTTTGACAGGCTTTCTCCCCTTCTGGTAGGGGAGAACCACTAACTTCTTTCTTAGTTATAGGAGAATTTAAGCCTGACCTAGCAGGAGATGCCTACGAGTTCTTGTGCTGTGCTCTCAGTGCCATGCAGAACGCTTGTCTGACTGGAAGCAGAGTGTAAGCACAAGCAAACTCCCTTTTCAGTGTTCCCTAACCTGTTGAACTCCTTGAAGTGCTCCCGTCAAGGAAAATTTAAACCCAGGGATTTCAAATTGAAACTCTTGGAGGAGGTAACTCCCTGCCTTGCCATTTATTTCCAGTTTGGACACCTCTTCTCAAGCGACTACCCTCATCTCCCAAATATTTGGAGGCTTTCTGAGGTCCAGAGGTATGTTTCCACAACTACTGCTCTCCTTGGCCCTTTCTGTGCCCTTCTGTCTGTCTGTGACAAGCAGCTGGTCCTGTGAATGGCGTGGGAAATCCCACAAGCATAAACCATCACTGTCAACTAACTTCACTGAGAATTTTGATTTTCCTTCCAGTCACATGCTTGAGATGCCAAGCAATTTCTGATTCCTACAAGGCCTTCCTGGAAGTCCTTTTGAAAATCAAAGTAAGAGGGTTTGCAGTTGTGCTTCAAGGGGTCCTGAGGCCCCCCTGCTGTAGCTTTCCAGAACCAAACAGAACATTTCCTGGGAAGTGTTTGGGGGAGGGCATTTCCTGCACCTGAGCAGCTCCTTTCTCACTCGTCCAGGCAGCCTCATCCCTCACCACAATTCTGGAGAACTTTGTGAAACCCAGGCTGCTGGATGGGAAACAGTGCATGAAATGCAGCAGGTAAGATGATCTCTAGTGGTATATTAACACCAGATCCTGCAGGAGGGGCTGCATGTCATCCAGCAGAATCAGCTTCTCACAGAGGTTTAATGCACAATAATGAGACACAGTTTTTTTTAATATGGCCTAATAACCTGGAATAGCCTTAAGGAAGTGCCAGGATGTGTGAGACAGGAAAGGTTGTCTGGCCCTCCCGGGTCAAGATCAGGTGCATCTTGGCACTTGGCTCTGTGCTTGGGTTCAAGGAACAGGAAGAAGATGATTGCCTCCAAGAAGATCACAATCCATCTCGCGCCCAGGATCCTCACGCTGTGTCTGGGAAGGGTTGATAGGAGCAGCAGGAAGATCACCCAGGTGTGTGCAACTGGAGTGCAGCTTCCTCTCCCTGGAGCAGGAGATCCCCAAAGCAGTACTCCTTGTCACAAGCTGCTCCTGTGGGGCTTTCCATGTTCCCTTCTGGGGAGATTTCCCGTGGGAAGACCAGTCTGGACTCTGCTCTGACAGAGCTGCTTTGGCAGGAGAGCAGTTTCCTGCCCCCCAAACCATTACAGGCTGGAGGATACTTCATGGGTTAGCTCAGGGTCATTTCTGAGCCCTCTTGGTTTCTCTGTAGCTTGTGGAGTACCCTGAGTGCTTGGACCTGCAGCCATACATGTCTGAGGCAGCTGGAGAACCCCTCCTCTACTCCTTGTACGCCGTCGTGGTGCACAGCGGTGAAACCTGTCTTGCTGGACACTTCTTCTGCTACATCAAGGTAAAGAGCAACTTCCCTCCTGCCAGGCAAAGGTGTGTGCTGGGAGGACAAACATTCCCAGCAGTGCTACTGGCAGCCAGGGCTTTGGGGGAGTTCCTCCCTCAGGGCTGGACTGGATTTGTTTCGGTGTACTCTTGGTTCTGCAGCTCCTCTCCAGGTAGGGCTCCCTTCCTTTGCAGGCCAGCGACGGGCTGTGGTACAGGATGGACGATGAGTGCACGGATGACTGTGACATCCACACAGTTCTGGGGCAGCAAGCCTATTTGCTGTTCTATATCAGGTAAGAGCCAGGGTCTCACATGTTCAGACTATGTTTCCTTTTCCTGGCCTTCCCGTTTGTCTTCTCATCCTCCTGAGTGTTTCTGCCGCAGGAGGCAATTCCTCCCTGTGTCCCTCAGTGCTGTCAACTCTGAAGTCCCCCACGTCAGTCCTTGTCTTCCCTTGCTGGGCATTAGGCTGCTGCCCTGTGTTAAGCTGCTTTCTGAAGCTGGCTAATGCCAGGACTTCAAGGGGCCTCCAGGGAAGACAGGGAGGGACATCTCATCAGGGAGTGTGGTGACTGGACAAGGGGTAACGATTTCAAAGTGGAAGAGAGAAGATTTAGATTAAAGAAGAAATTCTTCCCTGGGAGGGTGGGGAGGCCCTGGCACAGGTTGTCTGGCAAAGCTGTGGCTGCCCCATCCCTGGAAGTGTCCAAGGCCAGGTTGGAACAGGGGCTTGGAACAACCTGGGATAGCGGGAGGTGTCCCTGCCCATGGCAGGGGGGCGATATGAGATGATCTTCAAGATTCCTTCCAACCCAAACCATTCTGGGATCCTGTGAAATGGCACCTTGGGGGGTATAAAGATGAGGACTTGCTCTGGGGGCGGACCTGGGGGGAGACCCCAGCTGAATTTCCCAGGGGTGACATTGCTGAAGTCATAGAAATGGCTCCAAGGAAAGTACTGAATCCCAGATAGATGAGTCTGCAAGAAAGGCCCTAAACAGGGATCACCCTTTTTATCTTCAGGTGCCATGACTTGAAAATGGAAGAAATGGCAGCTTCTTCATCAGCACCACCCTATGCCCATTCCTTCCTCAGTGAGAGTGGGAGCAGCAGCAAGCAGGCAGATTCTGCACGAGCACAGGATCTGCCTGGCAGGAATAAGGTGACACACAGCCAGAGGAAGGATGCCAGGGACAGGAACAGGAGCAGATCCCCTCACTGGGGCAACGTTCACCACAGCTGGTTCATGAACAGCCCCAACTACAACAGCTCACCGGGGAGGAGGAAGAGAACTAGTTTTCCAGATTGTGGTAACGCTCCCGGGGATGACACAGCTCCAGGACCCTCCAACAGGAGCTGCCAGTGGGCTCCTGCACACAGGGCTGCTCAGGAACAGCTCCTGCCAAGACAGAGACAGCAGGGCAGATCCTTACATATCCAGAACTATGGTCTCCCCAGACGATCTTTGGAGACCAGGGAATACCCTCAGGTAGAAAGGAGGAGGAGCCAACAGGAACCATTTGGAACCAACAGGAGGAGAAGTCAGAGCCAGAATTAAACTCCCTTTTTGGCCTCGTATGGATAATTTCCACTGTGTTTCCTTCTCTCTAGGTTCTGGGGCAGTTGGTGGAAACAGGCTGTGAGGGGTGTTTGTGTGGTGGGATTTTGGAAGCTGTGAGCTTGCAGGTGCCCACATGGCAATCTCTTCTTTTTAAAAAGGGAGTTCAAGTCACTCAAAGGGACATGGACTGGAGGAGCCAGCAGTGACCAGCATTGAAGAGAGTGGGATGGCCGGGCCCTGAGGGTGCTGCTCAGTGGCACCAAGTCCAGTGCAGAGCCAGGAATAAGAACTATCTCTGCTTTTCCTCTTTACAGTCCTTCTGTCCTGCTTCCTGTCCCCATTTTTTTTGTCTTTATTTCTCTGTGGTGCTGCTTGTATCATAAAGTGTAACAACCCTATTTTTTCAGTTGTTTTCTAACACTAAGTGTTGCTAAACAAGAGGAAGACAGGTTGAAAGACTCTGTTTTTTGAGGCTAACATATTCCCATAGAGTGCCCACCTTTTTGTGGTGATGGTTTCCTTCTGAAACATGATTTTGCTGGGCTGGGAGGTTGTATTGGAGCAGCACAGGGAAGAAGTAGAGTCTTTCAAGGTAATGAAGCTGTAGCAACACTAGCAGGAAAAGCTCATGTCTTGCTAAATACTGCCTGACAAAAGTGGCAGCAAGTAAAGGCACCTGTGGATGGCCTTTTTAAGGAATATTCATATAGAACTTTTGATATGGATTTCTGAGAAGGAAGACCCGAGTGCCTGTGCTTCAAGGCTGAGAGTTGCAAGCCAAATAATTAAATTTATTTGGACAAGCCCTCACACCCCACATCTCACCAGCACGTCCCCATTCTTGTGGATGAAACCCCAGCTGGGAACCCAGGCTGGTGCTGGGAGAAAGGTGTCCTGCACTGGAATGCAGGTCTCTGCAGCTCTTCTCACAGGTCGCAGCTCTGCACATTCCACCCCGACAGAAACAGCCAAACCAGACAAGAACTCACTATTTGCCTAAAATATATCTTTCATGCATTCACAAAGCAATCCTCTTTTAATGTGCAGTACCCCTGGCACTGGTAACAGCGATACCCAAAGGCTGCGGGCTGAGATGAGTCCAGCAGGATCCAGTTGTCACACGCAGAGGCACCGTCGGCCAGAGAGCAGCTGGGGCAGGTGGGCAGAGGTGAGGGGCCCGTGACCATGTGTCTGGACATCTGGGCGAGCTGGGCTGCAAACTCGGCGTTGGCTTGTCCCGGCGCTTCTCCGTTTCTCTGGGTGCTCCTGCGCAAAGGGGTTTCAGAAAAGACCACTCGGTGATATGAGCTAGGAGGACGGTGGAAGGATCACACCGTGGAAACCTCAGCACACCAAGCCAACTCACGTGTCTCTCCTGCTCAGCAGTGACAGGACTATGCCAGGCAGCAGCACCCCAAGCAGCAGCACACCCACGGCTGCTGCAGTGCCGAGGATTTGGTACTTGCTCAGCCCCCGATGAGCAGCCTTCTCCCCAGCATCTGGCCCTGCAGGACAAGAGACAACCCCACAACATCACCGTGCTCTGCCCTGGGGGTGATCTCACAGCAAGTTTCATGAGGGGTTTTGTTCTCAGAGATCGGTGATTCTGGCTCTGGTGCTGTAGCAGCAGGGGACAAGAAGGATCCCTCAAAGTTCTCGTGGAGAAGAGCCCGTCTGTTCCTGCGGGCTGCAGGGCAGGGCTGTGTGCTGGGGACCCACAGTCCATCCCAGGAGAGCAGTGCAGGGGTGCAGCAGATAAGCTCCAGCTCTCCCAATCTGACATCCCCCCAAGCACTCACCCCCGGGACGTCCCTGAGGCTGAGCAGGAGTGCTGCTTTCTTGTATTGCCTCTCTTTCTTTGTCTGAGACTGGCACCCTGTCGCTTCTCATCTTCAAGGCCTCTTTCTGCTCTGTGCCCATCTCTAGAAAAGAGCAAGGGGCAGTTTAAGTAGAGGTAATTATTCCTCACCAGGAACACAGTGCCACGTCCTGGGCACTTTGGCAGGAGGCAGTGAGGAGCTTGATGTCCCCCCCAGAACAGGAAAGCCACAACCAAGCTTTCTGAAATGCAACTAGAAATGGAGAGCCTGTTGGAAGTTACATGGGGTTTATAATATCTGGGTTTAATATATGGTTTTAATTGAACCTTTTAATTAGGTGTTTTAATTAATCACAAGCTGCATTAGGCCTTAAATCTCTTTTAGCCAGCATATAGCAAAATAGTTGTCAGAAGCAACTTCTGGGAGAACACAGCTTAGGAAAAGTACTAAAACTGTGAGTTTTGTTAAACTTTTATATGCTTCAAGGAACAAAGTCTGAGAGAGAAAGATGTGTTGTTGAAGTTGGACATGTGGAACTACATGGACATTTTGCAGAAATCAGCAGCTAAAGAAAAGAATTAACAAAGAATTCAGTATAAGTGCTGGATTCCTTCCCTACTGGAGGAAAAAGATACTAAAAAGACTAAAAATGTGGACTTAATTAGCATAGAAAGTGAGAAATTAATAACCAATAGAAGGTAGAATACTAACTAATGAAAGTGAATTATGTAATTAAGAACCAATGAACATTAATTTCTTTGTTTGTCAAAAAGGTCTAAATGGGTGAAAAAGTGATATATTGGTGTCCATATGGAGGCAGAAATGCCTGCAGAATCAGGGTCTGCATGACTTCCAACATTAGGAAAGGGCAGCCAAGATTTCTTGGGATGTCCTTCGTGCCTTGAGGCTGGGCTGGGCATGAGCTGCACGTGAACTCAGCACACACCTGTTCCCAAGAACTGGATACCCAGCACAGAGCAGCTCTGGCCAGTCATAGAATCATAGAATCATAGAATGAGCCAGGTTGGAAAAGACCTCTGAGATCATCAAGTCCAACCCTTGATCCAACCCCACTGTGGTTCCCAGCCCATGGCACTGATGCCACATCCAGTCTCACCTTAAACACCCCCAGGAATGGTGACTCCACCCCCCTCCCTGGGCAGCCCATTCCAATGGCTGAGCACTCTCTCTATAAAAAATTTCTTCCTAATATCCAACCTAAACCTCCCCTGGCACAGCTTCAGACTGAGCCCTCTCATCCTACTGCTGGTTCCTGGGAGAAGAGACCGAACCCCACCTGGCTCCAACCTCCTGGCAGGGAGTTGTAGAGAGTGATGAGGTCTCTCCCCTGAGCCTTCTCCTCTCCAGGCTTAACAACCCCAGCTCCCTCAGCCTCTCCTCACAGCACTTGTGCTCCAGTCCCTTCCCCAGCCTCGTTGCTTTTCTCTGGACCTGCTCCAGCCCTTCCATGTCCTTCCTGAACTGTGGCAGCAGCTGACCCTGGTACTCAGCTGGAAGCACAGCTGGGAGCAGACGCTATGCTGGATCATCTCTGTGGCTCAGCCCACACGAGGTGTGAAATGGAGTGTCCCTGCAGCGAGGCTCTGACAGATCCCTCCCTGCTGCCCAGGCTACAGCGTGTCCCTACAGGAAGCTGAAAGCTCAACATCTCAGGTCCCACGGTTAGCAGAGGGAGATATACTGACCGGATGAGGCTTTCTCCAAGTTTTTCAGGACCTCTTTTGGAATTTCAGGAGTCCTCTGGAAATCCTTCCTTATTTTAACTTTGTACAAGGACACTAATGGAAAGCATGAAGGTACATGTCACATGAAGAACACACTGAAAGGGAACTATGAGAAGACAACAGAGACTGACTACTCACCCCTGGGATGCCAGCCAGGAATCAGCATGGGATCCATCTGAGGAGCTGGAGGAGCCCTCCCTCTGGCCACATCTGTAACCAAACATCCATGAGAAGCTACCAGCACACATTCTGCTCTACACTGTCATACCTGTCAGGTAATGACAGGGCAGGCACAGGTGGATTTGTATTCTCACACCTGCAGGGGCACCTGGCTGACCTTGGGTCTTGTCTGTGGCACAGCCCTGGAACCCAGCCAGGAGCAGGACAACCCTTACCAAGCAGTGGGTAACTCAGCACCGAGTTTCTGGCCTGGCACTGCCACTCCACACCTCCCTGCCCGTTGGGAACTCCCTCCCTGAAGCGGCTGCAGCCCCTCCACACCTCCCCGTGCCGTGTCTGCCCCCTGCCCATGCTGTGCTGTGCTCCTGGCTCGCTGCTGCCAGCCCAGCCCCACTCTGGGTGCTGCCCACTGCCTGCAGTGCCTGCACTACCTGCTCCCTGCCCTCGGACTGGGGCAGTCTGGGCGTCCTGGGCTTGCAGGGCCAACAGAAAGAGGAGGAGGCAGTGGGTGAGGACCATGACCCGCCGTGCTCACAACACGCAGCCGCGGCTTCCGCTGTGCCAGAGCTGCTCACGGAACAGCCCCTCAAAGCGGGGCTCTGTGACCTCACATCAGAGAGACCTCATCACCCCATCAGGGCCTGCCCACTGCCAGGCCTCCCCAGCGAGCTCCCACTGCCCGGGAATTCCTGAATCTGCCCTTGTTCTGCAGCAGCATGGCAGAAGCAGAAGTGGAGAAGGGTGGAAGAGTTCATTTCTTGCTGAATGCTGCCTTAAAAAAGTCGTAGCAAGTAAAGGCACTTGGAAATGGCTTTTTTATGCAGTATCCACGTGGAGCTTTTGATATGGAAGGGAGCAAAGGAAGACCTGAGTGCCCTTGCTTCAAGGCTGAGAGCTCCAAGCCAAATCATTAAATTGACACGGGACAACCCATTGGTCCATATCCATTATTTATTGGGGATAATGTAGAGGAGAACCTTTTCTCCCATCCAGATTCATGTGATCTAAGAGAGGGTTTCAGCAAATCATTTCCAGCTTTGCCATCCCATTTGCTTGGGGATAACAAGGTGTATCAAACCCCCATTTGATACCCACCAAAAAAACCTATTGGTGTTGTTTTTTAACCTGCGACCCTTCGCCGCCCACGAAACCACCACACGATGGCGGTGTGGACCTGCAAAAAAAAGTCAGTGTCCCAGAACGAATCCTGCTAAAGCAGCCGAAGCGCAGATCCGAGTGGAAAACGTCACTACATTCAGGACTGAAGGTTTGGCCGACCTGCCCCTACCGTGTGCAAACTCTTATTTGCACCGCCCTCGAGAGGCAACACGGACTCCTTCCCAATTGTATGTGCTAATACATTTCATCACTGAGGCAGAATCCAGCTACGGAATTGAAAACATCCGGCAAAAGCAGAGCTGACAGAAGTGCCAGGTGAGAAAGCAGTGCTGGCTCCACCTCCCCCTGCCCCCTTTGAACTGCACCACACACCTCGAGATCTGCGCTTTCCTTCTCAGCTCTCTGTGCCATCGTAACTGAACCTTCTCTGTACCATCCAAAACTGAACCCCACCACAAACTGCTCAGACACTGAAGTGAGCAGCACGAAAAGCTCAACAGCTTGCCTTTTACATTCTCACTCTAGCAGTTCAACAGCTCTAGCCAATAGCATTCTACACTAGGAGAAGCACTTAAATTCACCAGGGCACTCTCTAAACGGCCCAATGTGTGAATCCAAAAGGGATTTCCTTGCCAAAGAGAGGAACTGTGACCCCATCTCCAAAGAAATGAGATCCCCGCCTCCAAAATAGAAAACATCCAGGGATTATTCCCACTCAGAGGTTGCAGAACACTGTTACCTGTCATTACCTCGCAGAGGCAGTAATATCATCTGCACACCCACACTGGGGATAGCTGCTTACCTTGCCAAATTTTCAGAAGACCACCTGACAAATTGAATGTGTTGGGAGGTTGCTCCCACACCAAAGCTGGCAGATAGAAAAACTGTTGCTTTCTCTTCGATTCCCTGGGCACCCAATTCTTTGCAGCACAAGCCCTAGGACTATGTACTTCTGTTCTTCAGGAGGAGCACTGTTACCCCTGCTCAGAAGGTGAACCCCAAGATTTGGTTACCAACTTGATAATTGCAACTGTTGTGGGATTGCTCCCACACAAAATGTGCCAGGGCAGAAAGCTGCTCCAGGCTGCTGTGGACTATCATCTGCACCTGAAGCAGCACTGGGCCTGCCTGCCTTCCTTCCCATATAAAAGAACTGAGACACACTTCCAGGAGCCCAGAACCAAAAGTCAGATGCCACCTCCAATACTGCCTATGTCCAGGAATTGCTCCCACACACAAGTGGCCAGGACAGGATTGTCCTGCTGGAGTTTACCTCCCCCTGGTACCTTCTCATCTGCTCCACAAACAGGGGGGCTACACCCTTAACTTCCCAAAATAAGCACTCTAATTCACTTTCAAGTGCAAGATAGGTGTAGGGAAATCAAGGGAAAGCAAGGCAAGGCAACACAGGGGCAGGCAAGGCAAGTCTAGGGAGGTGTGTGTAAGGAAAGGCAAGGTAGGGGTAGGCAAAGCAAGGCAAGTGAAGTACTGAAGCCTGAGCAAGAGGCCCTGAGCCAAAGCTGACCTCTAGATGAACCTTCCAACCTAACATTATATTTATCTGTGTATCTGCTCATTAGCAAGAAATACGTGTGTTTGTTAGTAAAATAGGTAGTATGATAAGACTACACCTGTGTATCTGCTCATTAACAAAATATGTGGGCTTATTAGTAAGATAGATTAGTATCTCCTCATTAGTGAATAATGCTTAGAAGGGAATAGCAGGAGTATGTAAGGAGTGATAAGGAAAAGGCAAAGGTGAAGGTGATGGCACAGTTTTTACAACCCCCGAAGGGAAGGATGCAGGGACCCCCAGGACCAAAGGGGAAGGGAGTGCCACCAGGATCCAAGAGGAATATGCCTTCCTGAGAGGGAGGGGGTCAGCCAAGCCAGTGATTGTAAAGGAATCAGTGTGCCATTTGGAAGAAAGAAGGACATTGGAAGAGGGAATGTCTGCAGAGACAAGTGGGCCCTTGTGAGGGAGAAGGCCACCAGCTGATGGAAATGGATTGTTAGGGGTGTCAGGGACTCCCATTATACCAAGGACCCACCACACTGGAGCCCTTGATAACATGCAGAAGTGCAGTTCTTAGTGCACAGGGGCCTCTTGGTCTGCTTTGAATTTTATGCCAAAGAGGGGACAATTGTCAAAAGGATCGTTAACAATTCAAGGAGTAAACGGGAAAGATGAATGGTTGTGCCTCATCCAACCACTGTTAATAGATGTGGGAGATAAATATGAGATGCATGAATTTTGATTTGTTCCTAATTGTGATTGTAATCTACGAGGGAGAGATTTGATGGCTAAGCCAGGAATGCAAATGAACATTATTAAGGATGACAAAGAGGCTAATACTATTGTAGCCCTGTGTGTGCTCTCCGATAAAGCCCCTGCTGAAATAGACCCAGAAGGGTGGGCAGTCCCAGGAAAATATGGAAAATCAGACCAAAAACTTTAAGGCTACCAGGTCAAGCAGGTGTGCCAAAGTGCTGCCAGAGCAGGCAGCTTCATCCTGGGGCTGCCATCACCCTCTTCCTCTCCCAGCAAAGCAGAAGCAGCTCAATCAGATGGACAGGGAGGGTGGGGTAATATAAATTGCACCCTTTGTCACTCCCTAGAGTGAAACTGGGGCTGTTCCCTGTGTTGTTGTGCTGTTTGGAGGATGAGTAACTTCTGAGTCCAGCAAACAAATGGGCTTGTTATTTAAAGTAGGAACTGGGAGGTCAAGTGTGGCTGACATTCACGCCTGACTCTTCTGTGAAGCTTTTGGGGTGATTTTCTCTGCTTGAGCTCCCATATAAGCTCCAAAGCATCTCCAGCAAAGCCCTGGAGGGTTGTTTAAAAGGTCCTTTAGGTGCCTACATTGAGTACAGGTGTTTTACAAGTTATTGCAGAGCCTTCCTCTAGTTACATCCCTCCTTGCCTGGGTATTAGAGCAGACTGGCTCCTTGTATTTGATTTTTTTGGGGTTTTTTTCCTTGTTTTGTGCCTCCTTGGGAAGCAAGGTTATTAATAAGGAGACAGTCTGTACAGTGTCTGGAACAAAAAGACCATGGTGGGACCCTCGTTGCTATAAAAATGTTGTAATTTGGAAGGTTCTTTGCCTCCTAAGTGAGCCTTTAATTGAACAAGTGTGTTGTTGCTTTTTTGTGATGCTCTGCCAGTTCTGAGCCTGGCTTTGTGCTCACTGTCCTGTGATGTCGATTTTGAAGGGGCTCTGGGGCACTGGGAGCTGTTCCTCCCATAAATATCCTGAAGCTGGGATTCCTTTTGCAAGGGTTGATAGCTCTGATCTGCCTGGGTGATTTAATAGTGCACCTCCGTGTCTGCCAGGGAGAGCAGGGCAGTTGTTCTGAGGTGGGGACTGAGCTGACAAGTAACAGGACGTGAGGAAACAGTCTCAAGTTGTGCCAGGGGAGGTTTAGGTTTGATTTCAGGGAAAATTTCTTTATGGAAATGGTTGTCCAGCCCTGGCACAGCTGCCCAGGGCAGTGGTGGAGTCACCATCCCTGGAGGGACTGAAAAGCTGTGCAGATGTGACACCTGGGGACATGGGTTAGTGGTGCCCTTGGCAGTGCTGGGGGAACAGCTGGCTCGGTCTCAGAGGGCTTTCCCAACCTAAATGATTCCATGAGTTTCCTGCGGAAATCCATCAGGGCAAGACGTGAAGATTCTTTGTAGCCAGTCCTGGGAGGATCTTGGGGTATAATCAAATCATCTCAGTTTGGGATCAATCCTGTGCTGGGGAGCTGGGAAGGGCCAGGATAGGTGATTGTTGTGCTTTCCAGGTTTGTGTTCCCCTTAGAGGATTCCTGGTGTCCCAGGGTTTGAACATGGATAATCATTGCATCCAGGCTTGTCAGCTGCACTGTGCCTTGGTGACCTTGCAGGCACGAACCACACAGGGATCACACTTCATCATTTATATCCCTTAAACCCCTCCACACAGTCTGTGCCCTTCTGGGAAGCAACATCCCCGCTGAATCCCACCCTTGTGTTGATTAACATACTCCAGACTCATAAATCGAAGCAAGTGGATTTGGGGAGAGAACTTTCCTGCCTCCAGTAAAACTTGCCTCTAAATTATTTAACAAGCTGCTTAAGCAACTCAGCCATTTTGCCTGGAATTTGTCAAGGCTCCATCAGCTCTACCCAGCACAATGTGACAGCCATACTTTTATTATGAGCAAGCGCATTAATCTCGGAATGGTGCTATTTGTTTTCCTCCCCTGCTTTTATGGTGTTTAAAAGCATGTATCTTCTCCTGAAAATCAATAACTAAAGCTATGAATAATAAAAAACACTGCAGTGAATGGCTCGGAGAGATCCTCGGGATGGAAGTTGCGGCAGTAATGACTCTGTTTGCTATCCATTAAATATGGGAACTCGGAAGAATTATGCAGATTATAATAGCTGTATCAACATAAGTATGTTTTGCTGATAGACTTTCCTGATTGGATCCACGGGATATAAGGCTGCTAATCCCTTGTGCAGAGGACCTGATTATGTTGGAGTGCTCTGCAGATTTGCTGATAGGAAGTTAAGAAACAATTAAAAAAACCTGCTGGCCAGTGTGTGGGGTTTCTCAAAACCACTGTGCTTTGGTTTCTGTTTGAAGCAAATGTGAGGTTTCTCCCTGTCTTTGGTGGAAGCCCAGAACCCAACTGCAAGCCCTGGTGTAAGTGGTGGATGGTTTATGTACAATAAGTGCAATTTGCCCCGTGCTGAGCTTTAAATGTCTCAGTGCTTTGCGCTGGGACTGCTCAGCCCGAGGCTTGAGCAGCAGTTTGGGGCTGGGAGGGGACCTCAATCAGTGCATGTGTGGCTGTAGCATTGGAAAAGCTCATCCAAGTGACCAACTCCTAACTGCACGTGGATGTTAGATGCTGTGATGGACCCCTCCTTGCCTCCAGTGATCTGGCTGAAGCTCATAATGTAGAGCTGCAAGTGGGGGGGAAAGAACAAAAACAACCCACCCTGTAATTAAAATAATCAGTTTGCTGCGCACTTGGCACAAGGTTAAACGTCACTGCAGTTCTGTGGGTAAAATTCTGCATGTTAAATCTGCTTATTAATATCACCTTGTTAATAGAGGTGTCACCTCAGGAGGTGACAAGTGTGCTCTCAGGAGGTGACAGCGTGCTCTCCTAAATGACAATATGCTCCATAAAATCTGCTTCCCTTTTTGTTTTTTTTTTCTTATGATGTTCCAGCACTTGTAAAGTTGGGAAAGCTGAGACTGTGCCCCAGGGAACTGATGGACCCTCCTTTGCATGGCTTGGCTTTCACTGGTGAGGCACCTCAAGTGCTGTGTCCGGTTTTGGGCCCATCATGATGAGAAAGATATTGGAGGGCTGGAACATGTCCAGAGAAGGGAGCTGGGAAGGGGCTGGAGCAGCAGGAGCAGCTGAAGGAGCTCAGGGGGCTCAGCCTGGAGAAAAGAAGGCTCAGGGGGGACCTTCTCACTCTCTACAACTCCCTGACAGAAGGTGGAGCTGGGAGGGGTCAGGCTCTGCTCCCAGGGAACAAGGATAGGACAAGGAGAAACAGCCTCAGGTTGCACCAGGAGAGGTTTAGGTTGGATATTGGGAAAATTTCTTCCTGGAACAGGTAGTTAAGGATTGGAACTGTCTAGGGAGGTTTGGAGTCCCCATCCCTGGAGGTGCCCAAGGAAGGACTGGCTGTGGCACTCAGTGCTCTGGACAAGGTGGGGATGGGGCACAGGGTGGGCTCGATGATCTTGGAGGTCCTTTCCAAACTAAATGACTCTGTGATTCTGGGAGGATTTTACTGCTGTTCTGTAATGCCCTGAGCCAGCTGAACCGTTTCCCTTCTCTACGGGAGGCACAGCCATGTGGAACGTGTCGAAATCCCTCATCCGTGCGCCCGCTGAGTCTCCTTGGTCCTGTCACTCCTTGTTCTGCCGGGGGCTGTTTGGTCCTGAGCTCCTGGTGCCTGACAGACACCTTGGCTCCCCTCTGCCTCCTGCATCAGTGTCTGCAGAGACTCTGGCAGTTGCTGAAATGAGTGGGAAGGAGGTCGCTGTGTGTTAGGACTCAGCAGAAAAGGATCCCCCAGTCAGCAGAGATGAATATAAAATTTGAAATTCTTTTTTTTTTTTTGAGAGATGAAAGCACCTTTCCACCAGAATATCTTCCAGCATCTCTGCTCCATGCTGAGGGATTGCCTGGCAGGGAGGGGGAGCACTGAAGTTTTGGAATCTCAGCAGAGATTCATGTGATCTGTGAGTTGATGAGTCTGTGACAGTATTTTCTGCAAAACTCCTTGTTTTTTTGGGGAGAAATCAGCCCTGGGATGGATGGCTTCAGCTGTCCCTCGGTGTGGGGGAGGCTTGCAGTCAGCAGTATTAACAGGAGTGAGACTTTTGGCCATGTATCTGTCTCCTGGCTTGAATTTTGCCTAAAAAAAAAAAAGTACAGCAAAAAAAAAATAAAAAGTGAAATTTATGGCTTGATGGCACTTCAGGATGCACAGGACAAACTTTTATAGCTTGAATTCCACCTGGGCTGTGAATGCACTTAATTCTGATTGCCAGCCTGGTGGGGGGTGCTGTATCCATATCACACAACATCAGCCATAGGCCTGGCCTTAACTTTTCCACACAGCAAACTGGAAGGGCGACGCTGCAGATGGGGTTGGGTGAGGAATTCACTCCCAACACTGGCTATTTTGTGGTCGGGGCCCCCACTCTGCTGGATGCCGTTGCTTCACTCCACCAACCAGTGGCTCATTAGCAAATAAAATTGTTATTTTCGGGCTAATGCTGCAAGTTAATGCAACGTGAGCACCACGAAACCCCGAACGTGAAGGGGGGGGGGGGGAGCCGCAGCGATGAATGTCACGCGAAACTCAGAGGCGCTAATTGAAGGTGGTTTCAACAGAATATTCAATTAATGCTCCGTGCGTCGCAGACAGTCTGGAAAAGGCGCTGTTTCCTCCCGAGGATCCGTGTTACTGTGCAACAAACAGATGAAAATGAACCGTTTTACGGCCTCCTAATTGAAAGTCGATGCGCCGGTTTTATTAAAATTTTCATGGTGGGGGGAACTGGATGCCTCAAGGGCCCAGTGATGGGATGGAGAAGCTCCCTCTCCTCTGCTGCCTCGCATCCAGCCCCGGGCAGAGAGACTGCAAAGAAACGCCTGAGATGTCCCTGGTGGGATCTGTGGCCTCGGCGTCTCTTCTCGTGCTCACAGATCCGTTTTATCTGTGTCCGCTGCACCCTCGAGACGAGTGAGGATCCTGGAAACGTTTCTTTTGTGGGGACTCCTGGGTGAGGAAGATGGGAAATGCTTTTTTCCTCCATCTTTTCTGGGGGTAAAAAGCTCGGTTTCTTCTGGTTTTGAGGCTTTTGCCCTCTGTCCTGCTGCTGTGGTGCCACACGTTGGGGAGCTGAAGCCCCGTCATCTCTCCAGGGCAGATTGTCCCTGAGGTTGGTAGGAATGAAATAATTAAATGGGGAATAAAATAATTAAATGAATTTTTTTCTATTTTTTTTCCTTCCTGTCATCCTGCTCCACTGCATTTCCCAGCCAGTGCTGCTGAGGGAAAGCTCTGGAGGACGTGGCTGAGGGTGATTTTTTCCCTTCCTCCATCATTTTACCAGCCCCTTTCTCTCTCTCCTGACTTTTCAATTCCCAAAGGTTATTTGCAGGGAGTTGTTATGTGTTAAAATCAAAATTCCTGGACCAGTGTTGTTGTTTCTGGGTGCTGGGAAGCAGCAAAAAGAAGATGTTTTCCTTGCAGCTTCCAAAAATCTCTGTTTGATGCATGGAAGTTGTTATCTGCGTCCTTCTGTGGTGTTTCTTCAGACTATTAATTTATGCCCTTGCATCCAATGATGATTTAGCTACTTTAAAGCCTTATTTATGATGAGTTCCTCTCCCCATTTTTGCCATGGTGATGTTGTTGTAACAATGGGAATTTACAGTTCTTCCCAACATGAGCCTGTAAACCAACCTGCTGGATATTTTTGTATTCCTACAGGCCTAATTTGTAACATAAAGCACTTAATAATTGTTATTAATGAACCTGCTGTGGTCGGTCTATAGACCCAGCTGGAAATCACATCTGCTGGCAGATTTGCAGCAAACTCTTCTGAGTTGAGGGAGGTGTGAGCAGCCAATGTGGTGCCCAAGGATCCACAGGAGCTGTGCTTGGGATGTTGTTTTTTTGGGGGAGAATCATGGAAATCTAAATGGCTGCTGGGTGAGGGAGGAACACCAGAACAAAGAGGATTAAAAAACCCAGCTGCTGGTTTCCTAGGGACAGGGTTGTTGGGACAATTACATCCATGCTGATAAACAATTGCCAAGGACTTTAGCACACATCCTTAGGGATTTTCAGATCCATTCCTCACTTGAAGGGAAAGCAGCCAAGCTTTTTGCAGCCAGTTAGTGATTTCTGACTAGTTGCAGTCTTGGATATCCAACCTGGGATGGAAAGATAATGGATGGTTCTCATTTTTATGCCCATCTCTCCCGCTGGGCTGTGTGACCTTGAGAAAGGTGTTTAATCTTCATTCCTGGCTGGAATAAGGTGATGCTGTATTCCTTTGGGTTGTGGCCAAAATGGTGTGAAGATACAGGCCAGCACAAGCTTTATTGGTAATATATTTGATTAAACCTAGAAAATCTCATTCCTGGTCATCCCTCTTATTTATAGAATCACAGAACATTGGAAGGGACCCACAAGGATCATTATATTGAGGATATTCGTTGACTTGGGATAACAACAGGCTCAGCTCTGAGTGGAGGCACCTTCATTCCAAACAGCAAATTGGAATGTTTTTTGGAAGCGCACAGACGCTTTCCAGCCATGATGTCAGTAATTAAATGACTTTAGAGGGTGTAATCACCTGAGCATCCCCCAGCTAAGCCCTCCTTTCCCAATCCACATCCCCGGCCTTGACCGTGGCGTTGGGAACGAGGTAATTCCTTGAAGTATCACGAGCGGGTCTTCGAGAGGGGGGTTGTTTTGCATAATTGGTTTCTGACAAGGCCTAAAATACCATTTGGAGTTCCATGAGTGTTAATTTATACCTTTGTTACGTGGCAGAGTTATTTATGATGCGAGCTCAGCTCTGTTCTGTGTGTGTGGGGGGATAATGGAGATGTATCACTCGGTGTGGCAAGAAGCTATAAAAGAAATGGGGAGATGTTTCTCTGCAGATATGGACTTAATTTTTAAAGTGAGCTATGAGAGTGATGTGATCAGACAGTTAACAGGAAGCAGGATGGCAGAGGGGTTTTATTTTTTATTTATTTTATTTTTTTGGGGAGGGAGAAGGAGGGAGGAATAACTTTCTTCTGGAAGATGGGTTGTTTTTTTTTTAGCTCCTGCTGAGCCTCATCACTTCTCCCGGCATTTGAAGTGACTTGAAATCAAAATAGCGGGTATTGACTTGTCGCTTCTTTGTTTCTCTTAAATGTAATTCTCACATTTAATTAAAGCTTAAATCATATAAAAATTTAATCCTGTATATTTAATATGATAAAGGAAGAGGTGAAACAAATCGTGTTCTGCTGTCAGTTTGATGCTTCTTGACTGTTTCAAGCATTTCCACTTGATGGAAAGGGTGACTTTATTCTCATCCAAGGCATGAATTTTGAAAGACAAAGAAAATACATTTTCATGCCCTTCCACCAGCAAAATTCTGTCTTCAGCTGAGAGTTTTGGTGACGGTGGCTTTGATTTGAATGGGAACAAAATACTGCGTTTCCAAGCTCCTTTAAAACGTTGCAGGCAGGGACATATCTCGGGTTTGCATTACCTTAGTTATGTCTTTTTTTTTTGCAAAAGCACAACAGGGAAACAATTGAGGGAAAACAAGTCTGAGGTTAAAGTTGTTTTGAAACAATGCAAATACCAGATTTGAGGAGTATCAAAGCAGGATGATTCAAAGTTGTCAGATGTGATTTTTTTTTTTCCCCCTTCTCTACTGTGAAATGAAATTTCTGCAGGAGAAAAAAACCAAACCTGACTCTGCAGAGCTCTTCCCTCCCAACAAATCTCCTTTCTCTGACGGGAAGCGGTTCCATCCCAGCTTTTTCCAGTCAGACCTGCGACTTACCCTTTCCTGGGCCAGATTTATTCCTTCTCTCAACATGTTTCCTTGTAATCGAGGCGGCCCCAAAGCTCTGGGAAAGGAATCAAAACAGCTCCGGGTACTTCAAAGGGTGGAAGTCACTCCAGCACATCGTGTTAGATGTCCTGTGACAACTAATCCTGCGTGTGATGTGACCCCTTTCCAGGTGTCCCTGCCTCTCTCAAAGACCTTGAAAAGAGCCCTGATAGACTGAACTCAACTCCTGCTTAAATCACCTGCCTGTGGTAGTGTCCCTGTGAAAATGCAGGGGACTGGGGGATATGAAAGACGCACGAGGCAGATGAAATGAGAAACAAGGGGAAAGCAAACAGCACACGTGGGCAGGGGGCGTGTGAGCGAGATGGAGAGAGTAAAGGCTTTACTGCAAACAGTAAAAGCCAATCTGAAGCCATCAGGGTGGACATAAAACCAACAATTCATCGCCAGCCCGTGGCAGTAAATCACGGGTGAGCTCCATCTAATGACGAGGAGCTCTGGTGTGTGCATAGGCAGCTCAGGGTGGGGAGGAAAGAGGTTTGGATGAGCAGAAGGGTCCATGTGCTGCTAGAGGAGGGTTTACAGGCTAAATATGTGCAAAACATTTCTTCAGCATGGAGGAGAGGAGCAAAGGGGAGACCTCAGTGCTGTCTGCAGCTTCCTCATGAGGGGCTGTACTGATCTGATCTCTGTGACAGGGACAGGCCCTGAGGGAAGGGCTGGAGCTGGGTCAGGGGAGGTTCTATTGAATATCAGGAAAAGGTTCCTCCCCCAGAGGGTGGTTGGCACTGAACAGGCTCCCCAGGGCAGTGGGCACAGCCCCAAGGCTGCCAGAGCTCCAGGAGGGTTTGGACAACACTGTCAGGCACATGTTGGATTGTTGGGGTGTCTGTGCAGGGCCAGGAGTTGGACTCTGATCCCTGTGGGTCCCTTCCAAACCAGGATATTCTGTGATTCTATAGAATCAGTGGCTCATCCTGACTGAGTTCATAAAAGGTGTATCATCAGCTTCATGGGACAGCCTGGAGAATGCAGTGAAAATGCTGGTTCTTGGTTTTCCTGTGTTTTCATAATTTCCTGGGAGCTACTCATGGGATTAAAACTAGAACTGTGTTTTAGTGCATTGAGGTTTAGAGTAACACCCATAAGAAATAGAAGGATTCTATTGTTTAGCCTTTAAATCTCACCTCTAAGTGATGCACAGGATGCTTGTTAGTATTCTCTTGGAAGGCTGCTCCTGATGATTCTTCACTTTTCCCATTGCATTTAAAAATTTTTCTTTAACAGCCATCGCTTAAAATCTTCTTTGCAATTATGGTTGTTAAAAAAAAACCCACTACAACTTAAAATCCCCAAGGTCAAAGCAGTCTCTTCTTTATATGGCTCACAATAAATTACTTGAAGTCTATTCATAGCATAGGGAAGACCTTTTTATGTAGAAAGGATCATTATAGAGTTGCCAGGTCGTTAATTACATTGGGTTCTTCTACTTGCTCTGTGAGTAATTTCCATGAAGCAGCGAAGATCCTGGTGAGAGATAATGCAGTAAAAAGTGTATTAAAATGCTCCAAATGTCCTTTTGCTCATATCTGTACATCAGTCAGAACGACAACTGATTCCAAAAGGGCACTGCCAGTTTAAATCAATAAACTTTTACTGGTGTGACTGTGACCCGTAGAGATATTTGGAGCTGGGGCAGGGGGCTGGTAGCACACTTGTTGTTGATGCTCACAGGTATTAAAGTTTAATAGACCCTCCAGACAGTCCCATCCTGGCTGTCTGTGATGTTGGTGCAATTCCAGAGTCACTCCATAGCAGGCAAGGGAGGGATGCAGGTGCAAGAGCAGAATCTGGCCCTCGGTGCCTTATTTACCAGCCCCACCACCTGCTTGAGGAGATAAAGCAGCTGCTATCTTTGCAGCTTGAAATGTGACATTCAGCCAGTGATGTGCCTTGTCCCCTCAGCACTTGAGATGCTTGTTGATTTTTCTTAAATGTCACAGGAGTTTTAAAGCCTGATTGGAATTGGGCTGCCAAGCTCGGGCGGCAGCGCCGTCACCTCCCTCACGTCTCTCCCATGAGGTCCTGTTGGGGTGTGGTAGTCTATTAAAATGTTGATCTGGGGGGAAATGAGCCCTTTTTTACCTGCAGGGAGAGATTTTGGCTGTGATTTGCCTCCCTTAACTCTATCCCTTTCCATAGGCATTGGTGTGGGGCTGGGCTGTTCTCACCCTGTTCTCCTTCCACCCCACGATGGCCAGAGCTGACCAGTAAATAAGTGCAACATGGCTTTTTCCAAGGTGCTTTTACTTATAATGCTGGCCAAAATAGATGTTTTTCAAGGGAAAACTCAAGCCCTTCTCTCCACTTTTTTCTCCCCAAGCTCCACCAGAGTAATCCCAAGGCATTCCCTCTCAAACTGAGGCACGGCCCTTGTCCTCCACTCACCTTGCAGATGATGGCAACACTTGGTGGTGATGGCCTCAGGAGGAAGAGGAGGTCTCATCTTCCAACCTTGCTTTCCAGAGGGATCTCTTATGGGGGAAAACAACCAAGGAAAAGCCCTTGGAAGCTGTCAGCTCTGTCTCTGACTGCTCTCCGTTCAGGTTGGTGTCTCTGGAAGCTGTGCAGGAGTACAGGCTGTCAGGAGGAGACTTTCTGATTGGAATAAGAAAGAGGTAGCAGCTCATCCAAGCAGATCCAAAAGCTGTGTCAGTCCATGAAGCTGTGAGGTGAAATCATTCTGGATTTGGCTCCAATAAGAAGGGCTGTGGTGGTTTTTGGGTAAACCCAGACAGGTCTCCTCCTGCCTTCATCAGGTCTGAGCAAGGTGGTTTGTGGCTGAGAAGGCAACTCATGCTCTCCCAAGGTCTCTAAGCCCTAGTGGTTTGCCAAACCCTCATTAATAGTCCTATGAACCTGGAGGAGAAATTTTGTCTGCATGGAAAGGGTCACTGTCATCATCAATGTGGCTCTTTAGGAGGGTTGATGCTTCAGATTATTGAGGTTTTGAAAACATGGAGCTGACCAGCTGCTCTAAATAAGCATTACTCCATAGCCTTAAAGCTTTCTATCACTCCTTTCCTCTACTCCTTAAAGCTGGATATCATCTCAAAGCTGGAAATCATCCCAAGGCTGGAAAATAGGTGGGGTTTTTTAAAGCTGTGGAGATAGAAGTGTTCAAGGCTAAGTTGGACAGGGCTTGGAGCAATCTGGTCTAGTGGAAGGTGCCCCTGCCCATGGCAGGAGGTGGCACAAGATGGGCTTTAAGGTCCCTTCCAACCCAAACCCCCATGGGATTCTTTGATGTGGGGGTTGTGAGGAAGGAGAGGAGGATGAAGCACAATGTGCAGACACAGCATCCCAGACACTGCTCTTGTGCAGGTTAAGGAGCATTTCCAGCAGCCCCAAGGGCCTGACAGGAGCTCTGTTCCCCCCTTTTCCAAGGGACAGGGTGCTCATGGGGCAGGACAAACGTGCTGTGTCTAATCATGAGCTCAAAGCCTTGGCTATCAAACCTCGAGCTCTTCGCAGTCTAATTACAACTTGCCTGGTGCACTGGCTACGAGGAGCAATGAAGATACAATCACTGCTCTTATTTGTCCTCCCTGGCTCCAGCTGTTAAAACAATTCCTCCTTCACAGCCCAGCCAATTTCATGGCTTTCATGTGTCCCCACCACTCCCAAATCCCGCCTGTGAGGAGCCACGCACCAGAATCTCCATGAAAGCAGCCTATTTCCTGCATGAAGCCCGTGAAATTGGGGAAGATAATATTTTCAGAGCTGCTGGGACCCTGATTGCATGTTTGTTTGAAATGACAGCTTATGTTGTCTCTCTCTTTCATTAGGGAGGTTCAGCGCTCGCGATGTTATTAACTAACAACAGCACTCACTGCATATAAACATGATTCCACTGAGACACTCCAAGGAGCACTTGAAGGCAGAGGGAGGGAGATGCAGAAGGAAGAGAGATGTGATATTTCTTCCTTCTTTTTTTTTTCCTCCCTTTCCAGAGGAGTGAAAGCCTGGAAGAGATTTTTAACTAGATTAGAAGCTTAGAAGAGTTTCGTTTTGTACTGAATGCCCTGGCAGTGAAGGGGAACATAACACTGACTCCAGTGTGGGATGTCTGGAATTCCTGCAGTGCTGGGCTCTTCCAGGAATCCAGGCAGAGCATTGGGAAGCTGCTTTCTGTATAAACCAGTGTCTTAAAGATGGGTCTGAAACAAAACCTTCCATCTCAATGTTGGTGGCATCACACAGGCTCCATTGACTACTCCTGCCACACATTAATCCATATATTAAAATTAATCCATATATTAAAATAATGACACGTTGACAGATTTTACAGAATATTCTGAGTTGGAAAGGGCCCCCAAGGATCATCAAGTCCAGCTCTTAAGTGAATGGCCCACATGGGGATGTTGACAATCTTTGTTACATCAAATGATACAAAAGCAGGTATTTCCCCAAACTTAGATGTGTCAGGAAATTTGGTGATTTGTTCTTGAAAGACCCTCCAAAACTTTCTGAAAAGACAAAATTAATCTGCTTCCAGCCCCTCCAACACAGTGAATGGTTTAGAAGATAGTGGTTGGTAATCCAAATTGTTTCCATTCTTTTTTTTTTTTTCACAACAGAAAGGAACAAAACTTGTATTGGATGACTCTCTCCTGCCTTTTTTTCCTTGTTTGGACAGGACCAGGTGTCATTCTCCCTGAGGGTGGGTCTTATGTTGCCTGAGTGGATCCTTTCCAGCCTAAAGATGGTGCTGAGCTGGACCTAGTGAGGTGCAACGTGCAGCTGAATCCACCTCTCGGTGTCTGAAGCATCTCCTGAAGCGGATCCTTCCTCCATCCTAAAACTTCTCCCAGTTGAGCTGTGCCAGGGAAATGCTGTCACTTAATTACCAGCTCATGGCTCCATCTCAGCAATGAAGGCTCATCCCCAGCCCTGGGAACTCCCCTGGGGCTTGGAAGTTTTTCCTGGTGGCTGCGATGGGAGCTGGGACTGCAGGACTGTCTTCTCCTGATCCAGTTTAGAGACAGGAATCAGTGTGGACTAATGAAACTTGCTGGAGGGTAAGGAAGAGGGAGTTTTCTGATTTTATAACTGAGTTGCTGGAGTTTCCATGGACAGAGCTAAAATAATCCACTCAAAATTCCAGTAGATTCCCAGGAGTGCCTCCAAACCTCCTTGCCCCAAGTCTTGCTGTGCAACCGAGGGGCAGTTTGGGCTGTAAAAACAGCACCTTCCTCAGGTTCTGCTGGCACCACGAGCTCCACAGGGGAAAGTACCAGTGTGTGGAGGCTGCTAGTGGGGATGAAACAGAGCTCAGCCCTGGAATTTGCCCTCGGAAATCCCAGAGAGGCAGCTCTGGCTGCAGGGGGCTGTGGCTGTCGCATCCCTTGGTGGGATTGCCGGGAAAATAGGAGCCGGTTATCCTGTGGGGACTGGGGCTCGTTGGAGGGCTTTACCCTTCAATCTGTGCTGAGGGAGGAAGAAGATGAATGGTTTTGGTGTGTTCATCAGCACCCAAACCCTGTGCTGGATGCGCTGCTCACTTCCCATGCTGCTGTCGCTGCCTCTTATTAAACATAAATAGCTGTGAAATGGGCTGCGGGAGAGGGGAGGGAGAGGATTTATCCCGAGGTGTGGAACTTGCTTTAAATGAAGCCACTCAAGTTGTTTATAGCCAGGGCTGCCCATTATACGATCCTGTTTGCAGCGAGTTAACTCTCTGCCAAGCGATAATTGCTCAGGCTCAAAATTTCCATGCAGAAAGTCTGCCCGGGGCTACATGAAATTGGGGGAGAGGGGGTGGGTTTTATCCGGTTTAAAGGGAAAAAAAAAGTAACTTAACGGAGCTGAAGAGATCCAGTCTCTCCATGAGATGGAGGCAGAGACTTGGAGTTTGGCAGGGGGATGCAGAGCCTGCAGGAGCTGGGATTGAGCAGAGGGAAGAGCAGGGAGAGGTGGGTCTAGTGAGAGAGAACTGTCTATTGGCATTACTACCCCTCGTAAACAAGAGACTTCGTGTCTCCGAGAGCTGCTGTCGTGTTCAGCCCCGTTGTGGCCCGGTTGGTTAATGTGGATCTCCTGGCTAGAGACAGAAAATGTTCAGGGGGGTTGTTAAAGGGGCTGGATGAAAGGTATAACAGTTCAGGGGATGGCAGAACGCTCCTTTTCAGCCTGAATTTGGCCATTTGCATGGGTTTGTTCACTGTGATCGTCGGGGATGATGTAACAGGGGGTTATTTTCTCTGCGGGAGTGCTTTGTCTGCTGCGAGGCAGCGGGAGCTGCAGTGCAAACACACCCCTTGGGGTTCTGCTTTATCTGTCCTGCCTGCAGGAATAGCCATGGACAGCAAAAGGACAGGACAGGCTGAGGGTGTCCTTGGATGTTGGTTTCCAGCATACTGTGGCTTAGGGAATTTCTGAGATGGATGCGTGAGACTCTTCCTCCAAACGCTTTTTCTCCCTGAATTCGATCTCTTACTGCCTTTTTCCCACACTTGTGCCCTTCACAGCGCCCTGGTGCAACAAGTGTGAGTTAACTGTGTGTGTGTGCTCGGAGAAAACTCTTTGGTTTTACACTTGAAGTCGGCAAAAACCCAGAGCCTAAACTTCAGAGCTGCTGGTGGGTGATTCCAGGGAGCTGCATCCTCTCCCTCCTCCAGGCAGGAATTCCAGCCTGTGGAGGTACCCAGACCCCTCCCCGAGGGCTGGCACTGCTGCCTGGATCCCTCCCTGCCTGTGCCAGCTGATTAGAAAGCAGAAGAATGGCAAGAGAAAATGAAAATGGGAAGGAGCTTGACAGCCCATGGAGAGGTATTTCAGCTGCAACACAAAACATTTGGTGGTAATTATAGAATAACCTTCATTTAAATGCAAATAAGCCTGTAATTAAGATAAGGGCTCTGTCATTTGCCAGTATTCCTCCTTCCCTCCCTTGCCAGCCATGGCTTTGGAGATGTTCCCCATCTCGCTGTGGTGCTGCATGTTTGTCCGGGGGCTTCTGTGGTGAGGGGTGAGTGACAAAGGATCCAGTTCTGCTGCCCTTGGAGCCCCTGCCAGGCAAGCAGAGGAGTCTGGGGTGGGGCTGTGCCCTGCTTGGACCCTGTGATGACAACTTCAGCTAAAACCCTCCCTCCAAACTCCTCTCAACTCTGAGTTTTGAAAGCTGGCTTTGGGCTGTGCTTGGTGTTGTTGAGAAGATCTTCTCCACGGGCCAGACTGAGGTTGTGGTGCTCAGCAGAGTCTGCAATGTCCTGCTACATCTGGGAAGAGCTTGGGGGACACATTTGGAGTATCTTTCAGGGTCAGGGTGGTCCACAGCTCCCATGGCACAGGAGAGGTGTGAGCAGCGTTGTGGAGGGTATTTACAGCCTTCCTGTAGTGAGGACTGGGAGAAAAAAGATGTCACACTCTGGCCTGAACCACTGAAAACTGACTTAGCAGTTTGAGTTGAAGCTAAGGTGTGTCCACACACGGCTGGGGATGGTGTAATAATGGAATAACAACACTTAGCATTCCATCCTGGAAGCATCAGTGTCACAGCACTGACAAAACACACAGGACGACTTGTAACCCTTGGAAATGAGTGTATGGGGGGCCCAGCATGCTGCCATGGCTTCCTGGGAGCACTTGTACAGGAGGCAGCTGAGCTTCTAAAGCTTCTCCTGGCTGGGGAGGGAAACCAGAGCCCTGGAAACAGCCATTGCTGCAAAGGTTAACCAGCAACCTTTGCTTAAACTGTCTCAATCTGTAGGAAATGTTATCTCTCTGCCTGACTAAAGATATGTGAGCCGAGGGAGCGGAGATGCTCCCAGATTGTATTTATCCAGGCCTTTGAAAGGGCGTTTGAGGAATTAACTCGGCAGCTTAGGAGAACTTTAATGTTCCGATAAGTGGCTGGGGCTGCGTCTCCACCTGCCATGGAGCACCTCCGTGGCCTGGTTGGGAGGAGGGAAACTCCTCATCCCAGCTGTACAAAAGCTGCCAAACTGCCCAGAACCACTAGTGCCCCTTTGTTCCCGGGCTGTTCTTCCCTGCTGGGAGCAGGGAATGCCGTCTGGGCCCACCAGTGGGAGCTGGGAGTTGGGTGATGCTCAGGCCGAAGTGACCTCCCCAAGGCCATCTGCACTGCAGGTTCCCATGCCTGGTATATTCATTTATTCCCTTTTTCTTGTCCATCCTCCACTGGAGGCATCTGCAGATGTCAGGGAGGAAGAAAGGCAGGCTCGGACCCCTTTGTGTTGGAAGTGGAGGTGACTCCAAGTTGGCTCCAGGAGGAGAGTCTGAGGTGCTTTCTGAGGATGATGGTGAGATTTGGGACTTGCAGCTGAGACTTTTCCATTCAGTGGCTTCTGGAGCTGGAGGTAGAAAGGCAACCAGAAGCAGCTGGAATAGGTGGTGGTGTGGATGATTTCCTCTGGTCTTCTCCAGGGCAGAGCAGGAGACCAGCAGGTCCTCTAAGATGTGATTTCCCTTAAATCCTGGCTGCAAGATTTGCTCCTGAGACTGCTGTGCTGAGCAGGGGAGGTGGGAGAGGCTGCAGTGAAAGTTTTCCTTGGTGTAGAGGACCAGAACTTTACAGCCTGCTGGCCCAGGTGATTTCTGTGCTCCCAGCAAGGTCCAACCATTGTCCAGCTGGAGAGAGACCATGGGGGAGTGTAAAGGTGCAATTAAACAACAAGACACAGCAGGAAGCCCTCAGGCAGCTCAGGAAAGTCCAAAGGAAAAAAGGAAAGAGGCAATTTACTGGTGGAAGTGTTGAATATACACAGAATATGTCAATACAACTCTGCTTTTAATATTTGATGCTGGCCTATGAATAACTCCCCTCAATGTAAAGCCGGTTTAGTGACTTCTGAAGTGATGCTGGGGCAGCAGAGAGTGCCTGGACTTGGGATAAATGCTTGACAAGGATAAGAAGGGGAAATAAACCCATGGGGAAAAGTCTTCCCAGCGCCCACGAGGTGGCAGACAGTGCCCACGAAGGCACCTGAGCACCCACCAGCTGGGCAAGGGGTGAAACCACACCTTGGTCCAAGCTCCCACAGTGGCCAAAAACCCAGCACTTGGGGCTCTTTCAGCACATCCAAAGTTAGGAGCTGCTTTTGCACCCCAAAAGGTGGGAGAAGGTGAAGAATCATAGAATGGTTTGAGCTGGGAGGGACCTTAAAGCTTGTCTTGTTCCAACCCCTGCCACGGGCTCCTTCCACTAGCCCAGGTTGCTCCAAGCCCTGTCCAACCTGGCCTTGGACACTTCCAGGGATGGGAAAAGAAACAAAGAGGACCTTCCATCACCTTATTTTCTCTAAGATGGAGCTGTTTTGCTCATTCCCTCTTGTAGCCAGGCTGATGGGCCTGCTCAGGACTTCTGCCAGAATTTCGGTGATGGACTTGGGAGAGGAGCCCTGTTCCCCTGAGGAGGCATTGCCTGCTGGGGGTGGTTCCCATCATTAGCTGTCTAATTGCTCTCCCAGGCTGAGCAGAGGGCTCAGTGTCAGTCTCCTGATGCTTTATTGATTACTGCCACTTGGAACACTTCATTTCTTCATTTTCTCCCTTTCCTCCCAATCCAACCAGCTGGTGGGTTTCTAGCTCTCTCCTCCCACCTCCCTGAAATCACTTTGAAGAATTTTTTTTGGTGTGTTTTCCTATGTGTTAAAGTTCTGTTTCAGTTGAAAAAAAAGGAGGGATTCAACCCTTTACCTGCCTGCAGAGGGAATGGCGGGGGGTCCACAGCTGGGATGGATGGGGGGATATTGAGGTCTGCACAGTGTGCAGCAGGAGGGGTGTTGTGGGTTAGTGCTCCCTGCCTGTGCATTTGGGATGCAATCCCGTCTCCATCACCCGTCCCCAAACTAACCACGGAGCACAGCAGAGGGCAGCAAGGCCCTGCTCAGCCAGTCCACCCTGTTCCCCCCTCCCTGCCCCTACAGCTACAATAGTTCATGTGCTACAAACAGCCCCAATTACAGTATTGATCTCCTACACGCTGGGAGCTGATGGCGGGTCCCTCCCCAGCTGCCTGGGTAAACAGAGCTCTCCATCAGCAGGCACTCCGTGAATGTCACGGAGCAACTTCCTCCTCATCCCGAGCGGGCAGAGCGCTGCAAGGAAAGGATGGGCCACCACGGGAGGAGAAGGAAGAATCTGGGTCCTTCCACAGCCACTAGGCACTTTTTTGTCATCTTAAAACTGGATTTCTTTGCCAGAAGAACGTCCGTGGCAGGCTGCAGGCAGTGGGTGGGTCCTGTTTGTGCTGTGGGGTGGTGACTTGTTGATGGGGCTTCCCGTTTTCCACGGGTTACTTCAATGTGTTCCTGGGAAAAAGTGAGTGCTGCCCACCAGAGGAACCCTTAGTGGAGTGGTGGAAGAATCCCAGAATTATTTAGGTTGGAAAAGCCCTCGAAGGTCAAGTCCAACTGTTTTCCCAGCACTGCCAACTCCATCCCTAACCCGTGTCCCCAAGTGCCACATCCACACGGCTTTTAAATCCCTCCAGGGATGGACAACCCTTTGGGTGATCCTTGCTCTGGTTTAGAAGGAAAACGGAATGTGGTTCATTGTCCAAGTGGGATCCAGCTTTTTTTTTTTGCCTTGCCTGGAAATTAAATTACTTGCTCTACCCTCAAGGGATTTCATCCCCAGCAATCTCACGTTTGCTTTAGTTCTGGTGGAGAGCACCACAGCTGGGTTTGGTTTGGTTTGGTTTGGTTTGGTTTGGTTTGGTTTGGTTTGGTTTGGTTTAGTTTGGTTTGGTTTGGTTTGGTTTGGTTTGGTTTGGTGTGTGCCAGCCTTGATTGCTTTCGTGGCTGAGCCAAAGCCATTCATCACTTGCAAAGCCCTGGCTGCAGGGCAGGTCCTTGGGGACCGGGAGCGGAATATCCTTCCTGGAATGCTTGAAGTTGAGAGTAGACGGGACCAGACAAGTGTGATGGATAACGATGGGTCATGAGTGGATGAGACCTGCATTGTTTTCTGGCTGGCAGTGCAGGGTAGAGTATGGAATGTCTGACTATGCAAAACCCTGCGGTGTGTGGGGCATCCTAATCTGCCAGACCTCAAACTGGAAACCTCCTTTCGTCCACCGTTGCAATTTGCAGCCAAGTAATGAGAGTTGGGTGCCAGGAGAAATCCATAGTTGCCATAACAACCAACAAACTGTAATTAGTCAAAGAGTTGAAGAGAGTGGTCCAAAGAACGGGTGGAAAAAGGAGCTGCTCTTTGAGGGATGCTGATAGAGATCAGAGAGCCTGGGCACAAGTGTGTTATGGGAGAACTAATCTCTCCAGAAGCTGTTCTGACTTTAGGTCCCCAGTAGAGTTGTTTGAAGTCGTATAAACTCTGGGTTTTCTGATGTTTTCACTTCTAGAGGATTAGAAACACCCCGTGTGTTGAGGCTGTTGCTCTTGACGCGTGACTGGGTTGTACTGGTGGAACTCTGTGGGCTGATGAAAGGGGCTGCAGAGTTTTTCCATGACCTGGAGAGGTGGGATGTGGGATGTGAGGAAGAGGAGAGCTCGAGGAACCAGGTTGAGCTGCGGGAAGGGCTCCTTCAGCTTGGCAGAGGGATCAGGAGTGAAGGTTTGACGCTGCTGAGTAACCAGAATGTGTGTTCCTGTGTTGCAACACGGAGAAGTCACCGTAGCACAGGCAGCAAAACTTTATCCACGGTATTTCAAGCAGTTCATAAAATCCCAGGATGGTTTGGGTGGGAAGGGACCTTAGAGCTCATCTAATCTCAACTCCCTGCCATGGACAGGGACACCTTCCACTGGACCAGGCTGCTCCAAGCCCTGTCCAACCTTGCCTGGTGGAATGAGGAGTGTGTGGGCAGGGGAGGAAGGCACAGCCTGGTGGGACTGCTGGGCTCTTCTCTCCACCTCAGCATTCCAGAGGCTCCTGCCCTTGGCTTTTCTAAAAAAAAAACCTTTCCTCTTTCATTCTACCCATTTGGGGACTTTGTTAAGCTGTTGTTAAGATGGAAAAAACTGTTACTAAAGTTCTAAGAAGTGGCTCTTGGCAGCAGAAAACAATCCAGTGGCAATTTAAGTCAGGATTAACAGAGAAGTCCTTTCACAGACACTGGGATGGAAATTCCTGGTTGGTAATTTTTTAGGGTATTATTTTCAGTCTGGCCTGGTACAGACCACTCTGTTTGCTGCAAAGAGAATTCTAGCAATAAACCCCCTTGTAATGTGGGGAAATATGATTAATTCCACTGTGACCCTGAGCAGTGTTGTCCTGGTTCCTGCCCTCTTACCCCTTCACATGCTCATCTCTGAGGATGCTGCTCTCATGTGCACAGGGGCAAGAGCAAGGCAGCCTCCACATGGAAAAAGCCATGCTAGCATGGGGAAAAAAAAAACACCCATGAAACACCTCACAGACAATATAGAACAAAAAGAATGTATATAAAAATTCTTATAATATGCCTGGAATACAATAGAAGCAAAATCTCCTGGCAGCAAACATTCATGCACTTGACTGCCAAGAAAAAAGGACTTTACAGAAGATGAGACATGAAAGGGATCCCTGCACAAAAACTAAAAGTCAGAACACAATAGTGTGTATTTCAGGCATATGAAAAGGAAGTGCGACAGAAATACTAAGGAGACAAGATACTCCAACAGAACCAGGAGGTGAGGAGGGAAGAAACTCAATCAGCAGTGACACAGGAGGGCTGGAGAAGGCAGCTCTTTGAATGGATCCAAGTCCTTTAAAAAAAAAAAAAAAAAAAAAAAAAGGCAGCAATCCTGCCTGTTTATTTTATTATTATTTTTTTTTTTCTTTCCTTGGGAATTAATCTTTCTCCATTCTACTCAGCTTTTAAAGGAACAAGGGAGCGCATGAATAATGCATGGCCAAGACCAAAAAGATACAAGGGGCTGCTGTGTGTGCACGGGGGACTCGGGGCATCCATAAAATGCTGTGTCTACAAGGAGGGTGCTGCTGGATTTTGGCTGGGCAAGGGGGGTGCAGGAAAGTGGGGAGATGAGGATGGTGCTGGGTGGGCTCCTTAGGAGAGGCTGGGAGATGTGGACAAGGATCCAGGGCAGTGCAGGAGTTTGTTCCTCCCTTTGTAGTGCCTGTCAAAAATCATGGAATCGGACAGGTTTGGGTTGGAATGGACCTTAAATCCCATCCAGGGACACTTGGGCAGGGACACCTTCCACTAGCCCAGGTTGCTCCAACCTGGCCTTGGATACTTCCAGGGATTGGCAGCCACAGCTTCTCTGGGCTACAAAACATGGCCTTATTTCTGTCCATAAAGGTTTAGAGCAGCTCCTCCTGAAGACCCGAGGATTTGGGATCTCTGTGGGACCTGCAGGAGCCTTTAGAACACAGAAGGTGCCGGTGCTGCTCATGTTGGTGCTGGGGGTGCTGCGAGGGAGGGATAATGAGAGAGAAATCCCTGAGCTGCTTCCTCGCTGTCATCTCTGTGACAAGGAGGGAATTCCCAGCTGGGCACCTCCTACATCTCTCCCCTGTCAATCCCCAGCAAGACGTTCAGCCTTAGAAGGTTTTCTTGGTGTGCGTATATTTAACAAAAGAGATTATTTTTGTCCCACTGAGGTGACTTGAGCTGGTGCTTTAAGGGGAAAAAAACTGCCAATGAGCTAAAACTGCAGGAGCTGTCAGTGCCTTGACTCTCCTGGTCAAATGAGTTGGTGCCAAAGCAGTGCAAGAGCTGATTTTTGTTTTAAAAAATTAAATATTCAAATGCAGTTGAAGGGCCTAAACCTGGAGTTTTGCTGTCCTTGAAAGGTACAAGTGCCCCGAGGCAGAGAGCAAGGCTTTCCAAGAGTTTGATGGCTCTATGTGAGAAGCTGAATTCCTTTCTAATAGGTTGTTCTTTCTTTCCAAGATCAGAGGAGTCGCCTTTCCCCTCGCTGGTTTCTGGCACAGCCCCGCCGACTGCACTTCAAGCACAGACATTATTTTTAATGATGTCCTGTAACAAGAAGCCTGCTGCAATCATCCCCTTTAGATCTGGAACCTCTAAAGGATGGCTCGGGAAACCAAGGGCTGAAGCACCTTGGGAAGAAATGAAACCCCCTCTGCCAGGCGTTTCCTGCTGTGGCAGTGCCGGTCCTGCAGCCCCGATGCCACAGCTGAAGGCTGGAAGGGGGAAACAATTTGATTACCTGCGATTTCTCCAACTGAGCATCGTTTTGGAGCTCACAGGGCAGCCAGGGAGGCTTTTGGTCTGGTGCTGCTTGCCCTAAAGCAGGTATTTATTTGGCTGCAGTGTTGTAGCCTGACTGATCTCAGAAGCCAAACCTTCAGTTTAGGGTAGCTTGTCATTGCTATTCTTGCCTGCTTTGCAAGGAGAGAGTTTTCAAAAAGAAAACCATAGGGCCATTTAAGTGAAATTTACCCCATGGGGGTAAATAAGGAGGAAACCATCTGGTTCCCAGGCTAGGAATTCCCAGTATCCAGAGACAATACCCAGAGAAGCTGTGGCTGCCCCATCCCTGGAAGTGTCCAAGGCCAGGTTGGATGGGGCTTGGAGCAACCTGGGCTGGTGGAAGGTGTCCCTGCCCAGGGCAGGGAGTGGAACTGGATGAGCTTTAAGTTCCTTCCAACCCCAACCATTCTGGAGCTCTAAATTCACTGTGTCTCTTGCAAGGGACTGACTTAATCTAAATAACCCTGTGGATGATTCTGCAGGAATGTGAGGGACTGGCAAAGGCAAGAGCAGCTTGTAGGAGCTCAGGACCTTGTTGATTTGCCTGGCTGTTCCTCTGTTTACCTGTCCTAACGCTTTTTATGGGGCTGCCATAAAAAACACTCATTAGTGTTGATTTTCATTAATGTTGATTCACCAAAAGCTTAATCAGTCTTGTGTGACCAACGACCCCCCCCTTCCCAGGGGAGAACAAAGCTGTTGAACAAATTAGCCTTTACAGATTGGAGGCAGCGCTTGCAGATGCCGCAGCCTGGGTACCAAAGCAGGAGGGGGGGAGATTCCTGGAGCATGCTGAGGAAAAAGGACACTCTGAGGCCTTTTCCCCCACCCCACTTTTTTTTTTTTGCAATTTACACCAGGGGGATGGAGCAAGGAGGAGAGTTGTTCATGGACTGGGATGAAATGTGGGTGCTCTCTGCCTGCCATCAAGTTCTGTGGTGGCTGTGAAGTCCCTCATCTCTTGGTGCTGTGGCCCCTTTGCCCTTAATGATGAATTTAGCGCTCTCCAGCTCCAGGGGAGTGCAGAGAGGATACAACCACATCAACTGAAGAGGGCTTGGTTCTGCAGTGAGAAGCTGTTAAAAACAGCAGCATCAAAGTGTGTTCCTTCATCTCTGCAAGCCCAAAACATTGCAGCATCCTCACTGGGAGAGGAGTGAAAATGCTTCCAGTGTTTTCCGTACTTAGGAGGAAATATCCTCAAGCTGCAGCCAAGGAGGGGGATGAGATGCTGCTAAACTCACCTAAGAGGGCTGCTCTGGACTCCACGCTGTGGGAAGGAGGGTCTGCAGCTCCCTCCTGGCAGAAAGTGCTGCTTGCTGGGAGCCGAGGGGATCTCTGTCCTGGTTCCACTGGATTTGTGGCATCAAAACGGTGTTGCTCAGAGGGTCTACAGCCCATTCCTCACTTTCCTTGGGGTCTGCAGACCCACTGAGTCGTTTCACCCCGGCCATCAGGTTGGTAATGACTTCGCTTCTGCCTCCCTGGCTAGATGTGAATGGCTGTGCTGGAGGTGAAAGGCCCCCGTTCCCATTACCAATCCAATTTCCTGGACTTTTACCGGCTAGATAGGAATTGCCAGAGCGGAACAGCCTGATGGGCCATCGAGCCGGTGTCTCCTCTCTGACAGCAGCTTGTGTTTGGCGTGTAATTAAAAGCCTTTGTACTATTTGACTTGTAATTTAATATCGCGCCGCCACATCCATATCTCATTCAGGAAGGAATGAGCCCTGACATTTGCAAAGACAGAGACGAGCCCTCACCCTCACTGAGCATGGCTCTTGGGGTGCTCAGGCAGGGACTCCCTGCCCCGAGCATGTGTTTGGTGTGAGGTTCAGGGGTGCTTCCCTCTGGCACAGAGGAAAAACCCGGGAAGAGCGGAATTCACAGGGAGTGGCGCCGTGGCTGCTGGTGGGGGAGTTGTGCTGTGATTTATTGGGTTCTGCTGCCAGCACTGAGATTAAGGAAAACGCCTTAAGTGGTCCTTAAAAGCTGGTTTTGGGAGCAGAGATGAGCCCCTGTGATTACACCCTCTCTGCCTCAGTGGGAGCTTCCCTGAGCCCCTCTGGGCTGACATCCCGGCCTGGCTTGGCGCTGGAGCAGGTGAGGAGGGTGCCCAGCCCGTCTGCCAGCGAGGGCAGGATGGGGTGCAGGGGCAGGATGCCATCAAACCACGCTCAGAGGGCTTGCTGGCAGTTATGTGGCTGTTCCCTGAGCCCTGACAGAGGGGCTGGGCTGCTCTTCCTGCAGGGATAACCACGGGAAGGTGGCAATCCACTGTTCCTGCACTGTCCTGGGCAGTCCGTGATGCTGACCCGTGTGGATGGTTCTTTCCCTATAATTTCCCTATAATTTCCCCTTTGTTCTGCAGATGGCTGGTGGCTACCCTCCATGGAGGGTCTGTCCATCACAGGAGTTGCATGTCCAAAAAGACAGGAGCTGAGGAGCCCCTCTGCTCTGGAGCCAGGCTGGGAGAGCTGGGGGTGTTCACCTGGAGAAGAAAACGCTCCAAGGAGAACTTGAAGCCCCTTCCCGTGCCTAAAGGGGCTCCAGGAGAGCTGGAGAGGGACTGGGGAGAAGGCATGGAGGGACAGGACAAGGAGGAATGGCTTCCCACTGACAGAGGGGTTAGATGGGTTATTGGGAAGAAATTCTTCCCTGTGAGGCTGGGGAGGCCCTGGCACAGGTTGCCCAGAGAAGCTGTGGCTGTCCCATCCCTGGAAGTGTCCAAGGCCAGGTTGGACGGGGCTTGGAGCAACCTGGGCTGGTGGAAGGTGTCCCTGCCCATGGCAGGGGGTGGAACTGGGTGATCTTTAAGGTCCCTTCCAACACAAACCATTCTGGGATTCTGAGATGAGCCAAGCTGGGCTCAGAGGTTTGAATTACTCTGCTTGTCATGGGAAGCAGAACAAATTTTTGAAAGCAAATTTTATTGGGAATGAGGTGATGAAAACTTTGTCTGGCCATTTTGCAGGGATGAATCTCACCTCAGAGATGCTGCTCAGTGAGGTTTTGCATCAGCACCAGGCTCTGCCAAGCCCCTTTCCTTGGGCAGGCTCTACTTAAGACTGATTAATTTACCCACCTGAGTGCTACTCCCTCTAATTGACTGAACCTACAAGAAAACAAACCTGAGCTGATCAATAGAGAAATAATTTGGCAAATTGTGGCCATAAATCATTCCCGATCGACGTGTTAATGAATAAACCAAACTAAATCAATTTTCTTTATTAAAACACATTTCTTTCATCCAGTATTACTTTAGGCAGGTGCTGTGAGGAGGGGGATGGGGCTGTTTGCCCACCAAAAGCTTGTTGTGTTGAGATGTGGTCAGAGCACACACCAGAGCCAGTTGTTCCCTGTGGTCCGTGTGTGTATTCCAGACAGGCAGGTGGAGTGGGAAGCATCTTTTGGGAAGCCCTCTGCCCAGCCAGCTGAGTGTTGTGGGCTGTTAATTAGACTGGTTACTGCAATATTTCTATTTGCAAGGAGGAGATAAAGGAGCCAGGTGGCCGTGTCAGTGTTTTGTGCTGCTGCTGTCACCCATCACTCACATTCCTGGGATGGAAGTTCGGCAGGATCTTCCAGCTCTGATATTTTGAGTGTTTATCCCACTGCTTCCTTTCCTTCTGGGAGTTCTCCCTCCTTGGTCCATGTGTTCTGTTGCTGGCAGAGCTGGAATTGGTGCCTTGGCCCATCCTTGGGCCTTTCCCATGACCATCAGTGGTGTTTTTTCACCCCGTGAAGCACTTCCAGGCCCTGAGGGGCTCTGATCTGCATCTTGGCAACCAAATCCCTACTCTAAGGTGAAAAGCAATTTTCCACTCCCTCAACAATATTAAAAGGTTCCAGGCTTTCCAGGCTGCTTTGTGTCCTGATTTACAGCCTCCCTGGCCAGGAGAACTGCTCCAGGTCGTTTGCCTCCTGCCATGTGGGAGACCCACCTTGGAGAGCCGTGTGGGTGCTGCAGGAGCGTGTTTAAAGAGCCCCATCTTTCTTACTGATTTTGGAATAGTACAAAGGAACGAATAACAGTGCAACAATAAAAAAAGGGGGGGATAAATAATCTGGTACTTGGCACACTCAGCCAAGTGAAATGCGATGCAGGCGTGCGCTTGGAGAAGGTCAAGTTTTTAAATCTAAACCGGAGTTAAGTAAAATATTGTCTAACTAACTGGATTCCAAAGCTCATAAAACGTTGATAGTGCTGAATGTCAGCCGGAATATATCTCCTCATCTTTTAGACAGAGAGCTGCTGCTTTCCTTGATCTTCCTTTCCTGGGGAAATGTTGCTCTGGAGCAGGAGGGAGCCTGTCAAGTGGCTTGTTTTCCTGTGTGTTGGCAGGGCAGAGCGGGGAAGGTCGCCGGGGTTAAGAGCAGCAGTGAAAGCTAAGCTGGAAGCAGCACTTTGAGTGGCCGTGCTTTGATTTCTTAAGCTGAGCAGCAGGCTGGGGTGTTTGTGGAGGGTGCCTGGGAGAGGAGCCCAGGGCTCAGACCCTGCTGGAGCATCTCCTGCTGCTGTGGAGTGCCTGGAGAGAGGGTTTGGGTGCAGGCAGTGGGATGGGGGGGTGTCTCCTTAGCTTGACTGTGGTGTCCTCCTGCAAGGCAGGACAGTACCCTTGGGCTTCATGTCTTGGAATTTGTCATAGACTTGCCATGAAGACGGATGTTGTTCCAGATGAGACCTTCCACTAGATCTGTAGTCCCAGAATGATTTGGGCTGGAAATCTAATCCTAACCCTGCCATGGGTAGGGACACCTTCCACTACACCAGGCTGCTCCAAGCCTCGTCCAGCCTGGCCTTGGACACTTCCAGGGATGGAGAAGACACAGTTTTCCCTGGGCAACCTGTGCCAGGGCCTCCCCACCCTCACAGGGAAGAACCATTTGCATATTTAAACCTTTTTACTACCATAAGCATCTCACAGCTGCACACCAGCAGAGGAGGTACCAGCTGCATGGCTGCTCCTCCAGAGGACACAGACACTTCCTTGACTTTCAGAACCAGCCCTTGAAGAAGTTTAGTACAAATCTTCTGTGTTTATTTGTTTTCATTTATTTTCTCCATTCCTTCCCCCACGATCAATACCATTATTTGAATAAAAATGCACTACGTACAGGAGCAAATGCCACGCAGAGAATACCAATTGAACGCTCTGCCTTGAAGTGAAGCCACCGAGGGGGAACGTAATTCTCCCGGGGAGCAAGAGGCCATCAAACCCTGATAGCAGCACACACGGAGCCACACTCTGCACGGAGCTCTGACGGGAACAAAGGAGAAAGGGAAGCAAAGAACCAAATCCCCACTTCAAAAGCCTCCCCGTTTCAAAGCAGTGCACAAACATTAACTGACTTGTCTTCCCCACACCCCCAGTTGTGGTAGCACTGCTGTTTTCTGCCCTGCAGGAGCGGCTCAGTTCAGGCCCCAGCCAAAAGCTCTGTGGGCTCTGCAGTTTGGAGATGGTGCAGCCAACGGTGCTCCAGCAGGTGAGTGAGCAGTGGGGCCCCTGGGTACCATCCTGCCCTTCCCTGGGGCTGGTGGGCCCTGCCAGGCTGGAAAAGGGTGGCACGAGTGGTTTCTTCATCAGTCTGGACCTTTAGATTCGTTAATTTATTTTTAGCAGATGCCAGTACCTCAAGGGGCTCCAAGAGAGATGGAGAGGGACTTTGGACAAGGTCCTGGAGGGGCAGGACAAGGGGGAATGGCTTCCCACTGACAGAGGGCAGGGGTAGATGGGATAGTGGAAAGAAATTCTTCCCTGTGAGGCTGTTGAGACCCTAGCACAGGTTGCCCAGAGAAGCTGTGGCTGCCCCTGGATCCCTGTGAGTGTCCAAGGCCAGGTTGAACGGGGCTTGGAGCAACCTGGACTGGTGGAAGGTGTCCCTGCCCATGGCAGGGGGTGGAACAAGATGATTATTAATGTCCCTTCCAACCCAAACATTCTGTGGTTCTGTGGTTGGGCTTGCACCTGCTTGTAAATACTGACCACAACCCTCTGTTATAAAGAGACCTGGCAAGTCTGCCCAGAAAACAGGGTATTGCACCAGCCCAGCTCATGGAAAGGCCATGGACTGTTGCATTACCCTCTCCTCCTTAGGGCAGACATTTCACTGCTATTCCTTGCTCCTTTGTGAGTTTTGTGATGAGGACAGACTCTCCTTTTGTTTGGTAGAAGTATTTCCAGGCCTTGTGATTGATATGAAGGCAAAAGGCATTGTCTGAAACACTTGCAAAGACTTTAAAAATCAACTTGTTTGTGGTTTTGGTCTCTTATTGGTTGATTTTTTTCTGTGTGTGTTTTGTTTTTGTTTTTTTTTTCACTAGTCCAACCTGGGGAGGGTCTTTAAAGGTGAGTTGCTTCAGCAATATTATATCTTCACACCTAAAGGATAGGAATTCCTTTCTCATTCTGCACTCCAACCTGCTCCCAGAGCTGGGAGCTGTCCTCTCCCAGGTCAGATGTGGCCTTCAGATATTCCAGGTGAGCATGTTACCTTGAGTGGCTCCTGCAAAGGGTTTGGGAGTGATGGAGTGTGCCGTGGGAGCTGGCTGGCTCCAGCTGACAAGATAATGAACTGCTAAATAAAGCACAGGAGAAAGGGAAATCCGTGATAAATCCACCTCTCATGTGCCGTGGAGGAGACTGATAAACTCCCTCTCCGCTCCTGACAGCGGGATTTTTCTCTCCTGTGACTGTCGCAGGAGACGTGGTGAGGATGCTGCTCCATCCCTGTCCTCCTCCAGCACTGGGGGACAGACAGACGGACACAGGGCTGTGCATCATCACACCCTCTTGGATCGTGTCCTCCTGGAAGGTCAGGCATGGCTGGGGACAGAAGAACTGTCCCCACATGCCCGTGTCCCTCCAGTGCTGCTCAATGACTGTGGAGCCCTTGTGTTTAACCAGTGATGATTAATTTGGGAGCCATTGGGCTCTTGTCCCTCTCTCTGGGCTGGGAGGGTCCTTCCCCCTCTTTCCTTGCTGCACAGTGGCTGAAGCTGCTTCTCCAGCTGGATGCCACAAACTGCAAATACAATCCCAGCTCCCAAGTCCAGACCCTGCTGCTCCTGTTTCTTCCTGTGCTCTCTCCATGGGGTTGTGGTGTAGCCTTAAATCCTCTCTGAAATCAGTGGAAGGCCCGTGCTGGGGAGACGAACCGGGGCCAGAGGAGTGTTGGAGGTGGGGAGCTGGGGAGTTTGGGCTGGGGGTCACTCGCTGCTCTGGCTGTGCTGGCAGTGCATTAATGGAGAGGCAGGGAAGGAGTTGAGGTGTGTCAGAAAAGCACTTTATTGTGTGGGTCACAGGCTGGAATAACGGGGCGGTGACAGGTCAGTGCTGGGATGTGTCACTGGAGCCAAACAGCCCCCAGGAAAGTGCCATTAGGGGCGTTCTCGGAGCGTGACGGAGCCAGGCTGGGGTCAGGCTGGCTCTCAGCCTTGCCCAGCAGCTCGGAAGAAGTTGGCTTCTTCCTTTCAGTGCTCTCCCTCTCCCAACTCTTTTTTCCACGTCTGATTAATAAATCATGTCGTTTGCCCAAGACTCCCTCGGTCCCCACCCAAACACAAACAGTCCCCGTCACCACCACCTTGCGCCTGGCAAAGCTGCTCCCTCTGACAATCAATTACCCTCCGGAGATGAAATTATTGTTTAATGGCTTTTGGAACAGGCTCCTGCTCTGACATTCATCACAATCAATAATGCATCAGCGGGGACAAAAGAAATTACCTGCCTCCTGCTAAGTGAAAGGGTCCATTTGTATTCCGCACGGCCCCTTCACGCCCACTGAGCCGGCAGCGGCGGGTGGATCGTGCCGGCGGCACCGAGGGCAGCTGGCTCTGCCTGAACTCCGGAAAACTTGCCTGCAACTTCATCACCGGGGCTGCTTTGTGTGAGGATAGGGATGAGGGATGGAGGATGCCCGGTGCAGTAGGGTGCTCTGCCCTGAAATGTGGTTGAACGGCTCGAACAGTGATCTCAACCATCTCTCTGGTCATCCCAGTGCCTCCACAGCCCCTCCATCCCAGCCTCGACACATCAGCTCCACACCACAGATACCCTCCAGAAGCCAGGATTGCCATCCCATCCCTAGAAACATATTCCAGCTGCCTTTCCAGCAAAGCACAACCTAAAAAACTTAAAATCTTAACCTTATCCTATGGGAGCGCTGTCCCAGACCATTTTGGGAGGCTCTCAGTGGTGGGCTGACAGAAGGTATGTCTTGCTGGTTTTGGTGTTGAATTGTGCTAAAACCAGTCTGACACATCAACCCCAAATTAACAGCTAAGGAGCTAAGCTGACCTGCAGATATATGACTGGCAGTCAGCCCCTGTACACTCCAGAAGTCCAGTCCTGTGTTCAGGCTCCTCCCTGAGAAGGAGTTTAGAAAGCAAGGGGGTCCTTTCAGAACATCTTGACTCAATAGGAGGGCTTCCCTGATAAACTTCATCTGAAGCTCCCACTCCCACCCACAGCACTGAAGGGTGGAGTGTGCAGATGAAGGTCTGGTTTGGGATAGGGTTTCCTTAGGATAGGATTAAGATTTAGCTTGTGCCTTGCTGGAAAGGCAGCTGGGATGTATTTTAAAGGGATGGGATGGGAATTCTGGCTGCTGGAGGGCATCCTTATTGTGGAGTTGTCACAGAATCACAGAGTATGCTGAGTTGTAAGGGACCCACAAGGATCATCCAGTCCAATTCCTGGCCCTGCACAGGACCATCCCCAAGAGTCACACCCTGTGCCCCAGAGGATCATCCAAACCCTCCTGGAGCTCTGGCAGCCTTGGTGCTGTGGAGGCACTGGGATGACTGGAAGGGTAGCTGGGATCATGGTGGGGGGAACCAAGGAGGTGCCAGGTATCCCCAAACAGCAGAGATCCCCTCCCTGTAGGATCCCTGATCTCCCGGCCTGTTTTTTTGTCCTTATCTCCAATACCACAGGAAGCTGCTTTGGTCTTTTCCTCAAAGCTCAGAGGGCAAAGTGTCCTCTGAGGGCCAGCTCTGATCTCTCCAGCTCCTCTCCTGAGTAGGGGTGTGATATCCCTGTGTGCCTGCAAAGGGATCAGTGGGATCAATGTGCCTGTAATGTGAGCAGTGTGTCCCTTAAAGTGTCTGCACCGCGGTGTGCCTGCAGCCAGGCCTCCCAATTATTCCAGTCCTCAGCAGGGCTGGAATGCTGGGGGTGATGTTGCAGCATCAGGGAGCAGTGTTTCATCCCAGCAATCCCAGATGAACCAGTTGTTACAGCAGCCTGGGTGTCTGCAGGGAAGGTTTTCTGCTTTTAAATAATCAACTGAAAAGCCTAAATACTCGATAAGCAGAAGATGATCCTGGTGCTGCCTCCCTTAAGGTGACTTTGAAGGTGCCAGTCTTCCAGAGGATGCCATGGCCATGCCTGGAAGGGTCTCAAGGCGATCAGCTTTATTTTATTTTAAACATCCATCCCAATTAGTGGGGAACTGAGGAGCTTAATCAGCTCAGTGCCCTGAACACTGTTTGCCTTAGAGCCACTTGATCCCCATTGTTTTCCCACTTCAGCTGCTACTTTGCCCTCAGTGTAGCTGTGGGAGCTGGGATCGAGGGGGTGCTGGATCAGGTGGGGTCAAGTGTTCTGAGCAGGCAGGTCCCTGCTCCCACAGGGAATTCTACAGTCTCTGCTGTAGAATTCAGAGGTAGGAAACCTCCCCTACCCTCAGTTTGTTCCTTTATTGCTCAAAAAATAATATCTTTAATAGGGAACCCATTTCCAAGAAGACTTTGGAAATTTGGCAGCCTATAGGTCTCCCCAGGACATAATTGGCTCCCACTGGGACACAGTGTAGGACCAAAAGCACTGAATGTCTTGATTTTCCCATTCTGGCTCCTCATGAGGCTCTTTGCTGCTGGTTTCATCCCATGGGTGCCTTTTGCTTCAGAGGTTCAAGCCCTGAAGAGCCTCCTGGGCAGCACCAGTGCTGTGTGGTCCTGAGTGACACCACAGTCCTGCAAGGGGAGGGGGGTGCAACAAACTGGGCTAAAGACAGGCCTTTCTGGGATTTTGCTTTTCTTTTTTGGGATGTTAAATTGTCTCCTTGCTGAAGATGGGATGCAAATGCAAACTGGGTAAAGAGAAGCCTTTCTGTTATCTAGGACTGTTCAGCTTGGAGCAGAGAAGGCTCCAGGGAGACTTTAGAGTTCCTTCCAGTGCCTAAAGGGGCTCCAAGAGAGCTGGAGAGGGACTTGGGGCAAGGGCCTGGAGGACAAGACTTGGAGGAGTGGCCTTCAACTGAAGGAGTGTAGGTTTAGGTGGGATATTGGGAAGGAATTCCTGGCTGTGAGGGTGGGCAGGCCCTGGCACAGGTTGCCCAGAGAAGCTGTGGCTGCCCCATCCCTGGAAGTGTCCAAGGCCAGGCTGGATGGGGCTTGGAACCACCTGGGCTGGGGAAGGTGTCCCTGCCCATGACACGGGGTGGAACTGGATGAGCTTTAAGGTCCCTTCCATTCCATGATTTTTCCTTTTCTTCCTGGGACCCCTAAATGGCTCCTTGCTGAGGGTGGCTTGAGCAAAGGGCTCCACCTCCCTGTTTGGCTTTGAGGGCATCCCCTTGAGCAGAGGCCCGTGGGTTTGGGGCTTGCTGGAGACCATCCCTTGCCGTGTGATCCCCGGGCAGCAGCGAGAAGATGCTGCAGCAAGAAGGGAGCACAGAGAGAGGCTGGGGAAGGGGGAGGAGGCTCCGAGAGACACGTTCACAGCACACCGTGTTTCTCTGTAATCCAACATGACTTTCCCCTCTGTTGGCAGGGGGTGCACATGATGTTAACATTCATTATCGTGTCAGAGCCGACTGACTGCCAGAACACATTACGTGTTCTCCTCTAACACACGGGGCGCTGACAAACCCCATCCGCTCGCTCGGCAGAGGTCTGAGCCTCCGCAGCCTCACGGAATGCCAGGGATACCGCTGGAATGAGCGTCATTCCCAGGCGGAGGGCTCCCCCCGCTGCTGCTGGAGGGCTGGGATGCAGCTGCACGGCATGCAAAAAGGAATTAATAATAAAAATTAACGAGAGGATGAGCAGGGTGTGATGATGTTTGCGTGCAGGAGTGTGCTGCAGGACTGTGGAGCAAGGCAGGAGGGGGATGTGGCAGTTTAATTCCTGAGGCTTGGTAATTGAGGAAGTGAAATGCTTCCTGCAATCCTGGAGTTTCGGATTGTGTCCGTGCCCAGAGAGGAAAACAGGCGCTTGTAAAGGGAGGAAAACTCTCTGCTCCCTGTGCCATAAGCAGGGAAACTCATTTTCTTCCCCCCAGGTCAAATTTGGGTTCTTCCTTCAACCTGTAGCACCTGTACCCTTGGCTTTGGGCTCTGGGTGATCCGTGCAGCAGATATTCCCAAATCCCCTTTGGAGCACAAGTCACCCCTAGGGTTAGGCTGGATATTAGGAAAAAAGACTTTATGGAAAGGGTTGTCCAGCCCTGGCATGGGCTGCCCAGGGCAGGGGTTGGACTCCCCACCCACAGAGGGATTGAAAAGCCGTGTGAACGTGGCCTGTGGGACGGGTTTGGCAGTGCTGGGACAATGGCTGGGCTCGATCTCACAGGGGTTTTCCAGCCTTACTGATTTTGTGGTGACAAAATCAGACAGCACACCCTTCCCTCTGTGCTCCCAGGCTGAAGCTCCTGCAACTCCCCAAACTTTTCCCAGGCTCCCCATTGATCCCCCGGGTGATGAAGCTGTCGAACCGGCGCTGCCGTATTCGCGGTGTCGAGCTGTCATTTTTCTCCCAGGTCCTTAAAAGGCTTTCTAAGTGTCAGCTCTCTCCTGCATCTTTGCTCCTAATAATCAATATTGATTTTCCTGTAACACCGTCCATCCAGACGCCACGGCTTATTTGTTGTGAGATGAGAATCTCGATGAGCTTATCAAATGAGGCCCATATTTTCCTCGTGTCTCTGCACGTGTGCATATGCAGAAATACCCTGTTAAGATGATTATCTTCCTTTTGCTGGAAAAAACCCCCACAGAGTCAGGCTCTGCAGCTGCAAAAAATACCCAGTTTTGGTCCCTTTGCTCTTGCTTTAGGGTGATCTCTGTTCATGTGGGCACAGAGATCCCCCAGCTCTGGTATGCTGCTGCCCATAGACAGGGAGCTGCTCTGGAATCCAAGTCCTGGCTGCTGTCATTCCAGTCTTTTTGTACGTGTTACCCTGTCCAGGGAAGATTTTGGCTGCTGGCTTGCAAGACCAGGATTTATAAAGGCTTTTTAAACAGATTTTCCCTCCATGAAGCCGCTGAGTTTCATAATGATCATCCCTGGCATTAAATCCTGCTGCAAGTTTGTGTTTCTAAGTGGGATTTTCTTTTTCCAAGGGGAACTGGTGTGGTGGTGTTAGAAACCATGAAACTAGTTTTACTGGTTGTCTTTAATCCCCCAGTGTCTTGGGGTTGGCCAAGAATCCAATTGTTTTCCTCAAGAATGAACACGAGACATCAACACTGTCCCAAAAATGTGGCTGATACCTCCTGCATGGCAACACCTGCCTAAGCAATAAGTGATACCCCTATGCTGGCTGTGTTTTTCCAGGAATCTTGTTTATTAGTGTTTTAGGTTTCAGAGTATTGTAGGATTTGACTGGAAACAAGCTCCTGTTTCCTAAGCTGGAAAAGGTTTTCTATAAGGAGCTTCAGCAGAGATAACACGAAAACAAAAGGTGATTGAATGTGACTGAAAATGTGCCAAAGAAATATAGGGTTTTACCCAAACTGTTGGAAGAAAAAGTCGATTTTTCCATTTTTGACAGAGGCCTGCCAGATAAGATGCCTCAAATCGGCTTATTGAATTATAAACCACCGACATTTTGAAGCAGAACGCTTTGCTTTGAAGTGAAATGCTGAAATTTTTCATTCTGACATCTCCCAATTGATGTTTTTGGTAACTTTCTGCACACCTGGTAAAAGTGAGATTGGCGGGGAAAAGTTCAAGGCATTAAAATGCTGAATTGCTGAAGGGGTAAAAAAATGCCTTTTTCTAGATAATTCTCATTAAAGCCAACCTGTCCAGTTTCTGCCTCATCTCTCCACTATTCATAATTATGACCCAAAATACCCATTAGTTTGGGTTCTTGGGGTGTTATTTGTACTTGGTGTGGCAAAGATCCCCCTGAGTTTTGAATCTCTAAACCACTGGAGGGGCTTTTTTTATTATGATGGTTTTTTTCCTTTTTTCCACTCAAAACTTCCCCATTACTGAAATGAGCTCCTAAGGTGGGAAGGTTTCATGAGATGGTTCCAATATCCTTTTATATAAATAGATATTGCCTTCTTTTGGGTTTGCTGAGAAGGGGATTTCTGGGAGATGAATTTATTTTTGATTCCACACCATTTAGTTTGGATAATACTGGAAAATAAAGTTGCTGTTCTTGCTGGAAATAGCTGGAGGAGTTGAGACATAGTTGAATTCCTTTAGTTCATTTTGGGTTTTCCTGGTCTCCTGATGGAGGGACCAGAGCATGAAATGGGGTTGGGGGAGTCACCACAGAGCCTGGGAAGTGTTTTGGGAAAGAAAACAGATTGGAAATCTTTGATTCCTCCAAGTAACGAGTGCTGGTTTCAAAATCCCTGCTGGCAGAGGAGATGGAGCTGTTTCCCACAGGGCCTAGTTTGGGTTGGAAGGGACCTTAAAGCTCTTCTAGTCCAACCCCCTGCCATGGGCAGGGACACCTTCCACCAGCCCAAATTGCTCCAAGCTCTGTCCAACCTGGCCTTGTTTGGCTTTGGTCCTCATCACCCCTGCCATGGGCTCTTGGCCATGGGATGGGGTTTTTCTCCTCCCTTTCTGCATCAGGGATGCTTTCTACAGCATCTCCAAGAGGGGAATGTGCATGGAGAGAAAGCTGGAGGGTTGTAATGTGCACCAAAAAGTGCCTTATAAAATAAATATAAAAGAATAGATAAAACTAAGGAGGGAAGGAAAACGAAACATCAAAAGAAATGAAAAGGCAGCAAAAGACAAAGCGAAGTTCTGCCTCTCAAGCGCTTTTGTGGCTTTTCCTGCACATCCCTCTTGGATTTCCTCTTGGTTTGGGGCTGGAGGAGGGGGCAGAAAGCTGGGGCTGAGCAAAGCTGAGCCAAGGATGGTAATAACCCCTCCTGAGAGTCCCCCAGCGCCTGCACATGAAAGCCCTGCCCCTGGCACTGCTGATTAGACAGCTCTAATTGCCTCCCTGGAATACTGGAGCAGGAGGAACCTACATAGTGTTTGCTGAGCTGGCCAAGCTCCTAAAATTAACCCCTGTTGGATTGGGGAAGGAGGAGTCAGGGACCAGGAGCCATAGGTCTTTCCAGCTGGGGTTGGATGATGGGCTGGGGGTGATGCCAAAGGTGCCCCCAGCCTGGTCCCTGAGTGGAAAAGACTTGTTTGGGTTAGTTCTGGGAAAAGCTTCAACTTCAGCTGCATGTGCTCAATAAAGCTTTTAGCTCAATACCTCTTAATGCTGAGCCTGAGTGTATTAACTCAAGACTTCCCAGGGATCGGGGCATAAACATACAGGAGCTCCTGCTGCAAGGAAAATATTGGATGCTTCCATCAATATTTGATAAAAGTGGGAGATATCTTATCTTCTTATGGGTATTATATAGTGAGGCTGCAAGTTTGCTCCAGTTTCTCTGGGACTTTTTATGGTCCCGAAAAGCAGCATCATCCCAGAATGGTTTGGGTTGGAAAGGGCCTTAAAACTCATCTCCTTCCACCCCCTGCCATGGGCAGGGACATCTTCCACTAGCCCAGGATGCTCCAAGCCCCATCCAATGTGTGATGAGGAGGGAGATATCCCATGGAATCTGTTTGCAAGCACTCAGCTCTCCATGGCAAATAATTCAGGCAAGTGTTGCTCTCACGTCGTGTGCATTTGCAAAGGAGCAATTTATCAGAGTGATTTTTACTCTCATTAAGGCAAATTAAGCCCACGAAGCTGGCAGTGGATGGAGAGAGAGAGAGGGGGGAAAAAAATGGGAAAAAATTGGCGTTCATGAAATATTTATTAAAAACAGCCATTGTAATAAATATTTGAAACCTGGTTATTAATGTTAAATCATATCAGTGTCAAGTGTGTGTTTCACATGTTCTGCTAACTGGGGGCAAGGGCTGGCAGGCCCGTGGTGCCATGGGGTCAGCTGGCACTGGGACCGATGGAAAAGCCCAAAATGCAGGAGAGGATGGAAATAAGTGGGAGAAGAACAAGGCCAAGGGCTTGCCAGCAGCGACCTGGCTCTGCTGCAGCAGTGTCGCCCCTGGCATGCCCTGTTCGTAACCTGAACACCTCTCCCTAAAAGCTGATGATTATTTTCCAATATGGAAAATAATGGCTCGTCGATGGGGCAGGATAAATTAGCCCGAGGAGGAGGAAAAGCAGGGCTTGTGCTATAAACCACCGTGTGCTGCAAAACAAGGAAATAAATCTTTAAACTGGGATAATGGCACAGGCAGGAAAATCAATGTTGATTATTAGAAGAGGGGGCAGGAGACTGTAAAAGTCCCTGCGAGGCAAAGGGAAGGATTTTGTGAGGAGCTGCTGGGTAAGTGAGAAGGGGTGGAGGGGTGAAGGCTTTTCCTGGGGGGAAAACAGGGTTTGGCTCTTTTTTGGGATCTTTGCCTTGGTGCAGGAACCTGTAAAGGATGAAGGGGAGGAGGAGGAGGACGGGGCTGTGTTTGATCCAGGAGGGTCAGAGTAGGTTTGGGATAACCCACAGTGGGATGCACCAACCCTGGGATGGAGGCAGGAGCCAGGGGAGGCTTTTCAAATACCTGGACATTTCTCATGGTTTGTCTGGGAAAAAGAAAATCAGTTTTAAAATGCATAACAGCCTCAATTATTAATGGAAGCAGTCTTTGATTCAACAGACCTCTTGTTTGAAACTTTGCTTTTCCCTTTTCCAGCAAACAGAGAGGGTAAAAGCTTGAAAGGGAAGCATTTGGTTAAATCCCAAACCTGCTTGCCCTCATCTTGCTGCTCCTGGATGTGAAGGTGCTGCCTCGAAGGGGTGGGGTAGAGGCAAGGGCAAACCTACTACTTGTTTACTAAATGGTTTTTGGCAAGTAATACCCCTCTGTGCCTCAGTTTCCCTGCCCTGGAGGTAGCTATTGAACCCATGGCTGTTCAGAGAGTGGTGGTAGTTATTTAATGTGTGATTATTCGGGGAGCAGAGGGAGCACAAAGCTGGGTGGGCACTCAGGAGCTGCCAGGGTGAGACTCCTGGCTCCACATCAGCTCTATCCTGCTCATCCCTCACAGGGATCCCATTGATGGATCAGCTCAGCTCAGCCTCCTCCCGAGAGAGGTGGGAGCTCTGCTCCATGCAGGCCCCTTCCAGAGCATGTGTCGTGATTCCAGCCCTCCAGTCTGAGCAGAAGTGGTGTTTTATGAAAATATTCAAAGCCAGCAAATAAAAGAATGGTAATTTAGTCATGGACCCAACCCAGCCTCCCACAAAAGCTGGCGTAGACCAGATTTACAGCCCCGTGCTGAGATGCTTTTATGTGAAACACAGCTTCAGAGGGGAAGCCATCTATCAGGCAAGGAGCCCGAGTGCATGAGATTTAAAAGGCAGCTTCCTTTTGTTCCCTAATAGGTTGGACACTTCGGTGTGAAAGTGGAGGAGGCGGGAAGGGGGAAATCAGGAGGTGTTAGGAGTGACATTCATAATGGCAACACCGTGCACCTATTTTGGTAATAGGCTTTAAACATCTAAGAAGGTGAATCCTCTTATTTCCAGCGTTTATTTCCTCCGTCGCTGTACATTCCTCAGCTGGGGTTGACTCTGCCAGAGGAGACTGATGGGAGATGGGAGACCCTGGGCCCTTGGAAGTGCAGGAACCTGTAATTTCCCAGGTTTCAAACCCCCTGGGTTAATTTGAGTTTGCTTTTTAAACTTGGTGATGGCTGCCTGGTGACCATGGCAGCTCTCCTGCTCCCTGGCATCCCTGTTCTCTCCTCTCCCTGGCATCCCTGTTCTCTCCTCTCCCTGGCATCCCTGCTCTCTCCTGCTCCCTGGCATCCTTGTCCTCTCCTCTTCCCAGCATCCCTGCTCCCTCCTCTCTGTGCCTGGAAGTGAGGTCCCTTGGCTAAGTGCATCTGGCACACCCTCAAAATTAACCACTAAATCTCCTTCTCCTGCCTTTTACCTGGGAATTAGGGAGCTGTGGGCTCATTTAAATAAAAACTTACTCTCCCCAGGCTATTTCACTGCCTCATTTTCGGGCTGAGGTTGGGGCAATGCTCATCCTCTGTTTCCTGAAGCCACTGTTGCTCCTCTCCACACACACACAGGTGATTTGCAATGGCATTTGCACTTGCTGTGGGATTTTTCCTCTGGAGAAGTGCAGGCCAGCAATTCCAGCCTGCCAAAGAGAGGAGTGTGAGGGAGAAAAATCCTTAGCTTTAATCTTTGTGAAAGGAAGAGCAGGTGAGGGAACAAAGAAACCAGGAAGGCAGGAAAAGAAAAGGGTGGGCAAGAGGGTGTGGAGGGAAGTTGGCGTGCGGAGAGATCAGATGGAAGAGAGAGCTTTCATGGGCTTGGATGTGAGGAGGAGGACAAAGGGATGAAGGCAGAGACTGATGGTGTGTGGGGAAGCAAAGCTTTGAGCAGGAGCCTCCTGAGATCTCTCATTTTGGGCTCTGTGCCACCCACATGGGTGTCACCTCCTATGGATCCTTCCCAGCTCCAGCAGGATCCAAACCTGGTGGTCACAGGCGTTGTTTCCTCTGAGCTGCCAGTGACTCACAGAGCTGTTTTTAAGCTGTCCATAAAATTCTAATTCTTAAAAACCCCTGGGGTTATTTATTTCTCATTCCCTGGTAGAGCCAGAGGTTGGGGAGGAAATAAAAGGAGGGAGGAACTGATATCCTGGGATTCCTTCTGGGAAAACTTGAGGCTGTGGCTCAGGAGGTTTGGTGCTTCTCCTCTGAGATTGGAGCATCTTGCTTTGCCATCAGCCCTTGGGATGGTCCTGGCAGAGCTCTTCCCTCTGGTCCCTCCTTCCACAGACCTGGTGCTCGAGGAAAACCAAATCCTGCTTACACAGAGGGTCATTCCCATGTGCCTCTCCCTTGGGAAGGGATGGGAAAACCAACATTTCCATCAACTGTCACATATATCCAAAGCATGTCTGGAATCTGCTCAGATGCTCCAGTGATTAGGGAAAGATGTATGAGATCTGCTGGGAAATAGGTTGTCCCTACAGTGAGGAACCCAGGAGATGCAGATTGACACAAATCAGCTCCCTGAATAAGGACAAAAACCTGCTAAAAACACAAAATGCACTGGCTTTAGAGCTTAGCTTTGAATGACTCAGCACTGCAGGTGCCTGCTTTTTCCATGCTGTGGAGCAGATCAAAAGAAAACACAAAAAGGGGGCAGAAATGCAACATTTTGGGGTGATTAGAGGCTGGTCCTGACTTCCCGTTAGTTCTCCATTACTCCCCACTTAGACATATGCCAGAAATACGTTATTTTTGGAGGATTTGTCTGGTTTGGGATATCTGTGTCCTGGGATTGGGGTCTCGGAGGGGGAAGCAATTCCCAGTTCAGCTGGAAGGTACAGGCTGGAGCAACGTCTGGAGCTGACTGAACATTTATAGGATATGATTTCAACTATTATCATAACTATCCTGTATTGCATCGCCTAATAAAGACATCAATTTAAGCCCCTTACAAGTGGCAATTACCTAATAAAATGCAGTAAGGATCTTCCAGCTTGGCAGTAAAATTAGCATTACTGGGTTTTAATTAATAGCCCAAGCCTGAATGGCTCTTCTATGTCCTGTGCAAGAGGAATGGCTGCGTGACCGTGTGTGAGGACGGGATAAGACCTGAAAAAGAAGTCAGAGAGCCCCAAAAGGCTCCATGCCTGGGAGACAGAGGGTGCTGGAGACCTCAAGTGGTGAAGGGGAATCTGTGGGTCCAGTTTGTGCTGGTGGGAGTAATGGGGCTTGTGTGCTGTCACGGAATCCAGATGGTTTGGATTTGGAGGGACCTTAAAGCTCATTCTGTTCCACCCCCTGCCATGGGCAGGGACACCTTCCACCAGCCCAGGTTGCTCCAAGCCCCGTCCAACCTGGCCTTGG
>JAWWES010000067.1:2131984-2154297 GCA_035583135.1 Lophotriccus pileatus
TCAGTCCTGCCCCTCCTCTGCCCCTGCCCAGGCAGTTGGAACTGCACTGAGGTCTCCCCTCAGTCTCCTCTGCTCCATCTGAACACACCAAGTGCCCTCAGTGTCCTCACACGGCTTCAAACCAAGGCCCTTCCCCATCTTTTAATGCTCTCTAACGGCTTAATATCTTTTCTCATATTGTGGTGCCCAAAACTGCCCCAATATTGCAGGTGAGGCCCCGCAGGGCAGGGCAGAGCGGGACAATCCCCTTCCTCACCCGGCCGGCGAGGCTTTGCCTGATCCCCCCACGCCTGGACACGGGTGGCCCTCCTGGATGCCATCCAGCCATGCCAGCCAGCAGCAAAGGCTGTGGGAGCCCGTGGAGCCTCATTGGCATTCCGGGCACTGCTCCATGCCACCCTCGCTCGTCGCCTTTCGGTCTCCCCGCAGAGGTGGGACCGGCGCTCGGCGCGATTTGCATTTCTGGAGTTTGCAGGAGGTGTCACAAAGCAGATATACTGGCAAGCTGCGTCTCGCAGGGAATTCATTTTCGGGGCGTTTCGCCCCCTCCTTCCCAATCTGGCTGGTTTGGCCTTGATTAAAATCATCCAGCCCCTCCTCTCGATGATAAGACACCAAATCCGATCCTTTTTCCCTCCTCCTTGGCCCCTGTTTGGCTCCTCTCCAAAGGGCCAGTCCTTGGGGAACCTTTCTCACTGGCCATGTGAAAATCAGGAGGCAGAACTGATCCTGAATGCCTGTGGATGACCATGCTGAGCTCAGAAATAATGATTCAAGAGTAATCAGTGGCCGAGAAGCTCAAAAGTGCTCTGGTGACTTTTTCATCTTGATCTTATTTAAGGTGCCTGTGAAAGGACCCAGTTTTCAGAAGGGAAGCGCCCAGCCCTGCTTGAAGATTGATCCTTTTAAGATACTGTTTGAAAACTGCCCATCACTTTTGGCTGCAGGTTTGCTAAACATTCAATTATTCCACTGATAAAATGTTTTCTGTAATATTCCCCCCCCATAATTTGCACAAACAGGAGTAAAAAGAACTAAATAATCTGTGGTGAGTGATCAGAGCTGTGCTTGTGTTCCATCTCTTTTGCTTTAAAAGGGATAATTTCTTCTCCCCAGACCCACCTGATTAAGCACATCCTCTCAAGGGCTTTTTGGGCTTCTTGTATCTGAAATAAGGGCTGAGCATCACCTGGAGAGGAGGGTGGTTCTTTTGTCTTCCTGGCTTTGGGTCCACCTCTTAAAATTAGGGAGAAACTCATCCTTTCTCCTTGAAGGAGTTCTTTTCTCTCCATCCCTGCTGCCCTGCAGGCAGCTGTGAGGTTGGATGCACTTTGAATACTTCATTTGCTTTAAGGGGGGGGGCAAATTGTGGCCTCCTGAACTGTTTGTTCATGGTTTTGTAGATGGAAAAGGGCTGGAGCAACTCCAGCTGAATCCTCCCATGGATGCTCATGGCAAGGAGTGAATGGATGGGGAGAAGAGAAGCAGCTTCAAGGGTGATGCTTCCATTACACACCATCCAAACTCTTCTTCACCATGGGATCCACCTCGAAGCTCTAAACAGGCACCAAAATCAGGCAGGACCTTCCTTCCCCTTCAACCCTCACCTTGCAGAGCCTGTGCTGGGGCACTGGCCAGGTTGCCTGGGCTACACAACCATCCTCTTGGATTATTCCTGGTAAACATTATTTAGTTTTTCACTCCCAGAGAATGGCCTTGGAGTCCATGGAGTAATTTGAAGGCCAGCTTGCAGCGCCTGGGAGTTTAACTCTCCAATTTGGCCTGCAGTGGTGCTGGGCAAATTGCTCACAGCAACTCCTTTATTCATCCCTAAACGCGGGGTTTTGTGCTGACCCAAGTGGTCGATTCAGCACATGTTTACAGCCAAGAAAAAAGAAATTTAAACAAAAAAATAAAAAAAAAAAAGAGGCAAATTGTTTCCAAATGATCCGTGTTTTCTGTAAAACCGGCTGTGCAGGGGTTTTTTGAAGAAAAGAAAAAAAAGGCATCTGAAAGGGAGGTATTTCAGCTGCTTCAACTGCTCTGCTCGTGTTTTCAGCCCAAGAGACGCTGGTACTTGTTTTGAACTGCCCTGTTGTGCTGGTGGCTTGTTGCTTTTGAGTTTTAGCAGGAGGTCAAACATCCTGGATGTCTTCCCTGCACGGGAAAATTGCGGGGAAGACATTAAAATAGGAACTATCTTATTTGGCACACGCTGTCAGAGAACCCTTCGGACCAACTTTAGATTTAGACCTGGGTGATGCAGGTTCACAGGCATGATCTTGATGCTTAATTTTCCATGTGAAGACCCACTGATTTTTAAGGAATAGCTTAACCCTTTCCTTCTGCTGCACAGATTGAGGTTCATCCCTGCTCCAGCTGTTTTCCAGACAAGAACCAGCCTTGAACTGTCTCAAGGTCACCACAGGGGTGGGGTTGAACACTTGGCTTCTCCAGGAGTCACCTTTGGATGGTTTTTCCAGCTAAAGCTGAAGGATATCTCTGTCTCCTCCCTCCAAAAGTCTTTCAGGCTCATATCACACACCCACTGGGCTTCTTGGGAGATTGGGAACTGGCAGCTCCTTAAAGGAAAGGACCTGGAAACCTGGAGCGTGGGGACTCTGTCTTGGCAGAGTGTCTAGGCATGTGTTTGTGCTGAGCCTGATTATTTACAGGCAGCTCTGTGATATTTTTGCTACATCTTACTAAGCAGATGGGATGTTTCCTGCAAGAAGGGCTGCTCAGAGCTGTCCCACGGCCACAGCTGGCAGTTCCTGGCAGGAAGGGTTGGAGAGGGTTGGGATGGAGGTTCATGTCTCAGGTGTTCCATGCACTGCTGTTGTGTCCTTGTGTCCCCAGCTGGCCCATCTGCAGGATTGTTTTATTTCTCCTTTGTTCCTTCCCTAAAAGCCACCCCCAGGTAACAACCCACCACCCTTCCCACGCAGCTGATGCCTCCCCATCCCTTGCTGCCCTCACCTCTCAGTCCCTTTGCACCACTGGGCTGACTGGTTTGGGTCTGGCCTTCTCCCAGTTCTCCCCAGTTCACCACTGGCTGCTTCTTGCAGCGACTTCCAAGCACGGATGAAACATGGCCGCGTCGTTTATGACAAGGGGCACATTTCTGGATCCAGACTCCCTGCCAGGAACCCCTTCCCATGCCAAAGGCTGTGATCCCAGCTCCTAGGAATCGCTCTTCATCCTGAGGCCACATTTCAGCTTCAGTTGATGCTCCATGAATTTATCTGTGGGAATCTGAGCTTTGGGACATGCACCTTAGCATGGAGGTGGGGGTGTCTGAGCAGTTCTTGCACCCACTCCTGGAATTTTATGAGTTCTGGAGAGATGCAGCTGCAGAGATGAGGCACTTTGAAAGGGGTGAAACACAGGGACAATGGTGCTGATTGAAAAAGGAGAGCGTGGTTCATGGTTTTGTCTTATTTAATGCTGACATCCTGAGGTCAAACTGTTCCTCTCCAAGGAAAGCTCAGCCCCATTAGTCAAACACAGCCATCTCTTGCTTTGTAGTTTTGTTGCATGATTTATAAGCCACGGGGGTAAAAAAAAAAGTTTTTCTCTGAAAATACCAGGGAATAATTTGATCCTTTAGTTTTCTCGATGCATTCCCTCGCTCATTGTAACTCCAGTTTTACTACATCAAAGCTGGAGTTGAGCTCTCCTGGTACCTGCTTGCAGGATTTGGGATCCTACCACGGCTGGCTGCTGGCTCTCACCAGTTGTAGAGCACTGATACATCCCACATCCTTCTGGAAGTCTGTGAATGAGCACCTCCTGCTCAAAAGAGATGGTAAAATACTAGTAATGTGTATAAAGTGTTGTGACACCTGGCACAGGAGCGGGAAATCTGCAGGAAAGCTGCTTGGTAATGAGTGGCATGAGCTCTGTCAGTGCTCAGAGCATGGGGCAGCTGAAATCCAGGTCTTCACCGGCACTGGAAGAGAAGATTAATTTTCCAGCCCTGGCTGCTGTTGGGAAATGTCAGGTCCTCCCTCCCTGAGACCTTAAAATGCGTGTTTAAGGGGCTAGGTGGGGATTGCTGCTCTCCACTAGTCCTTGCATTTCGACTCTGTGTGAACTGTTGATCGGGCCAAGAAGTAAAATTGACTTTTAGGGAAGATTTTGAGCTGATAGAAGGCTTTGTGTAATTCAGCATTTGCAACTCTAATGTATTCATCCCCTGCACTCCCACCCACTCCTCACACTCAACCCCAGACTCTCTACTCACATGGCTATCAGTGTCACTTCTCAAACATGGCTTTCCTCGCAAATCCAGCTTTTCATCAATTAAACATTTTTGACAGCTTTTCTGAAACAAACCTGGAAAAAAAAATCACCACTCTTTGCTTTTCCTGCAAAGTTTTGGTGGTTTTACCTTAAAAGACTCCAGCAGCCCTACAGGGAAGGGGATCCCAGCAGGATTTTAGGGGAAGCTTTGCGCTGCTCCCACGGGTGCTGTGGGGCACAGCTCCATGCCACTGCTCTTGTTATTCAAATTCTACCTAATGTTTGTGCAGGATGGGCTGGAGAAGGTGGGGAGGGAGGTTCATGTGCTCACACATTCGCAGGATGTTTTATTTCTTCTTCTTTCCACCCTTAAAAGCCCCCCAGGTAACAACCCCCCACCCTTCCCACAGAGCCACCCCCTTTGGTGGGTCCCTCCCGTGTTTGGGGAGCAGGGATCAAGCATCATATCCCAGACACACCAAGTGCCTTATAAACCATCAGCAGAGTGATCACATCATCGTGGTAAAAAGCAGAAAAGCTCTAAAGAAATGTGAAAATGTAACTTCTGTGGCCAAAACTTTGCCCTTTTTGCCTCAGAATAGGTCCCCCACATTAGATCTTCTCTAAATGCAGTGTAAAACAGCTTATCCCGTTTCCCTTTCCTGAAAATACTTGTCTTTGTCATCCATCCTTCTCCTCCCATCTGAATCAGATTTAATTTTCTTGCCTAGTGGCACTTAGAAGTCCCTAATGAACAGGAGGTCCCATCCCTTAGTGCCAATCATGCAAAATTGGTTTCATGGGCGTACAAATGCTTCAGTGCTGAGACTGAACTGGCAGGACATGATGGCTTTGCAGTGACTTGCAGACTCCTTTAATTAAGGTGAACATGTTTAGTTGGGCTTAAAAAAAAAAATAAAAAGGAAAAGAAAAAGCAGTCCATGGAAGTATGCTAAGCATGTTGATTTAATTGGCAATCACTGAATTTAAAGTAGGCATTCAAGTGGAGCCAAACCCCTGGCAAGATAAAGTCCAGGCCTGAAGTCAAAGCACCAGGAAAATGAGGAGACAAAGTGCCTTGCCCGAGGTCATGTGGGAAGATGTGCCAGAGCTGGGGTTTCCTGTGGCTGTTGTTCCTCGTGGCCTGAAGTTGAAGGAGGGGAGTTTTAAGTGGGATATTGGGAAGGAATTCTTCCCTGTGAGGGTGGGCAGGCCCTGGCACAGGTTGCCCAGAGGTTTGCAACAGGTAAACTGAACTTCTGTGATTTTTAGGACTGCCTTAATGCTTGCTAAAGTAAATGTAAGACCTGGCCTATGTGCCAAGGCAGCCCCTCCACAGCTGCTCCTCTGCATCCATTGTGCTTCCAACTTTCCCTGCTCAGCTTCCATTGAGGAAATGTGGAGAAATCAATTAAATCCAGCACTTTAAAAATATGTTTTCTTGTGCCTCCAACACAAGAGGCACATCTGGGGGAACCCCTTTGCATTTTGAAGCTTTGCATCCCACACCTGGATGGAGTGGGAGCTGTGGATAGCAGCAGGCTGTGACTGTAGGTGGGTGTTGTGGAGATGGACCAGGGTTGTGCAGGGACAGGGGGGATGGAAAAGGCTTCTACAGCATAGTTACTCCTGGAATTAGCTACTCAGGACCTAAAGGAATGAGGGATTTGTGTGCAAAGTGCTGACTGCAGAGGTGATGGTGTGAGGAGGGAGAAGGGGCTTGGGGCAGCCTGACTTCCAGCCTGGCAAGGAGGTGTGCCAGGGAAAGGGGCCAGAAATCCAGGGAATAAGGCCAGGGCAGGGTGGTTATAATTCCCTGGAGGATTGATTTGCCAGCTTCCAGCAAAGACAGCAGCCCCCTGAAATGGAGAGCAGCTATTTTACAGTAATTACGTGTCGCTGCCGCTGCGATTTTTGGAAGGGACCTGAGAGCAAGCGGAGAGGCAGAGGAGAAGAGAGCCTGGATTGCTTTGGGGTGGGCTGCTTGAACCCCCCCTGGCATGTGAGAGGGGGGTGTCCATGGGATGGGGGTGTCCTCGTGGCCTGAGGCTCAGTGCACACAGTGCTGGGAGAGGAGCAGGTTGTCGCTGTTTTCCCAAAGCTGTTGTGGGATGGCACAATTTTATGTCCCCTAAATTTTAGAGCCCCTAAATACAGCACCTCCAGGAGTTAAATAAACACAGTCATTGCTACTAAATGCTTACTACAAGCCCATCATTACTACTAGATGCCTACTACAAGTGCCTCATACCTTCACACCCAGGGCCCTCCTGCTTTCCAGGCTGCCTGTGCTCGCCGAGGGAGGTGTCTGTGCCTTGAGCTGCCAGAGAGGGAAGCAGGGGCCAAGCGGGTTGTTGGGGGCAGGAGGCTGATGGCAGGAGTCTCTTCTTTTTACAGAAAGTGAAAAATCAATCCTTGACCTTTAAAGGAGTTTATGAATTCCTGGCTTCGGGATCGATGCGCATTGATTTTTGTGTGTCTGCGTGGGCTCGCCGTGTACACTGTCGGGTGGTGGAAGCCGAGTTTTGCTGAGTCTGGAGCAGGCAGAGGCAGGTGCTGTCTCTGCTGAGCTGCCAGGAGTGAAAACATTATTTTTCCTCCTTTTTCCCTGCCTTCTTTGGCATGGCAGCTGGAGGTCGAGGTCACTCGGTGATACAGTGTTTGGTATTTCGGTGACAGCACCTCCCTGCCTCCTGCCCTGCTGCTCTCCATCACCATGTGGAGCATCCCTGTGTGTCCCAGCCCTTCCCAGGGATATTCCAGCCTGTTTCATCTCATTTAAAGGTTCTGGAGCATTTCTGTGTGTCCCAGCCCTTCCCAGGGATGTTCCAGCCTGTGTCACCTCATTTAAAGGTTGTGGAGCATTCCTGCGTCTCCCAGCCCTGCTCAGGAGCATCCCTCTGTGTCCCAGCCCTTTCCAGGGATGTTCCAGCCTGTCTCACCTGACTCAAAACTTCTGGAGCATCCCTGTGTCTCCCAACCCTGCCCAGGGATGTTCCTGCTGGTCTCACCTCACTTGAAGGTTCTATAAGGGGGGAAGCTGCTGGTTTGTTTTGGGGGGGCAGCACCACCGTCCACACCCCTGAATTCCTCGGGATGGGGCTGTTCCTGCTGCTTCAAGGGCTGATTTTTGGCAGAGGACACAGAGCTGGTCCTGTGGGCACACTGACATTGCAGAGATTGTGTTAGTTGGGGTTGTCACCCCAAGGTGTTGAAGTGCCCCAAGCCCAGACTGGCAGAGGAGGTGCTGGTGGGAACCCGAATTCCGGTGACTCGGTAGCAGCGAGCGAAGCTTCCCCGTTGTTCCCACCCCAATAAAACAGCAATTTCCTCCAGGCTGCAGGCTCAGCCAGCACAGAAGTTGGCTTAATGAATTAAAAGCCGGCGTGGCCTGACCCCGGAGGTGTGACGTCGCTCTTGTGAATGAGGATGGAAGGGAGGGGACGTGCTGGCAGCCCGTTCCCGACCTGCTCCCACGAGACGTGCGAGCAGAAGCAAAGCCCTCCTGTGCACGGTTTCTATATATATTTGGTGTACATTCATGTCCTCCCACTGCTCTCCCGAGACGGAGCCGTGTGAGCTGACAGCTGCAGAGGAGCCGGGAGGTGCTGAGGGTGGGATGGGAACAGAAGGCTCGGAAGCCTGTTCAGCTGCCACGGGATGGGGAGGGGGGCAAGGAGACAGAAAGGCTGACGTGTTTCAACTCACAAATGTTGGAAAAGGCACGGCATGGAATAGCAGCTCCCTCCCAGCAGTCAGGCCCGAGTCGAGTCTCTGGAGCAGTGTTGGGATAAGTTGCTGTTTTCTGCAGCAAACCCTACCGGGCCAAAGCACCAGCTGATATCACGGAATCCCAGAATGGGCTGGGTTGGAAGGAGCCACAGAGGGTCATCTGGTCTGACAGGGTCACCCCAGAGCACGTGGCACAGGACTGTGTCCAGACAGTTCTGGACACCCTCTCTGGGAAATCTGTTACCCACACAGTGAAGTTCTTCCTCTGGTCCAGGTGGAACTTCCCAGCATCAGTTCCTGCCTGTTGCTTTAGTCCCATTGCTGGGCCCCCCTGAGCAGAGCCTGGTCTATCTTCTGCTCCCTCCCTGCAAACTGACAGATATGGATGAGGGCCCCTCCCAGTGTCTCCTCTGGAGGCTGAACAGCCCCAGCTCCCTCAGCCTTTCCTGCTCCCAGAGATGCTCCAGCCCTTCGGCATCTCTGCAGCCGGCGCTGGAGCCGCTCCAGGAGCTCCCTGTCCCTGCTGTGCTGAGGAGCCAGAGCTGGGCCAGCCCTGCAGATGTGCCTGCCCAGGGCTGGGCAGAGGGGCAGGATCCCTTCCTGACCTGCTGGATGTTCTTCCTGATGCTCTCCAGGACCCCACTGGCCTTCTTGGTTCCCAGGACACAGCTGGTCAGGGACAGCCTGTTGTCCACCAGGACCCCCAGGTCCTTCTCCATGGGGCTGATTTCCAGCAGGTCACCCCCAGCCTGTGCTGGACTGCACTTGGGGCTGTGCCTCCCCCCACACAGGACCCTGCATTTGCTTTTGTTGAACATCAGACAACTCCTTTCTGCCCATCTCTCCAGCCTGTCCAGGTCCTGGAGGGCTGCACAGCCCCCTGGATTATCAGCCACTCCTCCCATCTCCATCCCATGAAATGGATTGGATATTAGGAGAAATGTCTTCACTGGTGGTGGCCTTGGCAGTGCTGGGGGAATGGTTGGACTCAGTGATCTCAGAGGGATTTTTCCAACCTCTACAATTCCAGTAATTCTAAGTGTGGGAAAACAAGGTTATGAGACTTGCTGCTCTTGCAGTGGGGAAACTGAGGCACAGAGAAAGAATGAATCCATGGAATCTGCAGCAGAGCCAGGAAGCAAATTCAGGCCCATCTCAAGGCATTTTTTTTTTCCAGAAGATCCATCTTTTCCCCTTGCATCATCTCCTTCAGAGTGTTTTCCAAATCTTTGATCTATAGTGAAATCTGATAGGAAATACACTCCCCTTTCCTGTTAGGAATCAGGAGGTGGGAAGAGGGTCCTGCTAACACTGGGGGCTTTATTCCCCACCCCAGGGCCCTGCTGGTGTCTCTGTGACCTGGGCAGGGTTTGAGGATGCACAGGGTGGGAGCTGTGAGGGAAAACAACCCTCCTGGTCAGCAGGGATTCTGTTCCACTTGATTTAATCCAACAGTTTCTCCAGCCTCTCCTACTGTCTCTTCTAATGTATTCCTATTTGATCTCCTACAAACTTCCCCTCTCTGATCTTCTGATGAAATAATAAATCTGGGGCCCTTGAAGACACTTCATGGCAGGAAACTCTAAAGGAAAACCCTTTTTAAGCATTTAGAGCTTTTTTAATGTGACAATCCCCTCCTGCAAGGGGACCCTGGATCCTGGATTGCTCCTGGGCAACACAGAGCCATAAAACCCCATCTGGGGGAGCACAAGGATGTGGAATATCCTCCTGCCACGTGGCTGAACAGCTGATGAGCAGATGCAGAGGCTATTTGTACCTTTGGGGAGTTGTATCCAGCCTGTAATGGGTATAAGGCACTCATGCGGTGTGGAAGCGTGATGGGGAGCAAAGAGGAGTTGGAGGAAGGGTGTTTCTTATTTTCACTCCTTAAACTGGTTTAAAATGTAAAAAACCACCCCAATAAACTGGGTAGGAATGTTTTTTGTGATGCCTGGCTGGTGAATGTAAGGAATAGGGGTAATTATGGGCAGCTCTACTCGTAAATAGTGATATCAACCTGTGCTCTGATCTGTTTGCAATCCTTGCTGCTCCAGTTGTGAGGCAGGAATTAATTAAAACCAACAGCCTGGGCACTGCAGACAAGCTGGATGCATGTCCTGAGTTTTACCAACAGCTCCTTAATGGCATAAAAGCTCTTGGGGTACCCACAGGCGAGACCAAAATCTCCTTTTATTCAACTTCAGACATTAGAAAACGCTACTGCAACTATGCCAAGTGCTTGGTTATCCACTGGAAGTGGTTGCCCAGAGAAGCTGTGGCTGCCCCTGGATCCCTGGAAGTGTCCAAGGCCAGGTTGGATGGAGCTTCGAGCAACCTGGGCTGGTGGGAGGTGTCCCTGCCCATGGCAGGGGGTGGAACAGGATGAGCTTTTAAGATCTCTTCCAACCCAAACCAGTCTGTGTTTCTATGATTGTGTCCTGCCACAGAGCTCCCTCCTGCCCATGGTGTGACAGAGAGCACCTCTGCCCTGGGCTGATACGGAATTTAAACGATGCTCTTAGAGAGACAGTCGGAGCTGGGATAATTAACTGTGCTGAACGAGGACCCCACCCGGAGCATTTTCCAGCACTCGGGGGTGGGCACTTTTGTAAAGCCTTTCCCGAGCCCCCTGTGCTGAGCCTGAGGGAGTTGGTGAGGTCCTTACAAATTGCCTGCCACGCCTGAGCTGTTTCGCTCCGGGAAACGCTGCGATGGGAACGGCAGGGCCAGGCTCTGCTGCAAAACCTGCTGGAGCCCGAGGGCTCTGGAAAACGCAGTGCCATCGTGTGGCTTTGTCCCGAGCCCTGCTCCCGGGCACAGAGGCTCGGTGTCCCCAGGCAGCTCTGCAGAGCCGGCCCCGGGATGTATTTCCCCGTCTCTTATTTCCTTCTGGTGTGTAATGGTGTTTGTCTGCTTAGTGTTTTCGGCTGCTGCTGCTGCTCCTCATTGCCTTGGATCCCTCAATCTGCAGCCTCTGATCACATCAGGGTCCCACAGCCCCCGAATTGAGTTTGCTGCTGTTGAGGTTTTGAGGAGAAGGAGGAGAGGAGGATCTGGGGGATCTGGCAGTGAAAGAGTATCTAATGCTGGGAAATAAAGCATCTCTGCTCCACATCGTGTGTATTTGTGCAGGGCAGAGGCACATTTGGGGAGTCTGGAGTGGGAATCATAAAATCCTTGGGGTTGGAAAAGACTTTCAAGATCATTGAGCCCAACTGTTAACCCAGGACTGCCAAGCCCATCCCTAAGCCATGTCCCCAAGTGTCACATCCACGTGGCTTTAAATCTGTGCAGGGCTGGTGACTCCACCACTGCCCAGGGCAGCTGTGCCAGGGCTTTGCCATCCTCTCCATCAAGAAATATCCAACCCAAACCTCCCCTGGAGCAGCTTGAGGCTGTTTCTTCTTATCCTATCACTTGTTACCTGGGAGAAGAGTGACAAACCCCCCCGCTGACTCCCCCCTCCTGTCAGGGGGTTGTAGAGAGCAGGAAGGTCCCTCCTGAGCCTCCTTTTCTCCAGGCTGAACCCCCCACCACCCCAGCTCCCTCAGCCACTCCTGCTGCTCCAGATCCTGCCCCAGCTCCTCTTTCCCTTCTCTGGACCCACTCCAGTCTCCAGCTTGTCCAGATCCTTCTGTAGATCCCCCCACCCCCTTTCACTGGAGGATGGCACAGCCCAAAAGTGCATAAAAATTACAAATCCTTCATTCCTAGCGAAGGGGGAGGTTCCTTTCCCTCCTCCTGCCTTGGGGTGGAGATGCTAATTCCCTTTCCCTTGCTAATGGATGTCACTAAGTGCTCTCCAAAAGCATGCATGGCTGCAGCACTGCCAAGCTGTCATTTTTCCCATCCCAGTGGCATTGGGAAACTTGGGTGAGGAGCAGGAAGAATCCTTTGTGCTGGATTGTGCACAGAGAGAGGGGGTGGCAATGGAAAAAAAAAAATGCTTTTCCCAAGGTCACTGAAGGAGAGAACAGCCCAGGTATTTTATTTCCAAGTCCAACAAAGCCTTTCCTTGTGCTTCTTTTTATCATCCTTAGTTCTTTTTTCCCCCCTTTTTCCAGTGCTGGCACTTGCTGTTTCCATCCCATCCATGGTAAGTATTCGGGCAGTCAAAACACCCGGATTGGCTCAACATCCTTAAGTGATTTTAAAACGAGGGGAAAAACATGAGCAAGGAAGAAAATAATGAAGTTTGTGGCTCTGAATCCTAAGCAGTTGCTCCAGTCGGGGCTGTGCAGGGATGAACTCACCCCGTGCCAGCCAATTGGAGGTTCCCTCAAGCCAAGTTGCTTTATAATTAAGTGATAATTGTTTTTGCTGGGGAGCACACAAGAAAGATAAACAGCTTGAGGAATCAATAAGCATCAAGGTCATAGGCTGAGTTATTTACTGAATCATCTGCAATTTATCTCCCAACTTTTCTGTACAAAAGAAAACACAGTGGCTGTGATTCACGGAGGGTTTAGAAATGCCGGGGTGAGTTACTTGAAAACAAAACAAAACACTGCGAATTTGATGCTTTCCTGTGAAAAAACATCTGGAATTAACCAAGAAAGCTTTGAGGACAAAGTGCTCAGAGGCAATAGAGTTATCCACACACACATCCACATATCCACACATGCACTTGCTCTCTTACATTGGTTTACCCAAATCGATGGAAAGCCCTGCCTGGACACTTATTCTCATTAACTTAAATTTATCCTTAATTGACGTGGACCAAACTGTGATGAACTCTGTGTACACTGAGCTGGGAGCAGCCCCTCTCAACCATGGATTTGAGGTGCTTTGAAGCTGAACTCGTGCTCTGCAGAGGCCACGGTGAAGCGTCTGGTGGTCGATAAGCGCAGCAGAGGGGTGGGGGGAGCAGCAGGACCTGCAGGGAGCAAAAGCAGAGGGTCCTTTTTGGACAGTGGCAGCTGGAAGCAGCCTCTCCGCGCTCTGGTGGTCCCAGCTTCACTCTTGGCTTGGTCCTGATGCAAAGGGCAAGGGGGAATGGCTTCAAACTGAAAGAGGTTCAGAATAGATATTAGGAAAAACCTGCTCCCTGTGAGGGTGGGCAGGCCCTGGCACAGGTTGCCCAGAGAAGCTGTGGCTGCCCCAGCCATGGGAGTGTCCAAGGCCAGGTTGGACGGGGCTTGGAGCAACCTGGGCTGGTGGAAGGTGTCCCTGCCCATGGCAGGGGGTGGAATGAGATGGGCTTTAAGGTCCTTTCCAATCTAAACTATTCTGTGATTCTACCCTAAGCTCCTCCCAGAGACTGCTCCTGCAGGGTCGCTGATTTATTGATGCCTGCAGGTTCCAGGTTTGTTGCCTCTTCCTTTGTGGTGTCTCAGGCTTTGCTGCAGACCCCTCTGTATGTTCCTCAATCCCTAGAGTAACAATTATGGGTGATCTCAATTCTGTTTTAGTATCCCTCTTTTACTTGGGAGAAAGCAGAGAGGATGCAATGGGGGGGTTACATCCTCAAGGTTATCTGCTGTACCAGTGTCAGAGTGGGGACCCCAGGTGCCAGCCTGGTCTGTTATCCATCAAACAGCACCATCCCCTTGCACTAAAGTGGATTTTTAATTTACACAGCAGTGTATAAATCAAGAGAGAGCAGGAAAGACTTTTCCCTGGATAGAGACACTGAGTTATCCTCATCACCTTACGTGAAATCCAAATAAGGTGTGAGCTGATAAATGAAGTACTGGCAGATATAGAATCCTACAGTCAGGGAATGGGGATGGAAGGGATCTTACAGCTCATCTCATTCCACCTCCTGCTGTGGCAGGGACACCTTCCACTATCCCAGATTGCTCCAAGCCCCGTCCTTGAACCCTTCCAGGGCTGGGGCAGCCACAGCTTCTCTGGGCACACACAGGGCCCACATTTCCAGCACTTGGGTGCCTCGAGCACTCCCGGTGGGAGAACATTTCCGTGTAAAACCTCTTCCCCTTTTCCCAGGGTTTGGAGGATGGAGGCAGGTGCCGCTTCACCCACGGCAGCCCTGTGCTGCTGGCTGGCCCTGGAGAGATTAATGAGCTCCAAATCAATCTGGCAGCTCGTTTGCTGGGGTGGGAAGGCTTTGCCAGCTCTGTGGCTGCAAGCAGCGCTCCTGCTGTGGTAATCCCCTCGTGCCAAGTTCCACCTCCCCCTGTGGATTAGGCTGGTTCTGGATCTGTGGCTCTGTGGATGGCAAAGGGCTGGGAGGATGCAGGTGCTCCCGACTGTCCTCATGGCAGGGGGGTCTGTAATAACTGTAGCCTGACCTGCTGCCCTCTGATCACAGAGTTTCACTGGGGTGCAGGGCCCTGCTCTTTGTGTTGCCTCCCTGCAATGCCCTTGGAGATGCTGCTGGACCCTCTAAACTCTCCAGTTTTTAGCATCCCTAATCTCCTTGCCCTTCTCCATAAGAGCATCCTTCCCCCTTTCCACTCTACTGCTTAATGTCCTGATGATCTCCATCACTTTGCTCCAGTCTCCAGTGTTTACTAATCCCACTTGTGTGGCTGCCAAAGCATCCTCCTCTTTCTCTGATGTGGTTTTCCATGAGCCAAACGACCGGAGCAGGTACTCAGAGCCTGCTGTACTCCCTTCCCTGTGGCAGGGGAGCTGGATTTAAGCACAAACTGAAGAGGGCTGGCTCAGTGAGCTACAAGGTCCTGGTGCTTGCAGATGGAAGTGTCAGGAGATGATGGGACAGCAGGGATTACACAGCCCGTGGTGTGTCCCTACCTACTGCCCCATCCTCTGCATCCAGCCTGGACAGCAGAGCAGATTTCTGGCACCAGTTTTTACCTCCCTACCAGCTGCCTAACAGCATTTCAGACAAGATCTGTGCTCCCCCTGTACTTGGGGGCATGAGATTTCATTTTTCCCCTCGTTTTCCTGGTTGGTGTTCTGAGATGCCTCCCATGCGAGGGCGTTCACAGGATCGAGTGGCTGTTGGAATGATATTACGTGGTTATCTCTGGGTGGGAAAAGAAGGAGTGCTTGACCCAAACCTCCCTTTCAGCCCCCTGTGTGACTGTTTTGTTCAGTTCTGTGCTCTCATGCAAACCATGAGTTGTTCTGTGACCCCCTTCCCTGCACGTGCCAGCAGGTGCTTTGTTAGTGCCCTGCCTGTTTGATGGGGTCCCTTTATCTCACGAATTTGTCACATCGAGGAAGCAATTCACACCCCTCCTCCTCCTCTCTGCAAAGGCTGGAGTGCATTACCCACCGTGCTAACATCCAAAATTACAGCTTGGCATAGATCAGTCCTGGCTTTTGAAATCTATTTAAATGGACGGAGAGATCTCCAGGCTGGAGAGAAGAGATGCTGTTAATCCGTAATGAAACAAGAACTAACCCTGAAGGGAAAGACGAGAGCTGGTGAATGAGGCCCTTGTTGGAATGAGCATTTCCCGTGATGTTCTCACTGTCTTTCCACTTTTCCCTCTGTTTTTTTTTTTTCTCTCTCCCCTTTCTCTGCCTTTTCCCTTTGGAAATGCTCTCTGTAATGATCCCATCACTGGAGTTTGCATGAACAGAAACGAGTTCTTTTATTTCATTTGCTCACGACCCGAAGAAACTTAAATGGGGAATGGTGGTGGTGAAAAGCAAGCTGTAAGCGTGGAGATGACAACCTTATATTATATTTATAAAGTCTGCCTTCAGATGACTTGGAAAATACTTTCTGTACTTCGGGAAAGAAACTTTTGAAATTACTCTCCCACATTACCATTAATTTAATTTCTTAAAGTTGAAGTGTTTGCAGAGTCAAAAAAGTGCTTCCATTTGCTGTATCTCTGTGCCATAAACTTCTCTGCTTTATAACACAAATTAAATTGTTTTGAAGCTCAGACTGAAATTTTCAGAAATGCCTAAAGCACTTTGATTAGAGCTGGTTAGAAAAAAAATAAATTCTAATGAATCAGTTTTCAAAATGAAAACACAGATTCACCAAAATCAAATCATTTCATGGGGGCCATCACCATTTTCTCATTTAAAATTCCATCAAAATGTTTAATTTCAATGAAGCCAAACTCCCTTGGTTCAGTTGCTCGTTTTGCATGTAGGTTATGCTGGAATTTGTAGTAAGGAGTGGTGTTATGAGAGGAACACAACCTTGGGTGAGGCTCCTGCTGCTTGTGCTCCTGCTGAGGTCAACTCTGTTAAAAAAAATTCAGTGGAAGTGAGAAACTTGCTTTTTGTGATCAAGGAAGAAAACAAGGCAGGTGGGAGTTTCCTGAGGACAGAGAGGTGGTGGTTGCTCCAGCTGTGGTCTGGGGGCCTGTTTCTGTGCAGGATCCTCCTGGAACTGCCCCCGTCCTCCCAACGCTTCCCACCTCCCCTGCCAGAGGAGCTCAGCTGTCGCCACGACTCATAAATCAAACCGTGGGCTGCGCTGTAGCTGGGCCGAGATTGCTTTGAAGATTAATTCCTTTGAAAGATTGGGGCTGAGGGCGAGGTGGGGACCTTTGTCACCCCTTGAAATGGCAGCAGGGAGGTGTCTCGGTCTGAAGGAAAGGTCAGGGCTGGGTGGTTACGGACGTGGTTGTGTTTGGGGGTGGGGTCCCTGCAGTGGTGGGGTTCCAAGGAGCAGAGGTTGTGCTGGCTCACCATGGGCTGTGCATCTCCAGCTTCCTGGTCTCCACCTGCCCTCGAGGAGAACGTTTCCATTGGAAATTTGGGGATTGCATGCTGGAGGATGCGCTCCTCTAAACCCCATCCCTGGAGTGAGCTGGGGAGACCTGCTCTTAACACAGTCATGTACATCCCTGTGGTGCTTCTCTAAGCCTGTTGAGCTCTGAAGCCCATCCATGTGGTTCCCTCAGTTGGGCACCACTCTCCACGTGCAACAGCAATGGCTAATTCTCCTTAAACACAGAACATTATCTCCTGGGGTGTGGTCTGTGTGGTGGGGCTCCACCTGGAGTCAAACCGTCCTGTGCTGGTTGTTGAATAAATGAAGGAATCATCCGTGTCTTGAGGAGTTTCTTGTCCAGCAGGTGACCAAAGCACGGAGGGAAGAGTGGAGGGTGTTGCAAATCTTATCACATCCTGTAAAACAGTGCTGAGCCAGCTCAGGCAGATGCCACAATCCCAATAAAAGGCTTTCAAAGCTCCTTCAGAGCTCAGCCTTGCTCCCACTTGTTGCACACCGGGTTCTGGTACATTCCTCATGCCCATGCCATTGTTGCTTGCTAGTTTGCCCTATTTTTGCCTGATGCAGGGTTGGAAGAGTTGAAAACCCCACACCCAAGATCCTTTCCTGCTACAGCTTCCAGTGGATCTTGACACCCTTGTGCTGCAAAATCACACGAGCACCGGGCTGGCCAGGAATGGCTTTTCCATTCCAGATGCTGGCAGGTGCAGAGTGAGGGTTGGGATTTAGGTCTTGGCCCAGCCATTTCTCCTGCCTGCTTGCCAATTAATCCTCTGCTGAGTAAATATATTCCCTTCGCTTTATCATCCCACAAAGAGTCCTAAAGACAAACAGAAAAGCAAGAAAGAAACAATTCAAGCCACCCGCCAATAAATTAAATGCACCAAGGAAAACACAGAAAAGACCGAGCAAACCCCAGCAGCCCCTTCCTCTGAGTTAATTAATTGGAGCCCTGTTTGAGAACAAGCACCCTCTTAAATCCCCCCTTGCTGAATGCAATTTTCTCGGCACAATCGCTCAGTGTCCTGACGGACAGCAGCCCAATCACTCCTCCACAGAAGGCGAGCGCTGCTGCAGCGCCCGAGTGAAAATAATAGATTTTTAACACCACTGCAAGGCTTGTAAATACTCAGTGAAAAACAATTTCAACCCTCTGTGACTGCCTCGGTCCCCTCCAGGAGCCCTCGCTGACAGGAGATGGTGTTGGGCTTCAGCTGGTGTTTCCTACAACAGGAGACACGGTGGTGATTGATGGGGGTTGGCATGAGAAGATCTTTAAGTTCCCTTCTAACCCAAAGCATTCCATGATTCTGTGAACCCTCCTGTTCCCACCAGTGCTTGCAACAGGTGAAGGAACCTGTAAATGTTTGGGCTGTGGGATGTGGAAGGTGATTTTTAGAGGAGGCAAAGACCTGGAAGGATGTGGAGCTGCTGGAGCAAATCCAGAGGGGGTCACAAAGATGCTCCAAAGGCTGGAACCCCTCTGCTGGAGCCAGTCTGGGAGAGCTGGGGATGTTCAGCCTGGAGAAGAGAAGGCTTTGGGGAGACCTTAGAGCCCCTTCCAGTGCCTAAAGGGGCAGCAGGAAAGCTGGAGAAGGACTTGGGACAAGGGCCTGGAAGGACAGAACAATGGGGAATGGCTTCCCACTGCCAAAGGGCAGGGTTAGATGGATATTGGGAAGGAATTCCTGGCTGTGAGGGTGGTGAGACCCTGGCACAGGTTGCCCAGAGCAGCTGTGGCTCCTCCATCCCTGGAAGTGTCCAAGGCCAGATTGGACGGGGCTTGGAGCAACCTGGGCTGGTGGAAGGTTTCCCTGCCCATGGCAGGGGGTGGAATGAGGTGGGCTTTAATGTCCCTTCCAACCAAACCGTTCCATAATCCTGTGCTACTACCCCCTGCCCATCCCTGAGGTGGGATGGCAACACCTTGGGATGTGCCACCATCATGCAAAAAACCTGGGAAGGAGATAGACTGGGTGGGAATTGCATCTGTGCGAGCAAACAGATGGAATAGAACTCGGGATGTGTTTTGCTTCGCTCCGAGCGGCTTTCAGCTGTTACGTTACTGGCTGAGTCCTTGAGCATGAACTAGCCCTGAAGATTTTGGGAGCTGCCTGTGCTGTGCAGCTGGCACAGGGCACGGGGGTCAGGCTATTAAAGGCCTAATTCCTGGGCACTCTGCTAACGACTTAACTATGTTTATAATATCAGCGAGAACCCATGTCAAATCCACTGTTGCATGATGTGACCAAATCCATTACTGCACACATGGAAATCAATTACTGCACATTAGGGAACATTTAACACTTGAGCCTTTTCCACCGCCTTGTTTGCACGGCGGGGCTGGAGGAATCGTTATCTGCCACTCTGCAAACGGGTTTGCTTCTTATTTTTTGTAACCCCTGGAATAAAGATTCACAGGTAAGGAGCGAAACATGTGTGCAAAGCCCTTGATTAGGGGTGAGGGGCTGGAGCAGAGCTGGATGGTGCCCGAGCCGGAGTTACCACCAACAGTTTTCATCCCAAATGTGTGGGAATCAATGTTTTCCTCTGCCCATGATCACACGTCCCCCTCTATCTGACGCTTCTCTCCCACGCAGGCAGCGCTCGCTGGCCCACACTGCTGCATTTCTTCTCGATTTTCAGTGTATTTAACCAAAAAAACCCCTCTGATAAATGTACAACCTTCATGTTTAAGCTGCTTTTTCAGAGGATCAGGAAAAGGTGTGTTGGGATGTGCTTCAGTGGCAGTAGGGGGGGACATCCCGGGCTTGCGGAGCGTTGGCTTTACCTTCCTCCTTAAACACGCTCACCTCCTGATGTTTTATCGTGGCATTTGAACACAGGGACAGACAAAATCAATGTGTAATAGCTGGTAGGGAGCATCCCCCTCCTGCATGATGGGATTGAGCAGAGATTTTCCCCACCCTGGAGCAACCCTCCCCATCTTGGGGGTGGGCTGCTGCATCACTCCTTTTTGCTGTAGCCCCAACCCTTGTGCCCTCTCCCAGATATTCCAGTTTTTCCTGGATATCTCACTTTTCCCTCGGCACTATGCCCTCACTTAGGAGGTGCTCCCCATCTTCCTTCTCCCTCGCACGAGCACCGGGATGAAGGAAATGGATGAAGGTTAATTTTTTCGGTCCTTCTCATAATGACTCATCCATAACGATTTCCATTGGTTATATTTCCTTGTGTGACAGAAACAATTTACTGCATTCCTGCAAAGCCTATTTTCTCTGCATGATCTGCTTGTGCGGAGGTTTGGGGAAGTAATTTACAGATATTTTGCCTCAAAATAGCTTACAAAGACAAAAGAGTCCTGTTGACACCAAGGTGCACTCCCCGTGAGCTGGGGGAATGGGATAAAACAGCTTAAAAATGAAAACACTTTGTGATAGTCACTCAAAGTCGAATTCTGCACCACACACTGAGGTCAAAGGCTCTTTTTTGCTGGTGGGAAGGTGCAGGGCTTCTCCCAGGAATGCTTTGATTCAGGGTTGGGATGTAGGAGGATCCCTGGTGACATAAATCAGCAGGAGTTTCAACAGGGGGGAGTGGGATCTGCTGCTTGTGGATCTGGCCCTGGATTTGCTGTGATGGGGGGAAGGCAGCCGTGGGGCTGCTGTGGGGTGTGAGAGCACCGTGTTCCCGAGCCTCTCCCGGGTGGGATTTCGGTGTTCTGCTGTAAGATCAGGGCCAGAAGCCCAAGGAGGGAGCAGGGGGTCATGAAATGAGGCATTTTGGCAGAGCCCAGGTTTTCTGTCGGTGTCAGTGTCCTGCTGTCACCTCCTTGCCCTGCCCAGCTGCTGCCTCCACCGGCAGCGCTCAGATCGTGACTATCCAAGGGAATTTGCTCAGGCAAATGTTCCTGTTAATGTTCTCCAGCTAATCACAGAATGTTCTTTTTGTGAGCTGGTCACTCTGGGGTGGATAACTCTGCTATTTCTCAGGTGTCCACCACTCCAGGACCTAATCCCCCCTTCTCTGCTTGTTCCCACTGCGGCAAGATCTCGGCATCTCCCGTGCCTGGCACAGCAGGGGAATCACCTGTGGCTGATTCAAACGGGAGCACTGGGGGGATATTTCACATTTTCACTTCTCCATCTGCTCACTTGGTTCGAATTTAGTTACTCAATGTGGTGGCAGAAGGTGAGGGTTGTCACCTGCCAGGGCAGGCACAGCTTTGCTTCTCCTGCAGTCACTGGTGTAGATAACATGGATAACACCCGCTGGGCTGGGAGCAAAGGCCACTGGCATGTCAGAAGCTGCAGGGGGAAGGCAGATCCATGTGCCAGGAACAGGGGGATAAATTAAAGAGGGAAGGTGGAAGGGGAAAGATTTCTGTGCCAAAGAGCTGGGCTGTGCTGTCATCCAAAGGATGCAGGACACGTGATGCATCTGAAACCTGGGAGCTGGAGCAGGTTGGGGCTCAGAGCAAGGGATTTGAGTTTTAAGAGCACAGACACTCTGATGGTTTAACTCTGGTTATTCACTGACATTAGGAGCGTCCTAATCTCTCTCTAAAGTAGCACCACAGGGCTGTTTGAACATCCCTTATATTTTGGTGACTCTCAGCTCCTCCTTCTCCCTTTGATTCCATGGGTAAGGCTGAGCAATATAAGACGTGCCTTTGTGTTTGAAGACGGGCATGTTCAGACACAAGGAAACAAAACCAAGGTAGCAAAGCAAACTATTGTCTGAGACCATCAAAATGCTGCTACTCTCCAGACTTTTTATAAATCCATAGTCCCAATCTTGGAGACCAGAAAGGGGAGTCATTTGGCTTTGAAGTAGACAAAAAAAGATGCCTTTTGCCACTGAAGGTTTTCAGATGGAGGGGAAAGAGGTATCTTCTGCGGAAATCAACAGTTTGGTATAAATTTTTGAGTACAAAATGTGCATTTGCTGTGTATTTAAAAAACATGAGATGAGGGAAGCACTGAAAGATACCAACTGGCCTCAACTTCGTGCTTTGCACCCAGAATGAATCCCATCTGGCTGCTGCAACCTGCTGGTCAGTGGTACCTGCCTCCAAAAAGCTTGGAATTTACTGGGAGCTCTTAGTTGCAGGTGTCGAGATCAGGCTGTGTTGATGCTGTGAGGCTCGAGGGCAGGGTTTGTGCTGCTGGTGCTGCCCTGGAGAGCCTAAATCAGGGAGCTGAACTTGGTACCTGCCTCCTTCCAGCTTCCAAGTGCTCCTGGCTGTCCCATGGCCAGGTGGCAGCGGGATAAAGGGGTACTGGGGAGTCAGGGGAGTCACAGATGGGTGTGGGAAAGGCAGGCGGGTGTTGGTGGGTGCGGATCAGCCGGCACTGCTGGCGACAGCCAACACTGGCTCTTTATCCCCCTCCTGCCCTGGGAACACAAGCCCTGTTGTGCTGCCCACGGCAGCAGAGTGGGCTGGAGGGCTGGGGCCGAAGGCTGTGGCTAACCTGGCTGTCAAGGGGCCCTTTGTGCAGGGGCAGATGGTCTGACATCAAGCCCCTCTGTGCAGTTTATTCTCTGTGCAGTTTTGGTCACTCCAAAATAAGAAAAGATATGAAGTCATTGGAGAGTGTCCAAAGGAAGCAACGAAGATGGGGAAGGGCCTTGGTTTAAAGCCGTGTGAGGAGCAGCTGAGAGCACTTGGTGTGTTCAGCTGGAGAAGAGGAGACTGAGGGGAGACCTCAGTGCAGTTCCAAGTGCCTGGGCAGGGGCA
>JAWWES010000067.1:2154338-2164632 GCA_035583135.1 Lophotriccus pileatus
TGGGCACAGCCCCAAGGCTGCCAGAGCTCCAGGAGGGGTTGGCTGATCCTCTGGGGCACAGGGGGGGACTCTTGGGAACGGGCCTGTGCAGGGCTGAGGGTTAGACTGGATGATCCTTGTAGGTCCCTTCCATCTCAGCTTATTCTGTGATTCTGTGTGCTGTGAGCAACCAAATATGACATGGCTTGGCCACATCAGTCCCTGCTGCAGAGTGGAGTCTGGAGAGACTTGTTTGCACTGAGAGCCTGAGCCCTGGTTGAGTTTGGTGCTGAACAGACCCAGGAAGGGCAAGAAGCAGCATCCTCATCCTCCATTTCTCCCCAGTGCCGTGTTTTCCCTCCTTTTCTTGGTTACTTAGCCTTCCCTACAGCTCAGGGGCTGCCTTTGCAGCTCAGGAGAACCTGTGGACGTTGCCCTCCCTGAGGAATGCAGAGCTGGGAGCTTCCTGGAGGTGAGAGAAGGTGGTGCTTCTCTTGAGAGCAACAAGGGAGACCAGAAAAAGGTTTTAACCCCTCCTTGGTGAAAGGTGTGTTGATGGATCAATGCCAGTCCATGAGCGGCAACAGGAGAGGCAACGGAACAGTGTCACTCCTGGCTGGGGCTGCACTGGCAAGGCAATTACAGCCCCTCTGGTGATTGCAGGTCCTTGTTTACTCTGCTGCACCCCCTGTCTCGTTGCTGAGAGTGCCCCAGGAGCACCAGGTCTGTTCCAGCATATGTGAATAAGCCCCATCCCTTGGAAGGCAGGGAGCTCTTGGCATCACCTTCTGGCAGGAGTGTACAAGTGGAAGCAACAACTCCCACCAGATCTGGGTTGAGGTCTGAAAATGAGACCATTTCAGGCTCCAGGTTAATGTCTTTTGATAATGCCTTTGATTCGTTTTTTTAGACCATCCACCATTGATACGAAACTTTCACCTGAAATTGTAGCTATTGAGAACTCCTCTTTTGAAAACACGAAGAGATTTCCCTGGATGCTGAACACGTTTGTTGCAAATGTGGTTTAAGCCCGGTTCTATTCAGGGCCCTTAAAAAAAAATTGCACACAAATCTGGAGGATTTCTCCTTCCTCAAACCATCCCAACCCACTCTAAGCATTTGGTCCCAGATGATGCCTCAGAGCAGGCATAAACTCCACCTCTGTGCAGAGTTCTGCTCCTGTCCTCATCCCTTTGAAGCCTTCAGGAAAGAGTTTAAGGGATGTACACACCTTTTGCAGGTTTGTTGGCAAAAGGCTGAATTTCTCCCTTATTTCACAGTCACAGAATGGTTTGGCTTGGAAAGGACCTTATAAAGCCCTTCTCTCATTCCTCCCAGTGAGGGCAGTGAGGCCCTGGCACAGGTTGCCCAGAGAAGCTGTGGCTGCCCCATCCCTGGAAGTGCCCAAGGCAGGTTGGACGGGGCTTGGAGCAACCTGGGCTAGGGGAAGGGGTCCCTGCCCGTGACAGGAGGTGGAATGAGATGGGCTTTAAGGTCCCTTCCAACCCAAACCAATCTGGCATTCTGTGATTCCCTAATCTTGTTCAAACTCCCCCGCTGTGGGGACCTTCCACTAGCCCAGGTTGCTCCAAGCCCCGTCCAACCTGGCCTTGTGCCCTTTAGGCAGCTGTGCTCCCATTTGAGGGTCTGCATTTGCTCTCCACATTTCCCTGTCCCTGTTGCAGCAGGATAACAGGATACACCCCCCAGAACCGGAGTGCAGAGCAGGGACCTGCCGTGCCAGCCCCAGAAGAGCAGCGAGTCCAGCGAGGCTCCGCTCGCTGCTAATTTGAAATGAGGTGAGCGATGGCAAATTGAGTTTCAAGGGCAGCGGAGACAACTTGTCAATTTAGCCTCGGCTCCTCTCCGCCCGTGCAATCCTTGGGAGCTGGAGCTGGAGCTTGTTTACGGCAGTGGAGGGAAGCACTGCAATCCCCCAGGTAGATTAAGCAATTTCTTCATTTAGGACTCTCAAAACTCTCTGACATATTGAGGGATTTTTCTTGACCTTGCGAAGGGCAAGTGCTGAATTCCCCCCCACACTCCCTGCCACCCTCAAGGCTTTTTCTAATGACTCCAGGGGGGAAAATTAAGCTTTTTTTTTTACATTCCCAGATGGGGACGTGGCTTTTTGTGGAGTGATGGGTGAGCAGGTTCTGTCCTCTTTCTGTGCCTCAGTTTCCTTGTCTTAAACCACTCTAGTGTAAAGTGTCCCTGCCCTTGGCAGGGGGTTTAGACCGAGATGAGCTTTGAGGTCCCTTCCAACCCAAACCATTCTGGTATTCTGAGATTCTTTTTAAAAAAAAACTAAAATAAAACCATGTAGAGATTTACTGGCAATGTGTGTTGGCAAAAGGGAGGCAAGATGATTTTCCTCTAGTGGTACCACCCAAAACCAAGCAGGTGATTTGTGAATAGAGGAGTAGCCTCAATTGTAGCAGCAAAACACTTAAAAACAGAGGAGGTAGCACTGAGGGAGACACTGAGGCAGCAGAAATTTCATCAGCCCTTGAGCAGGAGATGAGTTTACATCTTGTGGGATTCCATGGGGAATAAGCACCTCTCCAGCTTGTGTGTGTGTGAGAATCCCACCAGGCCCTGGATCTCCACGTTTAGGTACCTAAACACCTCTGCAAACCTGTCTGCCAGTAGCTGACAGACTGAATCAGGGCAATAGTGTGTCTACCCCAGGACCCTGCCTGCTGTTTCCAGCAGCTCTGGATGCCCAGGGAAAGCTGGAAGGAGAGTTTTCTCTGGAGCAGGCAAAGGTCAGGGTAAGGAGTGAATCAGCAGGGACAACAAGGAATCTCTGCTTGGATGCTGAAACCCCTCAAGCAGAGAAAACAAACAGAACTTAAACGTTAAGGAAGAAACCCGAAACACAGCAAGAGCAACCTGAAAGCTTTCAAGGCAGGAGCGTGGCGGGTGCCATCCCTGCCTCCCTTGCCGGCTGATGCGCTGTCTGATGGAGCCTGGGCAGCAGGAATGTTCACAGCTGCGTGGAGGACACGGGAAGTGCCTAATGACTGCTGGAGCTGGCGGGATTCCTAAGTAGGGATGGCATGTGCCTGCTCTGTAAAGGATTTTGGGACTGACAGGCTGTGAAAAGTGATAGAGGGGGGAAATGCCAGAGTGTGGGGAATTAAACACGTGCAGGGATTAAATGAACGTGGTACTGACAGGTAGGACTGGTGTTGCCTGAGCCTGGCTTGGGAGCAGCTTTTTGGGGTGCACATGTGGAAAATGGGGGAGGAGGGAGCCCTGGTTCACCCCATCCTCGTCTTTCAGTGATGCTTCCTGAGGTTTCTTGGATGCTCCAGGGTTTCCACAGGACCCACCTGCTGCAGGTGCCAGGGGTATTTAGGGTAGGAAGGTGCAGGATCCATCCCCCCAACCCTTGGACTCAGGGTTGTCTGGCCATACAAACACTTGTTTGGCAGAACTGTACCTTATAAATCTCCTTCCCAGCCCTCCCTCCCTTACACACACACACACAGATCCTCTCCCCAGGTTTTCATTACTATAATTAGGGAATCAAAATTATTTTTTAGAGCAAATTATGAACTCATGGGCTGCCTTTGCTCCTGCCATATTGCCAAGTGCCTTAATGGTCCTGTTTCCTCTTCCAATACACTCCATAAGCCATTGCTCAGATGGTCAGTGGGCAAGAGCCACGATAACCATCCCTGATTTTGCAGTGGGAGTGAACGGCCAGGTTGTGGGAGCTTAATAAAAGGAATTATCAGCAGTTTGGAATGGGTAAAAACACCTGGCAAGGGCTGTGTGTAGTTCAGAAGGGCATTATGGGGATATGAGGTGATATTTTAGCATTAGGATGCAAACAAATGTGGGCTCCTCCAGGCTGTGTGTCCTTGGATCACTTGCTTTTATTCCTTGTATCCCTGCTGGCAATGAGGGTGCACCTCTGAGCCCAGCTGGAAGCAGCGAGAAGCTTGAGAGCTCTAAAGATATGATCTTAAAATCATATTTTGGGGCAGGATGGGCTCTTGGGCTTGAGCCCTAATGTTGGAACTCTTACTGGGTTCAATAATCAGGAGCTTGGTTTGCTCTGTGATTCCTGGGCTCCTCCAAAAGGTGAGTGGGAGCCCAGCCTGGCTGTTATTGTGCAGGGAAGGGGCTTGGGTAGGTTTGCTCTCAGCTGGAACACTCCTTTTCCATCCCCCGGGACTGTTGGGGTGGGGATAAAGCGAATTATATCAATAGTGCAAGTTTAAAAATAAAACCAGGCTCCAAAAGAAGTCAAAAGCATCATAATAAAGCACAAAGTGTTGGAATAAATATTATTACAGCATCTTCGGCAGCAATAAAAAGATTAATTTCCCATTGCAGGAAGGGAAAAAATAACACCCAACAATGTGTTTATGCTAAAAATTGCTGCAAAGGATCGAATTTCAGCTGGTATATTCTGTTTGACTGGGATTTGCCTTCCCCCTTCCTCTTTTTCTCCCCCTCTCTGTGAGCTGTAGGTGATTGTGAAGGTCTGATCTATTGGTAGGACATGGCTCAAACAGTTCCCACGCAGCTCCCCAGGGCTTTACAACTCGTGACTTTACTTTATTTTCCTATATTTTTTTATTATTTTTATTTTCTAAGTTGTTTTTCCCCCCTGAAGGAGCTGCTTAGCCAGAGGCTGCTCTGAGAGGGTTTTTTTCCACACCAGACTGGCAACATCTGATGTATGGTCACATTTGGAGCTACAGACACACCAGCCTTAATAACATTCCTCTTTCCAAAGTGCTTGCTGTTAAATATTTATGAGACAATGCAAGAACAGCCACTGCCATCGTGAGCATCCCTTCTCCCCGTGGCTTAATGGGCCTGCTTTTGGAAAGGCAGGTGGGCAACCTTCCCATTATTATTCCTAAATAGCTCCGGGCTCGCCAAGCCTCGACCTGCCCTCACTGATTGTGTTTTCCGTGGATGAATATTGGGTATTACGGGTTTACTCGGGGCAAGGGACCACGTGTGGAGTCAGAGGGCTGTGTTTTTTGAGTCCTTTTAACTGCTCCAGCCTGGCTGTGCTCCAGGGGTAGGATTTTTGTGGATGTGCCGAGGATGGAGGCCTGTGGCGAGCGCTGAGAGTTGGATCAAGACGAAGTCCTGTGCTGAGGTGCTTTTTCTGCCTTTTAATAAATTCTCAATTTAGGGTCAAACTCTTATTTTAGCCCCTGTCTTCCCTGTGGGAGGTCTCCGAGGCTTTTCCCACCTGCAGTTTGACTCTGGTTCCACACTTAAGTCTTTTAAAGTCTCCAACCACCACTTAGGTGCTGCCAAAGAGTGGCTGGAGGGGACCGAGGTGGCTTTTCTCTGCCCACGGGGAGGATGAAAGCGCCGCTGCCTCTGGCTAACGATGCTCTTCCTTTGGTTTGGGAGGGTTTATTCCCGCAATCACAGATCCCGGCTCTGTTCTCCGCGGTGGGAATGTATCACTGCCGGCAATTTCAGCGCGGCATCATTAAAGCCCATATTATATCCCAAGGGGACATGGTCTAAACTCAACATTTCCAATTGTTTTAAAGTTCTCTGATTTTATCCGAGCGATAACGATCTACAAATTGCGCTCGTCAGCTCAGAAAGCGGCTCTTCCCGGAATGTCCTCTCTGCCAGGGAATTGCTTTAATAAGCACAACTAGCTCTGATTAGCGTTTCCATCCGTAGGTTTGGAGGTTTTTTTAGGGACGAGGTGGCGGTTTCACCCGCAAAAGCAGGATGGTGATGTAGGTGGTGAAGCCCGTGGTCCGGGATGCTGGAGCACCGGGATGCTGCCTTCAAGGAATGCTGGTGCTTCCATTGGAGGTGTCAGCCAAGCTCCCGAACAACCCCCCAGAGCAGCTTTAACTCCTTCCATCACCTCCTTTGGAATTTTTGACCTCGGGAAGGGGTTTTTGGCTGAGTTTCCAGTCGGTGCTGCCTCATTTCTGTTTTATTCTCAGGGCGCTGAGCAGATGCAAACACGTTTGTAGCCTCCAGTTCAGCACAAAGTGATAACACCTGGAATGCTCTTTACTCCAGTAACTTCCACTCAGAGATAGGGAAAGAGCTCCAAACCTGGTCACGGAGGCAGAGCAGTGTCTGTACAGCTCCAGCGAGCCAAGGAGCCTTGAATAAAGAAATGGGATTACAGCAAGGAGGCTTTTAGGGGAGACAAATGGGGGTGATTCTCCAGCTTGCTGCTCACTTTCTAGTTATTCAAGCAATTGGATGGGTCATAACAATTTACAGGGAGTGCTGGATGTGGGGTTGTGTTGCCACCCCGTTATCTCTCCCTCGTGGCCACCAGAAGTGGTCCCTTAGGGTTGCCTGTGCTCAGAACAGATGCACAAATACAGTCAGGGCTGTGCAGCCCCAGCTCGAGGAGTATTTAATGTGAAATCATGGCTTTAATCTCCTCCGAGGAAGTTTTTAACCCTTCTGAGAGCGAGCAAAGCGACTGCTGCCAAAGGGCAAGGAAAAGGAGTGTGTTTTTATGTACTCTCAGGATTTTTATGATTGTCTGAGGGAGGCTGGGGCAGGGAAGCCTTGGGGTCTATATATTTATTAATTTCTGTGTTGTATCTGTGTGGATGGTGTATTCAGTGTATCCAGTGCTGTGGGGCTGAATGTGCTCAAAGCCTTCCCAATATTTCTACTGCCATGCCAGGGACATCTGAGGGGGTGAAGGGGGAGACAGGGATGAAGGGCCAAGCCCTGAGGGTGAATGATTTGGCAGGACATTGGTGCCGGGAATGTCATTTGGCTTGAAACCATCCTTGCTGCCGGGTGAGCCCCCAGGATGTGCATGTTGAGCTGGAAATGGGACACATAATATTCCTAATAATTTCCCAGGCAGCTCCATTCGTTTCTGAAGTGAGAGGAGACACTTGTGCTATTCCGCCCGGCTCTCTTTATGCTCTAATCTCCCATTGAGATTCCAGGCACAGCTCCACTAATTAAAATGATGAATGCCGGAGGAAGGCTTTGGGTTTGGGGTTGGAGTTTTTTATTTTTTTATTTTATTTTATCCTTCTCCTCGAAGGTCTCGCTGGTATCTGCACACACAGAGACTGCTCCAGGCAGGGGATATTTGCTCGCTGGCTGAGCACCCAGGACAGATAGAAACGCTCCCCTGCCCGCACACAAATAGTGGCTCGGAGATACCTGAGCCCCACACGGCTCGTGCAAGGCTGGGAATTGTGTCGGCTCCCCCTGCGCCCTCTGGAGTCATCCCTTAGCATCCATCCCACCTGCAAGGAAGGTGCTGAGCTTTGGGATGAGGTGCTTTGGTGGGCTGAGCGAGCTGCAGTTCCCTGGGCGTGCTGGATGTGGAGGGATTTCGGGATCCCGCGGAGCTGGGGGAGCTCTGGGGCTGATGGCACAATGTGCTGGGTATCCTGAGGATTTAGGGGGCATCCAGGATCCAGAGGAGCACCTCTCCACTGTCGTTCCATGCTCCCAACAGCGTTTTAAAGAGCTGCCGTGCTGCTCCCTACTGGCAGCCACGTATTGGTGACACGTTTAAGCTGGAGATGCAACTTTCCTCATCCCAACCCCTGGGGCAGAAATCAAGGAGCACAGAGACCTCTTACCTTCCCAAAACACCACCCAGGGGCTGATTTTAGCTGCCCACCCCCACTTTTCTTCTTTAAATGCCTTGTGGTTTAATTAATAAGAAGACAGGCTAAATTAAGAGATCTGATGGGCTCTCTTATCCTGTAATTAAAGCCTTTTTTTTGGAGTACAGGCACTCGAGAGCAGTGTTTCCATGCGGTGGCAAGATCAGGGAGCAGATGTGCGCTCCGGTGGGATGAGAGGGAAGGGAATGAATGAGCAGAAGCACATCAGGATGGCTCGTGGGGGGGATTGAAATGTCTGTGTCACGTGCTTTGAACAGCAGCTCTCTCTACAGTGCATGATCCATGTGCTGATAGGAGCTCCTGCATGGAGCAGGGAGGCTTTTATGGGAAAAGGGGGTAATCTGGAGAAAGCAGGATTATTTCCATTGGGATTTATCTTTGTTCTTTCCCTTCTGACATCCTTGTTGCCCTGCCCCATCCCCAGAGGATGGAAATGGTGGGTGGGTTGGACATGGCCCCGAGGGTCACACAGCAGGAGGCTGCCACATTCCTGTGTTCCAGCTGGGATGTGGGGCTTGCTGAGACAGCTCTGTGGTGTCCCCAGATGGAGCTGCCCGGGGCAGTCACTGTTGTTTCTCCTCCCAACAAGGTGGCTCTTGTCTGAGGGCTGGCTCTCAGCTGGAACATCCCATATCCCATGTCAGAGCCATCCCAGGGATGGACAGATCTGCCTTTGGCTTCCTGGCTTTGTCCACCCAGTTTGTTTTCAGCTCCTCATTTCCCCAGGATGGCAAGGGTTGGAAGTGTTTGCTGCTTTAAGAGTGAAGTGAGGAAAAACTCCATACCTGAGCCAGAGGGAAAAGATCCCCAGTGCCTTGGTCAGTGCCTGCTTACCAAAACATCCTCTGAGCATGCAAGGAACAAGTGACAGCCTTGGGAGAGGGGTGATAACATTGCCTTGGGGTCCCAGTCAGGCTGCAGAGAGTATGAGTCCACTGTCCTGCTGAAGCTGGCTTTCCAGCTCTGGAATATCCTCCGTACATCTCCTGAATCCCATCTGAGTGGGTAGCAAACCCCCGTGCTTTTCTGCTTGATTCCTCCTTGAAGTCTGCAGAAACCTGGAAATGATGAAAGTCTGTGTGCTGCCCTGGAATTACTAAGGTTGGAAAACCCCTCTAACATCATCAAGTCCAGCCATTCCCCCCAGCGCTGCCAAACCCACCACTGACCCATGTCCCCAGTGCCACATCCGAGTGGCTTTTGAACACTTCCAGGGATGATGATTCCACCACTTCCCTGGGCAAAAGGTGCCTTCCCTGCCACTTAAGTACCTTCCCTCGGGACACAGCTCAGTGTGGTGACATCTCATCCCTATGCACTTGGGAACCTGCAAGGGGATAATTTCCGGCTCAGGTCTAATTTCCATCAGTCTTTGGTGATTTTGTAGCTCCCTCCTCCACCTCTGATCCAAACAGCTGTGCTCGTGGGGCCATGGGAAGGCAGGGAAATCTTGAGGCAGATGCTCTGACTCCAACTGCTCTTTAATTCAGATGATTTAAATGGAAATCAGGAGCTCTTACTGCGGGACGAGTCCAGGCGGCAGTTGAGCGTTGTGCATTTTACGATAGGAAGCTTTTTTTTTTTTCAGGACTGGATTAGTTTGTTTTCATTTCTGCTCTTGCCTGCTGATCATCCAACTGTCTCATTGTTTGGGTGAGACGCAGAGATGCTTAGAAATACCAATAATAATTAAAAATAACAGGCAGCAGAAAACAGACCGGCAGCTTGGCTGGTGGCCATTGGAAACAGCTCAGTCCTGAGGCAGAGATAGGACCTGCAGGAAAACCCCATGTCCTGAAGGCTCCAGGTGGTGCCTGGGGGATTTCCATGGATAGCAGCCCCTGAGCCCTGAGTGTGTGTTTTAAGATGTATTTTCTACCTCCATCAAGTCACTCAACTCCAGCATCCCACCCTCCGAAACCATCTGGCTTTCTGCCCACAAGATTATGTTATATAAACCACCCCTAAATGCAGTGTCTGGGAAAGGGCCTTTATGTTTTAATTCCCAAATAGGCAGGGAAAATTGAGTGCTCTGATTGGCATCTGCAATCAGAGCCCCATTCAGCGGGTGCTGTGAAGGAGCTGATTGCAGTGAGCGCTGCTCTGACCTTCGGGGGCCTCCGCTGCTGCCTCGGCTTCATTAACAGGATAAATATTTTTCCAGAAACAACATTTCCGAGCTGCCAGAAGTCATGACAGGCATGGGGACGGTGCCGTGGCACGGTTTACGCCGAGGCAGCTCTTTCACACGCTCCACGCCTGAAGGTTTGGGTGATGGACGGGTATTTTCAGCAGGCTGGGGACACCTGGGCTCCGTTCCCGCAGTGCCACCGAGCGGCACAGTGTCATCCTCCCTCCTTCCATGCCTTGCCTTTCCTCAGCAGCTTTCTTTCCTCCTTTGTCCCTTGAATTTGTGAGTGGTGCAGGGCAAGGACTCTAGTTTTTGGGATGTTTTTGTTAAAGGAGCCTTGGTATGGTCCCAGTGCTCTGGGGTAACATCAGTGGCAATGATGGCAGTGAGATCACAGAATATCCTGAGCTGGAAGGGACCCACAAGGATCATCCAGTCCAACCCTCAGCCCTGCACAGGCCTGTCCCTGGGATTCCCACCCTGTGCCCCAGAGGATCATCCAACCCCTCCTGGAGCTCTGGCAGCCTTGGGGCTGTGCCCACTGCCCTGG
>JAWWES010000067.1:2173613-2187532 GCA_035583135.1 Lophotriccus pileatus
CCCATGGAATCTCCTGACTGTAACTGGGTTTTTTGGGGGTGTTTTAGTCACATACATCATGGTTGGGTATAAAACTGGGCAGGTGCCCTGCACAGCTGCATCTCCCACATGTAGGCACAGAACACAAACTGCTGGTCTTAATAAATCCCAGTGAGCAAATAACACAGGTTCAAACAGCCAGGGTTTGCAAGGAGGCACCCGAGTGCTGGGCAGCTTTGTAAAGCCAGAAACCAGAGGAAACACAAGTGCTGGGCTCCCAACTACCAAACCCCTGAGCTCCGTGCGTTTTGTCTTCCTAAAAACTGTTCCAGAGGTGTCAGAAACAAACTCCAGTCCCTTGTGTCCTCCTTCTGTATTTCAAATGAATAATAGATAAAGGAATCATTTCATTTAAAGGGAACGAGTTGAATAGAGTTTGCTTTAAAAAAAAACAAACCCACAAAAAAATCCACACTAAAAGCACCGTGGCACTTGGCCCTGGATTCTGTTATAAAGGGAAACTTCCCTTTTTCATTTATTATTGAAGTAAATTAAGCTGATTGTCAGAAATGTGCGTGTTGGGTGAAAACGTTGCCACTGTGAGTTGGGATGAGATGAATGAATTTAATTTGCCCCTTCGGTACGTTCAGCAGGCGGTTGGTGAGCGGCTCCAGCTCTCGGCTCCCTGCCTCCTCCTGGAAAAGCCCTGCCAACTCTCCTGGGGCTTTTTCCATGCTGTGATTTTGTCTCTTCGCAGGGGCATCTTGTCGCCTCGTCCTGGGGCTGGATAGGGAAAAGGAGGACAAGGAAACGTGTGGGTTTCTTCCCTCCTCCCTGGGCTGCAGAAGCCAAGTCCTTGCTGGCTCTTTTAAGAGCCAGAAAACTGTTTGGAAGCTGCTCCAAACAGGCAGGAGTCAGGTGTTGTTTCCAGATTGCCTTGGCCTGTGGTTTTCTCCATCGGATCTGCAGCCCACGGGGAGGCAAAGCTGCATCCCCCGGCAAAGGATGAATCGGCAGCCGAAGGGGGATGAAGGCTGGATTTTGGAACCCCAGTGGGGACCACGGGTGTGTAACAGGCTCCTATCAGAGAGACAAAAGTGTTTTGGTGCTGCCCAGTGTATCCTGTGACTTTGTTGGAAGTCAGGCTGTGGATAAACAACATTCAGCTTGGGACAAGGCCCGACAGATCTGTTGGTAGCTCTCCAAAAGCGCCGCCTCTGAGCTTGCTTGGATCAGAGGGATGCTGCCGACTGCAGGCCCACATCCAGCTCTTCCATGGGGAAATGCAACCCCTGCCAGCTGGTGATGGAGAAGACATCACTCCTGTCTTCCTCCAGTGCCTCCAAGAACAAATCAGAAGAGGGTTTGCCTCTTGGAAATCGGAGTGGAGGGATCCTTTTCAATGTGCTGTGGCAATGTGAGAGTGTGAGTGGAGCTTCTGCTGGGGGCAGTGGGAGCAGAAGTGTGCTCGAGGCAGGGAAAAGCATTCACCAGCTGGGATTGATGGGACTGAGGGAGAGGGAACATGCTGTCATTGAGGTTTTGGCTCTGGTGCGTGTGGTGATGGAGCCACTGAATTCCAGGTTGTTGCTTGTTCACAGTTTGTGCTGCACAGGCAGCCAGGCAAGGCCAAATACTAGAATCATCAATAATTAAGGTTGGAAAAACCTGTAAAATCATTGACTCCAACCATTAATCCAGCACTGCCAGGTCCTCCACTAGACCTTGTCCCTAAAATATCCACATTTCCACTCACTGCATGCCTTGATTACCTTCCCATCCATGTCTGGATCAGAATACTGGTGGTGCAGGGAAATCCTTTGCTGGAAGAGTAAATTATCCCAGAACAAATAAAAGGTGGCTTTTTACAGGAGGATGAGGCTGGGCTGGGCTGAGCTTTCTGTATGTGTCAGTTTAATGTGCAGGTGAGACCCACAGGTTCTTCCTGCGTGGTTTTGCTGAATTTGGGGAGTCTGAAACTCTCCTCCCCCAATGCTGTGACTGTGGGCACGTCCTGGGCACCGTCATCCCCTCCACAGTCTCGTTTTTGGGCTGTGCAGGAGCCTGGGGTGATTTTTGGATGGTGCAAGGCACAGTAACCACGAGGTGAGCTCCAGAGAGCTCCAGTGACTGCTGGGAACGGCTGAGTGTGAGAGCTCAGGGCAAGAGCAAATCAAGGACATTGTCTTGGAGAGGAAAGGCGGAGAGAAGGAGCCACAGCAGACCTTGGCACTGGGAATGTTTGCTGCTATAATATTGGCTGCAAGTGTGATTTTTCCCTCTGCCAGTAGGTCTGTGTACACAAAACTTCCACTGCTGGGGCAATTACACCGCTCTAAAGTGGTTTTCCTGTCATTGCTTGTTCTGCCCAAGGAGCAGCACAACCTGTCCTGGTACCTGTCCACAGCAGTGGCACACAACCAGCCATTGTCAACAGTATTTGTGTGTTTGCAAAGCCAGGGCAGCCTCTTGGGTCAACTTATTTCTTGTTTGGATTTGCAAAATTGGACCTAGAAGATGATTATTATTATTATTATTATTATTATTATTATTATCATTATTATTATCATTATCATTATTATTATTGTTGTTGTTGTTGTTGTTGTTTGTTGCTGTTGCTGCTGCTGTTGTTATACTAAAATTTTTATCATTATTATAACCACCATCATAATGTTATTATTATTATTAATAATATTATTCTCAATATTTTAATTCACAAATTCAATATTATTCCCAATTACTCCCAAGAATAATCTCTCCAGACACCCTACTGAGCTTTATTCTCCCCAAATTCAACTGCAGCTGAGCAGGAGGATCTGGCAAAGAGGGAGAAGATTTGATTGACCCTTTCTCCCATTTCGTCCTGTTTGATTCAGCTTGAATTTCGGGAGGTGTTGATAACTTCAACAACCAACTTTGGGTCTTGGTTTCAGGGCTGGCCATGCAGGATTTTGCTTCCCAAGATCAACTGTGGATCAGCTGCAGCAGCACAATGAATTTAGGGCCAGAAGGGACTCTTAGATCACATAAACAGGCCCTGGAAAGTCATTAGATACTTCTTTCCTGAGCCTGGGATTTGGTGTTTGGCAAACATAAATCATCCAGGAAGGTGTTCAGGGTTGATTTAAGGATCTCAGGAGGTGCTGAATCCAGGAGTGCCATTGGTAGTGGATTTTAAAGGTTAATCACCTTTGCTGCTAAACATTTGTGCTGTATTTAATTTGTCTCTCTTTAACTTTTGGGTTGTTGGTTATTGCAGTGTCTTTTCCTGCTGGGAGAAATCACTTGGCATTTTCTTTGATCAAACTGGTCTTCCCTTTTCTCTCTCCCTGAGACTAAAGAGTTTCTCTGTGTCCTTCAGCTGAGCTGTGTTTTATCACCCAATTTATCCTTAGAGGTAGGGGTGATGCATCCTCTTTTTACTTTCAGGTTTCTCCAACTCTCTCCCTTTTCAGTTATTCTTTTAATATGAATACTAGGAAAAAAAAATACTAAAAGGGCTTTACAAAACCAAGGGAAGACTTCAGAATCCAGCAGGATTGAGGGAATGGGAGAGGGGAAGGCTTGTGTCGTGCTGCTCCACTGCAGAAACAGCCCAGGAGAACCCTGGGCTCGGGCCAGCAACGGGTGGGACAAATCAAAAGCTTTGTGTTTTAAAGACTGTAATAGATTTTAAATTGCATTTCCTTTAATGAATGACTCAGCCAATTACCACGGCCCGAACACCTGCGCCCGAGAGCCGACGTCTCCGGGGGGAATTTGGCTTTTACCAATATTTATTATGCTGAGTGTTATCACATTAGAGGGATCCAGGGGAGGGGGAGGCTGAGCTCCTGGGTTATCCTCCCCCTGACACTCCATCAGTGTCTGTGCCCTGAGTTTCCAAGTGTGCCTCTCCCAGGGATGTCCCCAGAGCACTTTGTCCCTTTCCATCAGGCTGCTCTGGAGGACAGGAGGGTGCTTGGCCCAAAACTCTGCCTGTTGTGAGCGGCCTGACTGCCCAGGAACATCCAGGTGGGGAGACAGGACAAGGGGGAGTGACTTCACACTGACAGGGAACGGGATTAAATGGGATATTTGGAAGGAATTCTCCCCTGTGAAGGTAGTGAGGCACCCAGAGAGGTGCCCAGAGAGGCTGTGGATGCCTATCCCTGGAAGTGTCCAGGGCCTGGTTGGATGGGCTTGGAGCAACCTGGGCTAGTGGAAGGTGTCCCTGCCCATGGCAGGGGCTGGAATGGGATGAAACCCCAAACTCGGATCCATGGGGGCTGTGACAACTCAATTTGGACCCTTTTTGCAAACCAGAGGGTGATTTGGGAAGGGAATTCAGTATCATCTCAGCCAGGAATTTCTCATCCCTCCCACTCCAGCGCTGAGCAGGTCAGGGCTGAAATCCCCTTGTGTGGGGCTGCCTGGGTTTGATCCCTGTGTGGGCCATTCACCAAGGCTTGGCCTCCATGATCCTTGTGGATTCCTTCAAACCCAGAACGTTCCATGGTTCTGTGAGCTGTCCCAGAGCAGCTCCAGGCTGGGCTGTGGCTGTGCCAGCTCTGAGGAGGCAGAGGGATAATTATCCCAGTTCCCAGCACTCTTTGTGCTCCGCCAGTGCTCCTGCAGGCCAGAGGGCTGAGCTGATGTATTTATGCACCTTCCCCTGTCTGTGTTTAAACAGCACCTTGGAAAACGCAGTAAGAGGGGTTTTAATTTATTTTTATTGTGTTGGATCTTTGCTTCAGTGTTGTTTTTTTGGGGGTTTTATTTTTTTCTCCCCATGCTGGAAGCTGGCTTTACTGCAGAGCAGAGGTGGTGCAGAGAAACAGAGGCCAGAGGATTGCAGGGTGTGAATAGATATCTTAAGTTAGGATGAAGGGATGTGGCAGAGCTGTCAGTAATTTGGGATGTTATTTTATCTCCACATTTAATAGTGAGTCTATATTTTTTCCCAACGGTTCTGATTGTTTGGGGCCCCTGTTTTCACTGGGGCACAGCCAGAATTCTCTGCTCTGTTCATTTATTAAGCCAAGCACTTCTCCTGAATCCTTGTGTGGAGATCCTGGAGGATGCTCTATGCTTTAGGACAGTGTTACTCCCCAGAAAAAACAACCCCCAAATCAACATTTTCCAGCTCCAAATTCTGTGCAACAGGGAAGGTTCAATGCAGATCCTTGAGCCACTTTACTATGCTCACAAAGAATTGTCAAAAATAGTTTTATTTGTGCCCCCAGTGACTCAAATAGCAAGAAACAGTAAAATTTCTTCACCTTGTGGAGAATGGGCATCCTTTTCTCATTGCAGGCAGGACTAGGCTGATTTGAAGCTCTCCTGGCCACGCTGGATGCTGCATCCTCTTGGGAAGAAGACATCTCTGAGGTACCTTAGTTTTGCTTTTGGTTTTCTGAAGGTTTTAGGTTTTCTGATTCTAAGATGATGTGTACCTGAAGGGCATAAACCACTTTTCAAAGCACTGAGGGTGGTTTATCCTGTGTCTCTGAGGTGCCAAGTGTTTGCACAGTGAGTTTTTGGGAGTGTGGTTTCATCTGCCTGGCATTAGGTAACCCTGCTCCATCCAGAACCGGGAGATTTTCAGTGTGATTTTGCAAAGCTGGAGATGTTTCAAAGCTTGTGAAGCTTTTGACCTGTCTCATTTATTCTCACCTCTTGCATTGCAAGGGGAGAGACTTAGAAATGTGAATTATGTGAAATGCAGTGTGGAATCTTTTGAGAGGTCTAAATCATGTGCATATACACACAGGCACTTCCATCTCCTTAAAACTTCATTGCTCCTTCCTCAGTTGATTCGTGTTCTGGGATGCTGGGGGGATGCAGGAGCAGCTGGGGAAGAGCTGGTGGGAGGAGGTGAATAATGTGGACTTAATGCTCCCCATCTTCCTCTCCCAGTGGCCTCCTGCCCCTCTTTCTGTGCTCTTTGTGCTCCATCAGGATCCAAATGCATCATCCTCATTCAAATCCCCTCTTGGATGTGGGGGCAGCAGGAACAACCCCCAGCAGCCTGTGGGTTCTGCGTTTCTGAGGCTTCCATGGCTTTTTGGTCTTTGTTTTCTACTTCACAAAGCTGAGAACTGTGTCAGTGAATGTCCATTAGGCTGAAAAATTAGTATTTCCCCAGAATACAAGTTCTCAGAATCCACCTGTTTTTCCTCTATGGGTTGTGTGCTTTTCCTGCTACTTTTTCAAGCGGAAAAATCCACTTGAAAAAGTAGCAGGAAGAGCCCACAATCCCGTTTCAGGTGTTGCTGGAGGCATGGGATGCGGGTGGGATGTGCATCATCCCTCCAAGTGGAAAAGAAAAACAACAAAACTTCAAAGCTTTTGAGAATTTCAGCTGTTTAAGGGTGACCCTCTGGTTTCTGTCTCTCCCAGTGCCATCCCACGTCACTGTCTCGGATTCCCACTGGCTGCTCTGGGCCAGTGCTGGCATCCCACAGTGCCCAGGCTGAGATCTGAGGGCAGGGACCATCTTTCTTCCTCTTGTGGCATCAGAGCTGCCTGACAGCCCCTTCCAGAGGCTCAAAGGGAAGGGAAGGAGGAAGGAAACCACAAGGAAAGGCAGAGAGAGGGGTGGAAAGGAGGGAACGAGCAAGGTGCCCTGAGCATTTGGGATCCCAGATTTTTCCAGTCACTCAGTAATGCTCTGTGTTCGCCACCTAATTCCATCCCTAAACTGGAAATAAAGCCCTGTTTAATAAACAGCAGTCAGCATTTCATTTCCCTGAATATTCTGGGAGCAACTGCTCATTATTCCCATGATTTCCCCCCACTGTAATTACTCGAAAGCGACTATTCACAGACTCCTCCGTTGACTTATATATCCGTGCACTCGCAGCCTGAAATATGGATATATTTTGGTGTCCTATTGAAAATTCAATAGGATCCAATTTCAATTGCTGTTGCCTTCCCCCCACTGTGCCTCCCCTCTCCAATTTTCCAATGCTCCAGCTGCACAGCGGAGAAGAAAGGATGCAGCGGACACAAACAGCAACGTCCAACTGAAATGGGGAGAGAAAAATTACTTCCTTGTAATACCATGCTCCTGACAAGAGCTGGCTCCTTCTTCTCCCTATTTTTTTTCCCCTTTTTATTTTTATTTTTTTTTCCCCTTTCTCCCTTCTTTTTGTACCACGTTCAATTTTCTGACTCGGCCAGGCAGGTTGCAGAACTAATCTTGAACGTGCTTTGTGCTGTGTAACACCACGAGCCTTTAAAGATTGGGATGGAGGGGGAAGGAAGAGAGGATGGAGGGAATGCAATTAGTTTGGGGTGGCAGGATGAGCGGGAGAAGCTAAAATTGCAAATGTGGGTTATTTGGGGAAAATGAATCTCGTTCCTTCCAGCTCTGCCTTACCTGGGTTTCTCCTTCGGCAGATGGAGAGTGGGAGATGTGAATTAGATGGAAAAAAAATCCCTAGACAGACTTCAGGGTCTCAAATGGCACTTGCATCACAGAAAGTGTTCATAACATGCATGTTTATTTTCCCCTTCATCTGGAGTACAAAGGATGTGGTGTTTGAGGCCTGCCAGGGGTCGACTGGTGATGAGAGGCTTGACTGGATTCGGAGGTGTCGCACCGGGAGCAAAACTAGGTGGGTTTGAGCCCTCCAGCACCTTCCAGAACTGAGAATATTCCTCAATAACCAGCATCTAGTGGCTTTCCCAGCATTCCCAGCTCCTGGTGAGGTACCTCTAGGTGACATCACCTGGGACATCAAGGTGGCTGCAGGCTTCTCCACTGCCACAAGCCTTACTGGGGTGTGGGTCACTGTGACCTCGAGCTTCGGAGAGGCTGGAAAAGAGCTGTGCAAGTGTTTCCCCCCCTCAAAATTTAACAGCCCATATTCACTTTTGAAGGGATGGTTAGAAATACGAAAATCTGAGGGCAGCATCACCTTGGATGGACCCAGGGAGGTGTCTGAGTCTTTGTCTTCACAGTCCTTTGTCTTCAAAGAGTCTTTGTCTTCAAAGTCCTGCAGAGGGTGGTTGGGAGCTTGAGGAGCAGAGGAAGGTCGGGATGTGGCAGGGCTGTGTCACCCTCAAGCCCAGCAGCACACACAAGGCAGGAAACGTCCTCTATCTCCTGGAGCATCTGTTTGCAGAGTCTTTGCCCATGCAACGGTGCCTCTGCCCGTGTGGACTTGTTGCCTACTTGTAATCCATAGGTAAACACACATCCAATCAACTGGAAAGCAGGGAGAGGAGGAGGTGAGCCGAGATAAGAGTGGGATGGGGACTGAGGCAGCACATGCTCAGGAGGGTGGGGGCTGGAAAACATCCCTGCAATATCTTTGGAATAATGAGAAAACTGGTTTGTTTGGGGAAAGGAATGAATTAAGGGAATAGTGGGACCAAGCGGAGCGTGGCCGTTGAGCACCTCTCCAGAGGCTCTTACCACCTTGGGTTGCTTTGGTGTTGCTTGAAATCGGGAAATTCACTCAGAGAAAAAAATCTCCAGAGAAATTTTACCTAGGGAATAAAATTTCCCTAGGTGATACAAATGGCAGATCCTTGTGCACTGGGTGAGGACATGGATTGCAGACACTGTGGGCATCCCTTTCCTCCAGGGATGCAGGATGCTCCCTCTGAGCTTGCTTCGGGAATCAACCCAAACAGCCCAGCAAGTTTCCCCTGGCTCCCCTCACTCCCAGGATATTTTAGACTAACTGGAGGCAAGACTTGATGTTTTTATCAAGATTTCCTTTAGTGGGGTGAAACTTCTCATTTCCATCCTGAATAATTTTGCGTCAGCCCATTCCAACCAGTTCTTGGGTTGTTAGCTTAGTTATTTTCTTTTCCTGATGTAATTCCTTATTTACTTATAAACAGCAGTTGCATCCTCCCTCAATCTGCTTTTATTATTATTATTATTATTATTATTATTATTATTATTATTATTATTGAGCTAGATACCCCTTTGAAGGTGTATCCCATACCTGGATGGCACCTGTAGGATGCTGCCTTGTGCCTGGCTGATCCAGGCCCTTCTCCATCCACCATTTCTTTCTGCTGCTTCTGCTGTGAAAATCGTGCTGTCCCACTGAATTTGCCATCACAGAACAGAGTCATCTCGAGTCGGACAGGACGATCCCATCAAGTCCAAATCCGGGTTCAATTTCAAGGGGAAACAAGGCGTGCTCAGCACAGTGCTGAGCTGTTGTTGTCTCCAGAGGCTTCCTTGCACGGTGCTGGAGCGCAAGAAGCGTTGCAGACGAAGCTAAAAGCAAGCTCAGCCAAAGGCACGAGGTTTGGGAAGGCGTTTGGAGCCAGGGTGGTGACCCAGTGCCCTCCAGTACATGGCATTACCGTGTTTAATGTACTCAGCGCTAATCTTTCTCTAAACACAAGCGATCTTGCTGAGTTCAGCACTGAAAGAGCAATAACCAATGAAGGAGATGAGATTAAGAAAACTCACAAGAATCAAATGTGCTCGAAAGGGCTGGGGAAGTGCCAGGGGCACTGCAGTAAATGACCTCCCTGGGAATCGAGGACAAATAAAATCCATGCCCCGTCTCTCTCTCTCCTCCCAGGCGCCTTGCGCCGATGCCGGAGCCCTCCCCTCCCTGGGGTGCCCATAGATGGTGCTTTCAGGGTTATTTTTGCACTGTAATACAACAAATCCTCTGTGCTGTGGGGCCGAGATGAGGATCCGTGTCGCTGCATTCAGAAAAACTAACCTCTCGAGCTCAAGGAGAGCTGCTTCAGTTGGCAGGAGCATTATTCTGTCTGGAACAGCCTTGAGAGGGCAAACAAAACCTCTGAGCTGTGGCTCTTGTTTCCAAAGGCTCTCTGCAGGCAGGGATGCTGGGGAGAGTGGATTTCTTTTTTTTTGTATTGTGAGCCAGAAACGGAGCCCAAAATTGGTCTAAATGCCACCAGAATGGGATGAAAATAGGGTGCAGCATCCCGAGGGAATCAGTGTCCCAGTCTGAGCTCTGCTGGGCTCCACGTGGATATGGGGCAAGTCTTATGCACAACTTGCCATTTGGAGCTGTTTGCAGGTACTTGGTGGGGATTGTGGGCCTTTTGTCCCACCTGTGGAGGTGATGGGAGTCTTTGAGGAGCACTGGGGATGATAAACGTCCTGGGGATGGGCTGGATGGGGGTTTCCCCCCAGCGCTTTGCTCCCTACGGCAGCCCGGGGATGTCCTTAACGGATCCCGGGCATCCCAAATCTGCTGCCTCGGATCCTACCCCTAGAGCCGTGCAGCCTCGGAGGCTGCGAGGATGACTTGGCAGTGATATATTTACTACAATTACCATCTCTCTTCCCAGAGGAGGAAAAAAAAAAAAAAAAAGAAAAGATGAATAATATGTTTTGAAGGTGTCATGGAGTGAAAGCAAGAGAAGGGCTTGAGCCTGAACTTATGAATAACTTATAGGCTCCCTCCATTCGTGCAGCCGCTCCGTTTGGGCTTATCTTTCTCACCCATAGGAGGTGGAATTAAAGGAGCAAAGCTGGGCATCTGTGGGCACGCGTCTGTCTTGGCTCCACGTGTCCCGTGGACACCGCGGGGCTGGAATGCCTTTGTATGGAAACGTGGGCTGGGGGATGTGTTGAGCTTTCAACCCTCCCCCCACACACCTTGTCAAGAAAAAGGGTATTTTGCACATAATTATCTTTGCTATTTTAATATGGCACTGGAAATTTCCCCTCAAGTAATGTCAGGGGGGAAAGGAGATGAGCCCTGCAACGCTTAAATTTTGGGAGATCTGGGTTCAGTTCTTGAACTGGAAATTCCCTTCTTGGCCTCACGTGGTGACTTTAGCCTTCCCAAGCCTTATTTTTTCCAGCCCCAAGATGAGAAGTAATTTGCTCCTGTCTCAACACCTTCCTCTGCTTTCTGTATTTTGACTTGAAGAGCTCAAGGGAGGGACTGTTTTTACCGCGTGTACACACAGGGTGGAACATAATGGAAGCGGGATCTTATCAAAGGCACGCCAATGCTATTGTAATGCATATAGTAATTATAGGGATGTATATGGAGGGATGATGAAAAAAAATCCAATGAAACATGGCATTTCCCTCTGGAAAAAAATGTTAGCAGAATAAAACCACGCCTGGGAGTATGTCAGTTCCAGCAAAAAATGTCTATTAAAAATTATGCAGTGCTGCTCAGCAAGGTCACAGTGCTCCTTTTAAAACCAGTTAGAGGTTTCCTTGCAAAGCAGCACATCACTTTTTTTCCTCCCCCCTGCAGACTTTTAGCCAAGGTGTTGTGTTTTGGGGCTTTTATGTAGATTTAGGGGCAGAAAAAAAATTAAATTCCATTTCGATTTTGCAGGAATTTCTGCCCAAAGGGGCCTTCTGCAGCTCGATGTGCACCGAGGGATGGTATCCCTGGTTCACACCAGGTACAAATATATATATATATATATGATTTCCCATGAATAACTTGTGCCCCCCATCCCTATCTCAGGAGTGCAGCCCTGCTATCTGCATGTTGCTATCAGCCCAGCACACAGATAGGGATGAGTGTAATGGATATATTAGGCATTTATTGCAGGGCATTCTGTTGAACATCACCTGCTGTTCAACATGAAAAGTTGATGTTCCACAAAGCCACGAGCCGAAGGCTCCTTAAGAGCTGTTCTGGTGCAGCAGGTAAATATCTGTGCTCAGGACTGGGTGGATTAATAATGCATTGAGCAAATCTGTAGGAAGAGCGGCGACGGCGTAGGGCCGGCTCAGAAACTGCTCTCCCTGCTTAGGCAAATAGGCAGGGAAGTTGTGTTTTTTAAAGCCTAATGGGTAGGTAATAAACCAAACTGAGCTAATCGACTGCTTCCAGCAGCTCCGAGTACCAGGCTGGCTCGGCACAGGGGGGTCAGAGGCAGGAGCGTTGCCAAAGGTGGTAAAAATTGCTGTGTGGCTTCTCATTGTAGGGGATTTGTGCTGATGGAATAGAATCACAGGATCAGAGAGTCATAGAATCATGGAATCATCATAGAATCAGAGAATCAGAGAGTCAGAGAATCAGAGAATCAGAGAACCAGCTGTGTTGGAAAAGACCTCCGAGATCATCAAGTCTGAATAACGGGAATGCAGTGGGGAAGATGAGATGGGATGGAGTTAGGAATCCTCACCCTTACCACCGGTTTCTCCATCAGCTGGAGGTTGCTGGGGCAATGGGTTTGTGCTGGAGGAACACCCCAAGCCTTGACATCGTGAGGTGGATAAATTAAATATCCCTTATCTATATTTGCTTCCAGAGAAATATCCTGCTGAACTGCACGTGCAGCCCTGGCCTGGGTCATTAGTGCTGCTGTGCTCGTTAGCTCTTCCCATCCTAACGAGCTGGGAGCTGGTGGAGGCTCTGGCACAGTGTAGGCTGCTCCTGGTGGTACCAGGAAGGGGTGGTGGAGAGCTTTGGATCCATGAGGATCCATCCATGAGGTCTATGGATTGAACCAAGCCTTGGGAGGGGAAAAGGAAGGAGGGCTGAAAGCCCACAGTGCTGGGCCACAGCTTTACACCAGCTGCTGTTTTGGCAAAATCCCCCCTGGAAACTCATGGATAACAGCAGTGGAGCTGTTGGGGAGCACCCAAGGCTGGTGAAATGCATCTTCATGTTTGGGGACCCTGGGACCCTTTGGTTGGATGGCGGCAGGGACGTGCAGGCATCAAACAGGGCTGTTGGGAACATCCAGCCAGAGCTGCCAATCCCTCCTGGCTGCTGATTTGTGGTGAGAAGATTGTTATTGTCAGACCTGTGGATGGGGCTTGAGCAAGAGGGACCTGCCCCTGTGCTTTGTCACCTCCCTTCAGCAGAACGAGTGGCCCGGATTTGACTCGGAGAGTCTCTCTGGGCAGCAGAGACAGAGAGAGAAACACAGCTGGATTTCCAAGAGTTTGCAGCCAAGTCTTCTTCTGAATTGCAAAGTGAACAGCTCAGATTTTTGGAAGCCTCTGAGGAGGCATAAATACAAAAAGCCAAGTTATCCTTTAATTCTTTTTTTTCCCCTCTCTGTCATTTTTCTGGCTATGATGTTGCTTGAAGGGCCTGTGAGTCACCTCGAGCAACGAAATGAGGCATCCTTATCACTCATGAAAATAATATTTAATGTGATATTTTTTATTTAGGTTGTGTCAAAGAGGAGTTTTGGTGTTCAGAGACTCAAATATTCTTTACATTGGACAAAGGGTGGAAATAATTTAAGGTTTTGGTTTTGGGGCCCTTTTCTCTGTAGGCATGTGGGTGTCATGCTCTTGCTGTTGAGTTGTGGTGTGGATAGATGTGATGCTTTTGGGAATCCCGAGTTGTGGAAAAGTCTGTTTCATTTCTGTTGTTGTGAAATAGGGACGAGAAGTTGGCATGTGCAGAGAGCTGAAGCAAGGGGAGTGTATTCAATCCTAAACTGGGTCCAAGTGGCCCAGATGCTGCTCAGAGCAGGAGGTGTGGGGAATCAGACAAGTGTGGTTACAGCATGGAAAAAAAACCCCCTTGATCTGGACTAAAAGTAGATTTCTGCCACAGACTGGAGAGTTATTCCCTATTAGATTTGCCTTCTGAGCGATTTCCACATGGGATTAGGTGTATAAGGGGAAAAGGCTTGTTGGGGCTCTCCCTGGAGGCACCAGCCCCACAAAAGCAGGTGCACCTCTTCCCTGTGGGACAGGCAGGTGGGACAAGGGGGATGTGGGTGTTTTTCCCTCCCATCATGATGCAGGTGGGGAAACTGAGGCACAGCATCGCTGCAGTTACTGCAGGAGGGGCTCACCCCCCTTTCCCAGCTGGGAAGGGTCATGTGGGGCACTGAATGGATGCTGTGTGTGGGGAGGATGCTGAAGGAGGGATGTGGGTGCTGGGGGAGTTTAGGGGGATGCAGTTGTGTGTGGGTGGGGGGGGTGGGTGCTGGTGCCAGGGGATGGAGAGTCTGGGGGGACATGGATGCCAGAGAGTGTGGTGGGGTGCCACGGGGGGGGGGAG
>JAWWES010000067.1:2188288-2215057 GCA_035583135.1 Lophotriccus pileatus
TCTCCCCGCCACCCTCCACCTTCCTGCGCTTTGCTCCGGGAAACGCTGGATTTTAAACCTCTCCCCGCCCGGCAGTGAGTGGGGAAGGAGGAGGAAGACATGGCCCAGGCCAAAATGCACCACCCCGTCTCTTGGGTGATCTTCGCCGGGATGGCCGCGCTTCTCCTCTCCCAAGGTAGGGAATGCCGCGGGGGATGCAGCCCGGGCGGGCGGAGGATGCGCGGTCCCACGGCAGCACCCTCTGGGGGGCTGAGGAGGGGAGAACCCCCCCCAGAGCGGGGATGAGGGTCCCCCCGAGCGGGAACAGAGCTGGGAGAGGGTCTCCAGCCCGCTGTGAAGTTGCGGGGCGTGCGGATGCGGGTACGGCGGAGGAATTCCCGGTGCACTCGGATCGCGGGAGGGGGGGAGGTTGGCGGGGTGGACACTTCTCCCATGGCGTCCTGATTATTTGTGAGGGTGCAGAACGACTCTGCCATCCCAGAATAATTCCTGCAGGATCAAGGCATCCAACAGGCTGAGGGTCAGGGCGGTTCGGGGTTCCTCTGTGCGTCCCCCCCGCCTTTGCTTTTCCAGCAAGGTCGTCCGAAAAACTCGGTGCAGCCCCGCTCCCGCCGGGCTGGGAGTTGGGAAGTCCTTATCCAGCCTGTCCCGGATGAGCATGGCTGCCCCCCCACCGGGGGGATGGTGCTTGGAGGGGAGGGGGAGCTGTGCGAGGGGAAAAAAAAGAGCAAAAAGCGATGGGAAAAGGCGCGGGGGGGGGAATCGGCGGCAGGAGCCAGCCCCATCTGGCCGGGAGCGCCGAGCCTGTCAGCTCGCGTTAGGCTCCTCGCAGCCATCTGGAGGGGCTGTGGGAGCGGGGTTTCCTCGGTGGGAGGAGAGGATGGAGCCGCAGCCTGCCCCGGGCCGCCGCCGGAGCTCGGGATGCGCAGGGGGAATGCTGCGCCCTGAGAGGCGGGCGGCTGGTACCCGGGGCTCCGGTGCGGGATGCAGGCGCTCCTCGGGGGGATGGATGCACCCCCGGCTGGAATGCAGGCACTTCTCGGAGCATGGATGCACCCCCGGGGGGGATGCAGGCACTCCTTGGAGCATGGATACACCCCCGGGGGGATGCAGGTATTCCTCGAGGGAATGCTGCACCCCCGAGGGGGATGCAGGCGCTCCTAGGGGGGAGGATATAGGTTCCTCTGAGGATGGATGTACCGCGGGGGAGGTCGATCCCTCTCCACGGCCGGATCCAGCTACCTTTGTGCTGCTCCGAGGGCTGGGAATAAGGATTTGGGCACCTCCGTGCCTGATCCCATCAGCCGAGGTGCTCTGCAGCAGGACTCGGGTGGGCTGTGTGGGGCGAGGGGCTGGTGTGTGAGCAGGGACAGCGACTGGAGATCTCCCACCACAAACTTCTCTCTCTCCTGGGCGGACTGGGCCCGCTCCGGAGAGCCGCCCGTGCGGGATCGAGCGGCGCGGGCTGTTTAGCATGCACAGCACACACCGCGGCATCGCTCCTCTTCGCCTTCCTCCCGCTCTCCCTCCTCTCCTTCTCCCAGGGTTGCTGCTTCCTGCTTGGCGTGCCGGCATCCCTGCATGCCAGGGGCTTCCCTGGGGATGGAATCCCTGGCCCCCTTGGCTGCCCACCTGTGTGGGGCAGGGGGACGAAGCTGCCCCTTTCCCTCCTCGCTCCTCCTGCCCAGAATTTGTGCTTCGTTTACTTTATTATTTCATAATTTTATTATTTCTTTAATGCTTGCTTTGGGGCTCCTGACTTGGCTTCCTTGCAGGCTTATTCCCTGCCTCTGGTCATCTCTCCCTGCTCCCTTGAAGGCTGTTGGTTTTTTTATTTCTTTCTTTAGTATTTCTTCAATTCTCCTGGGCAGCAGAGCCGTGAGGAGGAATGTGCTGCCTCCCCAAGCCTAAAATCCCCCAATTCCCTGCCTAGCATGAGTCTGGTGTGAGCGCCAGAAGTCCCTGAGTCACTGCTGGGGTGAGGAAAAACAGGGATCCACGTTGTTCCATGGTCTGGGAGGGACCCAGGATAGAGCCATGGGGTGCTGGGTGGAATATTGCACAGGGCAGCCTTTGGCAGCAAAAAGTTTGGGCCTTTTTAGGGCTGGGAGATACTGGGTTGGTGGAGGGAAGGAGTCCCTTCTTGCACAGTTGTATTTAAGAGTCATTAAAAACTAAAAAAAACCACACGCAGCAAAAATAATTTTGAATTTTGGCACAAACCTTTTAAGGGAGTTTTGAGAAATTTGGGGTCATTCACCCCAAAGGTAATATTAAAAAGTCAGCAGTAATGTGCTGCTACTTCATTAGTTGTTCTGATGTTCACAGTATTTTTTGGAATTTTTAAGTTTTCGCCTTCGTTTGGTGCCCAGAAGTGGAGCGAGTTTGTGTTGGAAAATGGGAAAATTATGGTCCTGCAGGAAAACTGTGCTTTGCACAAATCTCCTCCAAATAGCTCCAGAGACATGTGCTGCCCTCTGCAGCAGCCCATCCATCCATCCTCCGGGTCATTTCCCTATTTACAGCCAAACAAACAACAAGAAAAGTGGTTTGTGAGTGTTCTTGAAAGGCGAGTAGAGCGTGAAGTGGGATAATTCAGAAGTGTTTGACCACCTGCGTTTGTGCAAACATCTGTAGGTCCTTCTAGTTCTGCAGATCCGCTGGGTGATTTGTGGATTTGCAGCCCTAAAACCGGAGCTGTTGAGTGGTGTGTCCGTCAGGAAGGAGCCCTCTGAGCCCTGGAATGTCCAGAGTGGTTGGACATTAAGGGAGTTGTTGAGTGTTGATGGGGGAGAGAAAGGCCAGGGAGCTTGCTTGGATTCTCATCCCCTTGGGAATGAGGTGGATATGTCCGTTGCATCAACTCATGGAAAAGACAGAGGTCCAGCCATAAGTTGGGAAAAGGAGATGGGAAGGGTGGAGGCTGCAAGGGCTGGGATAGCCCCGGGCCTTGGGAAGTGAGTGGCTGTTTGGCAACACAGCTCCCTTTGTGTTCGCTCCGTGTCTTCTGGGCAAGTTTTAAATAGCAGCAAGGAAAATCCTGGATATCCTTAAACAAGGACCCAGCAGCAGCATTTTCTCTTCCCTCTCTCCCTGTTGGAAAGAAGAGCATGTGCCTGGTGTCCCTGACCCACACCCCACCTGGATTCCTCGAGGAAGAGGCGAAACACCCGGCCCAGCACTCAGGAGTGGGAGAGACAAGGGAACTCTTTCCTCAGCCGCGCGGAAAAGGATTAACCAGGCTAAAAGGTCATAGAAGATTTAGCTGGGCCTTTAGCATCAGTAAGCCAAGAATTATGGGAATTTGATTTACAAATTAGCATAAAGACCTTATTCTAATAAGCATAGAAGCTGAAATAGGTATGTAAAATAATAGCATATGTCAACATCCTACACGGAGCGTTCCTCATCCGAAAGAATTATTCGCTCGGTCGATGTGGCTGGGATGCAGATAATTTCCAAGCTGAGACACAGGCTATGCTGGTGTGTGATGGAAAGGCTGGATCTGGCCCAGAAACACATCCACAGGGAGGAGAGACTGGGTATTCCCCCATAGGAAAGGCAGGATTTGGGATCACCACCTGGACTGGGGCTACGCATCCCAGAAGGACTTTCCCTCGGCGGAGACGGGAGGGGAAACCTTCTGGCAGTTCCTGCAGAAGGTAATTGCACTAATGAATGTGTATAAGAAAAATTAGGTGTATCGACGTCTTTTTGTGAATCCCTGGATTTATTGTTCCTCGGGAAAAATATTTGATGTGGTTAATAGTTACCGTGCGGGTCAATAAAATGTGATATTCACCCCAACAGCAGAAAATAGCTATTTAATAGGTAATAACAGTAATAATCAATACCTCCATGATTAGATAACCCAGTTATATGCAGTACATAAAAGGAGGGGAATGCACTCCAGTTGTTGGATGGCCGGATTTGGAGTGTGGCCGAACATCCATCACTCCTGTTAATTCCAGGTGGAGCCGTAAGCAGGTACCAGCACTGCTGGAAATCAGGCCACCATGTGGGATTAACTGGCTAATTTTTAGGACTCAGTGAAGTTGTTGTAGTGGCTCTACACTGTGGGTAGTAGTAGAGTTGTTGTGTGTAGTGAGTAACCCCAGAGTTGTGGGGAGCACGGGCTGGGGTTGGTCTGTGTTGTAGCTACAACAGATTCAGGAGCTCCAGTTGTGGGCTGGAGGTATGTGAGGTCCCATAAATGCTGACACGTCTCAGGATGTTGTTGTTTGCTGTCCATAAAATCCAGGTGTGAACAAGGGGCCCGTGGTTATTTACACTGGGAACACGGGGAGGGGAAAAAGCATCATCTCAGATGTTGCTCCCAAGGTTTGGAGCCGCAACCTGGACTTAGAGTTGAGCTCTTGGCTTCAAACAGGGTCCAAATTGAGCAAAGTGCTGGATTTTGGGATTCTATGGTGGAAGTCCAAGGTGGTGTGGGACTGCTCTGCCATTCCCACGTTTGGGATGGGCCTCACTGACTGGTCAAGAGGAAGTAAATATCATTTTGATAAGCAGGTGGGAGCTGTGAACTTGGAAAAATACTCCTCTGGTAAACCCAAACTTCTGAAGCATCACAGGGACCATCCCTCTGTACAAGACTTTGGTGCTGGATGCTCTGGAGGCTGCATCCAGTTTTGGGACATCCTTGTGCTTAGCCAAAGCTACTTTCTCTTTTCCAGGTAGGCATTTTGACCAGCATAATAAATAACCCTGGCTCGTGGTTTTTCTGCCTTCCTCTGACGGAGACAAGTGCAATACTGGAAGTTCCATAAGATTGGAAGTGTCTGCTCTGTGTATTTTTCTTGCAGTTTTCACTTAAAAATACCCATATTGTGATTTTCTCCCCTCCTCCCTCCCCCATTTTATTTTTTCCCTATGGGGAAAAGATTGATCAGTTGACAGATCTGGGTCAGGTTGGCCAGCAGGGCTTGCTGTTTTCTGTGATAAAGCGGGATGGAGGTGCATGGGGAGAGCTCTGCTTCCCAGGCAGCTCCAGCCAGACAGAGGAGCTGGACTCCAGCTTTCTCACAGCTTGAGAAACACCATGTGGGGAGTAGCTATTTGGCCGTGGAGATCAGGAAAAAACCCTCATTTGTGTTTTTTAAGCATTACTGGTCGCTCTCCTCTGATAGATGGTGGCAAATCTCCCGTTGGACTCGGTGGGACCCAAACCTGATCCATCTCAGATGTTCATGGCAAAGACTTGGAGCTGCAGCTTAGACTTGGAGTTGAGCTCTTGGTTTCCAGCAGGGGCCAAAATGAGCAAGGTGCCAGGTTTTGGGGTTCTGTAGTGAAAGTCCAAGCCCTAGTGCTCTGTCCTGTAGCCAGCCAGCATCCTGCACCTCAGCACAGGGAGTTTTCATGCCTTTAGTAGCTTTTGTAGGCAAAGAAATGGGCTGAGAGAGCTGGAGTTGATCAGCCTGGAGAAGACAAGGCTCTGGGAGACCTTAAAGCCTTCCAGTGCTTAAAGGAGCTCCAAGAGAGCTGGAGAGGGACTTTGGACACGGGATAGAGGGCCAGGACAAGGGGGAATGGTTTCCCTCTGCCAGAGGGCAGGGTTAGATGGGATATTGGGAGCAAATTCTTGGCTGTGAGGGTGGTGAGACCCTGGCACAGGTTGCCCAGAGAAGCTGTGGCTGCCCCATCCCTGGAAGTGCTCAAGACCAGTTGTTTGCTCCAGGCAGGGCTTGGAACAGCCTGGTGTAGTGGAAGTGTCCCTGCCCATGGCAGGGGGTGGCACTGGATGAGCTTTAATGTCCCCAAACCATTCTGTGATTCTGTGAGAAGTCAGGATTGCAAGGGATGATCTCCTTGTCACTGCATTCCCGGAGGCATTCCAATCCTTCCAGCCCTTCAGGGTGCCGGTGCATCCTCCAGGCATCCCCCCTCTGATGCTCCTGGAACGTTTGGAGCCCTGGCCCCCTCCCTCCCTGCTCCTTCCCGAAGCAGCACCTTGCTCTTGGTTAATAATAAATCAGAGGTGCTGCCTTTGCTGGGCTCTGCTCTCTGCCGCCGGGAAGGATATCCTGGATTTTTGATGCGCTCAACAGTTAATATGTGTAATGCTGAAAGCTGTTGTAAATTAATTGACCCCTTTGACCCCCTTGTCCTGTTGACTGTTCCCACTAAAGACAGTGTTCGGTTCTTGGCATCCTCACCCCCCCCTTTTCCCTTCCTTCAGCTCCCACATGCTTCGCTTACTAATCAGGTGGCTCCGAAAAGCTGTGTGGCAGCTGGGTGGGGAATCCAGGATCCCTGGTGGTTGGAGCATTTCCTTTATAGCGCTGATGGAAGCGGGCACAGCATCCTCTGCCTTCCCATGGGGACGATGGGGACAGAGGGATGAAGGTGCTGCCAGGCTAAAAAGTCCTGGAGCAGCACTGAGGACCCTCTGGAGGTGGGTGGAAGGTGGAGGGATGTTCAGCACTTTGTGTGAGGCTCCGCTGTCCACCTGCTGGGCTGTGGCTCATGCCAAGTGCTCACTGTTGGAGCCGTGGTGGATCTGGCTGGAAGGAAGGATGAGAGCGGGTGGTCAGCTAGAATTTTATGGGAAATAATAGAAAAAGATCCCAGAATGGCTTGGATAGGAAAAGAGCGTAAAAATCATCACTTCCAACCCCTGCCATGGGCTGGGACACCTTCCACTAACCCAGGTTGCTCCAAGCCCCATCCAACCTGACCTTGAGCACTTCCAGGGATGGGGTCTTTTCCTGGATATCGCTGAGCGTGGGGAAACCCTGATTTAGGTTGGGAAGGAGCTGAAAAAAACACAAATGCTCAGCCCCTGGGGCCAGTTCTCATCCTCCCCTGACTCACGGTGGGAGACAGCAGCTGCTGAGGAGTGGGAAATGCCACAGGAAATTGTGCAATATTAGGAACCAAAGCAGAGTGTTTTAGGTTTTTCTGATTCCAAAACGAAGTGCAAAAGAACAATCGCAAATTCCCATTGAAAGTAAATTCTGGGAAAAAGCAAGGATTGATTTTTGAAGCTTTTTTTTTTTGGGTTCAGATTCGGAGCTCGCCGAGGCTTTGTGTGCAAAGTTGGGGAGTGATTTCAAACGAAGCAGAAAGAGCTCTGAAGGCCACGTTCCAGCAGTATCAAAGAGCCTGGAGTCTCCAGCCTTGTTCCATTTTGTATTGTTATTTCTTCAAAACAGATCCTCTGCTAATGTTTCCATTTTACCAGAAACGGAATTCTTGATTTAAAGAACCGGTTTGAAAGCCAAACCTGACCCGCCTCACTGGAAGCGTGACAAGCCCTCAAAGCAAAGCAAGCTTCATTAATACCATAATATTCTCTCTCTTTTTAAGTGTTTTGGGCTTTTTTTTCCCCCCTCTTGTAAGAGTTATCTGGTGAACAGCACTAAGTTCCTGGGTCGGTTTTGGGTGGTTTTAGCTTTTATTCCCTTTCTGCAGGACAGATGGTATTTAGAGATCAGAGGATGCCTCCGTTAGACTTTTAGTTTTCCAAAGTCAATTCCCAAAGCCAGCACCGGCATTTTGATAGTGGGCCAAGGCACAGGAGAGCAGCAGGGCTGGCTGGCACGAGGTGAATTTGGATTTAGGATGAATGACATCTCTCTTAATGAAGCCCTTTCAGGAACAAAGCTGGCAAGGAGGAGGATCCATGATCCATTAGAGGCCAGGATAGTGGCGGAGCCAAAACCTCCTTGTCATTGAAGACAACATGAAAAAAAATGTGTATTATTTATTGTTTACTCTTTGTGCTGCTTTTCTGCATGTCAGCTCTTCCCATTGTATGTTTTGGGCTTCAAAACCTGACATCACATTAGACACCGTCTCCAAAGCCCCCAAATAATGCATATAAACTATGATTATTCCTTCTGATCCACTTGTGTTTATGTAAATGGCTGGAAAAGCGGTTTTCAGCTTATTTCAGGAGCTTAAGGGATTCATACCAAGCCTATTATTGAAAAATCAGAAAGTGAAAAGCAACTTCTGAGACAAGGAATTAGCAACTCAATGGCAGTGTGCGTTCCGCGGGATCCGGCTGCGCTGTGGATGGGAATTCCCTCGGGATTCAGAAATCCAGCACGTGGCAACAGGTTGATGGGCTTTGCAGGGAGCAGGGACTTGGAGGAGGTTTGGATTAATCCAGAGGGGTGAGGGGCTGGAGAGGGAGTGGGGGTGCAGTCATTGGTGTCAGGTTTTTTGGTGGGTGGTGTCGGGGGGGCATCTCTGCCTTCAAAATCCAGCAGTAACTTGGGGGATAACCCTGGCTCTGTGTCCTTCATCCATGAGTGGGTGCTGGGAAGGAGCTGGTGGTGCTTGGCAGCACCTGTATACCCCCAGCGTGGCCATCCCTGCTCCTTCCAAGCCTTTTCCCTCTGTCTCAGGACAGGTGGGATGAGCTGCAGATCCTCTTCGGGCTCCAACCCCTTCCAACCAGCCCTGCAGCAGCTCATCCCTCCTCTCCTGCTGCCTTTTTTTTTCCCTGGTTCGGTCCCTTTCCCCCTTCCTTATGTTAATTTCCCACCTGAGCACCAAGTACTTTATAAATAGCAAATCTGAAATGAATTTCCTAGCAGCAATCATTATCTCCCTCGACAGCCATTAAACATTCACACAAGCAGAGCAAAATGACAAAGGGGATTGATTTTTACAGTATGTTGGGGGGGAGAGGTAGGAGAAAGGAAATATGTTGACAAGGCTTTTTTTTCCCCTTATTTCCCCCCTCTTTCCATTCTCCCCTCCCTTGCACATCCTCTGTCTTGTGGAATTTAAAATCGCCCTTTTTTTTTAGAGAGCAGGTTGGGAGGGGATTGGAGAGAGCGAAGTTGGAAATAAATAACAATAAATTAAGATAATGAGGGGAAAACCAAAAAGCAGCAAGCCCTATTCCCTTCTTCCTCGAGGAGCAAGCTCTATTCCCTGCTTCTCCAGCCCCTGGAAGCCTCGCTGCGATCCGTTGGCTGCGTACAACTGGTAAACATGAAGTTGGTTCCGTGGCCCGGCTGTTGAGATGAATATGTCAGAGTTAATGCCTCTGAAGATGGAGAGGTGGGCTGGAGGGGAAGGGGGGGCCCCAATCTCGGAGCCTGCTCAGCAGAATAAATGTGTTGATGCAATCGTTGGGAGCCGCTGCCGAATGAGGCACTGTAGCTGAAAATTTAACTTTGATTTCAATTTTCATATTTGTCAGCAATAATTAAATTCAAGAAATGTTTTTGCCGCTGTTCTAAAATACTAATAAGTAGGAGCCTTTGTAGTCGGGCTAATGGAGCCTTTTTTTTCCTAGTGGGCTAGAAAAATTCCATTAAAGGGGAAAGTCATACTATATTACCATGCTTCAACATGCATTGACTCCGCTGCCACAGGAATATCTGCACCAGGGAACAGTGTCCCTGCTTCCAGCTGCTGGGGAATGGGCTTAGGATAGGCCTCCCAGGGAAAGGGGAAGGCTGGAGGGGACCCTCTACATCAGATTGGGTGGGGGGGTGATGCTCTTTGAGGCATCAGGAGGCTTTCCAAGTGCCCCTGGGATGGTATCCCAGTGGCGGCCTGGCTTTCATCCGGCTGGCTTCGGCAGAATTGTTTGGTGTTGCCATTTCCCCTTGGGTTTAAAGCCTTGGATCAATGAGGAATCTGCCCTTGTTCTCTCTGCCAAAGGCAGGAGGCCCCTTGTCTCCCTGCCCACCCTGTGGGGTGGGTTTCCTGGGCAGCGCGTGCCAGGTTTTATCCCGGAGCGATGCCGGCGAGGGAAGCGATATTAAATTTGCTGGCGATGAGCACAGCAAATGGGGGAAGCTCTAAGTTGTGTCATTCTCAAGTTACTTCAGCCTATTAAGCAAACAAAAGCACTTGTGGAGTGAGAAATGGAAATGGCCAACGCGGCCCGATTAATCCTGGATGTACAATTCCATTAATAAGCCAGCTTTTAATAGGTGGCTCTTTCCAGGAGCTGCTGGGACGAAGAATTGATGTATTCACTGTAATTGTATTGCAACTAATAGGATCGGGAGAAAATTGTATGGAGAACTTGTTCCTTTGCCACCATTTTCCAATCGGTTGAAATAATGCAGGAGAGCCCAGCAAGGTAATGAGACTTAAATCTAAACAGGAATATTTTTAATTTCCATGGAGGGGATTTCGACTTGTGCTTTTGCTTCCCCATAGAGCGGGCAGAAACCAGCAGTGGGTAGGAGAAGTGCTGGAGGAAATGGGGATCCCAATCCCAATGGAATGGCTGAGTGGCTGGATTGTGGGGCTGCTGTCTCAGCTGGGTGATGGGATGTGGCTGCTGGGGCAGAGCTGTGCCAGGTCAGGGAGCCTCCAGCCTCCCTTCTGAATTCTAAGGGAGGGGGAGTGTCTGGATGCCCAGGAACGGGACTGCCCCTCTGGCATCTCACCCAGAGCTTTTGTTCCTGTCATTGGCAGGAGAGGAGCCTTTCCCCCTCCACTGGCGGTGTGGTTCACTGGGAGAGCTCATCAAGGAGCCTCAGGTCCTCCCGTGTTTATTCAGACCCTCCATCCCAGGGCTCTGACAGTTTGCAGATCCTCCCTATCCAACCAACTCCTGCAAAAACCCCACCTCCTGCACTGGGGAGCAAACATTCCCTGTGCAATGGTGCCTCTGGGTCCCTGTGAGATGCAGAGAGGGATTTGGGCTTTAATCCCTGAGCATCTCTCCGAGAGCTCTTGAAATAGCGATACCCTTGGTACAGCACAGCAAATCCCAGGCAGGCTGGGTGGCTCAGCACATCCAGGGTAATGCACAGCAGCGCCTTGGGATGCAAGATCTCCGTGATATCATTGCAGTGGTGGAATAATGCACATTAAAGCAAAGGAAATATTAACGTAGGAGCTGCCAAAATCCATGTGGCCCCTGGTTATTGCAGCTGTGCCTTTGCCAGGAGAAGTTTGCAGCCACTTTGGGTCTGTTCATCGCGGGTTCGGGGCTGTTTGTTTTTCACTCCTCCTCCCTATTTGTATGCAAGCTCTGACCCTGCTTTGGTAACAGGCTAGAGAGTAAATAGAAAGGGGAGGGGAAAAAAAAAAGGCAAGGAAAAAAACCCGAAGGCACAATTCGGCTCAAATCCCCGAGGAAACAGATGTGATTGCCTTCCAGAAATGGCTCCAATAAGGCCAGAAAGGAATATTGCTTTTATAGCTTTCGGGATATAAAACATTTAGAAAATGCGATTGAGTGGCAGTGCCTAATTTATCATTTGCCCATTTCTCTATCCACCCAAACAGAGGATTATCTTCACATGCACTCATTGCCACTCCTTTTTGGCTTTTTGCCTCTCTCCTGTGTGTGACACAGGTGAAAAGCCGTGTTCCCTTGCACGCCCAGCTGTGTGTGTGCACACTCAGGCACGTGTTCCCCCACGCTCCTGGCTCCTTGTCCCTGTGCCTGTGTCATGGATTTATCATCGTTCTGCTAAGCACTCAAACTCCTGTGGCTATTTATAATTAATGCTCAGAAACCTGCCAATCCATTTAATGACACTAGGAGGTCACGGCCTCCCTTATAGCTTCCCATTAATCATCATTAGAACAGTTCTGGGTTTTTTACGTTCTTTTTAAATGTTAATTCACCTTTATAATGCTCCTTTCAGCTCTGACTGTAAAGGGATACTCTGTAGTCACTCCAGACTGTCTTGCAAGTGTGTGCAGGTGAAAGGCGCAGTGGGACAATTGCACTTGATAAAGTCTCCTGGATATCTCCCGCTGGAATGAATTACACTCACAAACTCTGCCAGATGGGATTTCTTCACTGCCCTCTGCTGCCGGCTCCTCGCAGCGATGCTGGCGCAGCTCCCTCCCTCCTGGCTCCATCCCCTCGAGTCCCACCGAGCCCCTTGCCATCCCTCCTCACCTGCAGAGAGCCCTGCGCTGCTGGGAACCGCAGAACCAGAGAATCCTGGAATGGTTTGGGTTGGAAGGGAGCCTAAAAAATTGTCTAGCTCCGTGTGGCACGTGGTTCCTGAGTGGAATAAGCTCATCGATGCTGGCACAGAGCTTGTTAAAGCCTTGTCTGCTCTGCCAGGCTGTGCTCGGGCACGTCTTCACAGGGCAGGTTTCGGGGGTGTAAGGTGGCTCACAGGGGGTTTTACAGGTTGTGGTGGTTGTGTCTTGGTTTGGGTGAAGCGTCAAACTCATCCCTTGTGAAGGTCGACAAAAATCCCAGCTCCCAGAGGGCAGGGCTGTTCCCAGCAGTGAGTCCATCTCCTCTTCCAGGGGAAGCAGGAACCCTCCAGTGCTTTCCCTGCATCCCAAAGCTCCCGCTGTCGTCGTCACAGCCCCTGGGAGCCGATGCCCTGGCACAGCACGGGGGATCAGCAGCGATGTCAGGAGGCAGGTGGGAGGAATGAAAGCTCTGGGTGTGATCTGGTACCTTTGGCAAGCAGCAGGTGCTCTTCAATAGCCTTCTCCTGGCTTGTGGTTGGGAGCAATCATCCCTCTCCAAAGTCAGTCTGTGCTTGCCATTAATGGGAGCAGTTCCAACGTGGTGTCTGATCCGGGTTGGGGTGCTGATCCTTTTGGGAACGGTCCCACAGTGTGGTGGTGTAAGACATGGTGCTGTGTGAGCTGCTTCTCTGACAGAGCTCCTGGAGACTTGTCGCAGCCCTGGGTGACAAACCTGCCGCTCATCCTGTGACTCTTGCTCCCTGTTCACCCGAGAGGGGAGGAGGCAGCACCGACACCCAGCCCCACGTGGGCTCAGGGTGGGTGAAGGTTCACGCTGACCTTTCTTTTTGGGTGAAACAGGATCACTCCTGCTCCTCTGGGGACTTCTGGCCTGGGTGAGAGCCGAGCCCAGCCCTGTTTCTCTGAGTAAATACGCCAGCAGCATTTGGCTTAATGAACTGTGGCTTTTAATAAATGGCTCTTATCTTGCTGAAGTGCTGCTAAATTGTCAGGATTTAAAATTAGCCTAATAGATTTGTGGGCGATGTTTTATTCACTGGGTAGTTGGAAGGCGAAGGAGAGAGGGGGAGAGATGGCTCCACCCAGTTCTCCCTGAATTATCCACGAGTTATTTATTTGTTTGGGCCGAAGGGGAAATGTTCTGGATTAATGTGCGATGCCTCAGCACCTGACTTAATGAGAATTTAGAGACCTATCCCAAACTGATAGTCTCCAATTAATCACTCGGTGGCCCCCTCTGCTTTGCTGTCCCGGGGATATATTTTTCATGGTGGTGGTTGTGTTGTGGAACCCACTGTTACTTGCTGGGAAAAGGGGATGGGGATGGACTAGGGAGGGTTTTGGGTGCTGTGGTGGTTTCCAGGACCACTTCTTGCAGCTTTGATCCATGTTGTTGTGGAAGTAGAGCCCACATATCTCTGTCTATGCCATCTATACCTGTGCAACTTGTGTTCTCGAGCATAAATTTGAACTTGCTCAGCTTGTTATATATCCTGTGAACTTCCATGAGCTGCTTTGCCTTAATTTCTTTTGGCAACATGGAGCTGGTTGTGATCCTGTTGACAGTTTGGAGACATATGGAGAATCAAGGCAAGAACAGTGTTTTATAATAGAGTGATATGGGAACTGGTTGGGATGAAAGATGCCAGGGAAATGTCAATCACTATCATTATCCTAACAAACTGCTGTACCTGCAGAGATAATAATAATATTTAGCAATTATATGGCACCTAACAAGCTCAAACAGCACAGACTGGAGCTAATTAAATATCCCAAGACTTCCTTTGGGTGGGTGTTTTCCTGAGAGTGTGGACCAGCTTCTCCTCAGAGTCTTTTGTGTGAAGCTAAAGGCACTTCTTTGCCATTTCACAGGTAGGGAAAGGTGGTTCTGCTGGAAATCCCCAGTGAGGACTCACAGTGAGGGTGGTGGGATCAATCTTGGCACAAGATTGGGCTGTTGGCTCCATTTGGAAGAGTGTTGAGTGGCCTTGTCTTGATGACCCAGATGGCCAAAGGTGTTTAGATGCATTGATGTGCTTGTTGCTTGTCCTTTATGAAATCAGGGAGACTTTGGGAGCTGGACACATGAGGACCTCCCCAGCATCCCTTGGTGAGGCAGAGGTGATGGGACAGATGGTTTGCAGGGCTGGATGATCAGGGGGGTGTTTTCTCTTGTGTGCTTCTGGCTTGCTGAGCTGCTGCTGTTGGTTCATCAACCCTCCATCCCTCTTGACCAAGCTGTATCCCAAGAAAGCTCTCCAGAGCTTTCCACCAACAGCCCAGCTTTGGCCAGGTCATCCAAGATCACAGAGATGGAAAGCAAGACCCAAGAGCAGCAGGTGAAACCCTTCATGGCTGCTTGGATCCATCTGGACTCCTTGCCCCCTGCCCAGCAGCATGTTGCTCCAGCCCTGGGAACCACCAGTGTCCCCGTGACTTTGGGAAGGTCAGCATTGTTGTCTGAAGCAGGGCTGGTAGCAGCAATGCATGATGCACAGTGTCAGCCAGAAAGGAAATATTGTATATAAAAGATAAGGTTTTTTCCCCTCCCTTTCTTGTGGCAGAGGAACAAGGCGCCGGGTTCATTTAGCATTCATAAAGTCTTGCTTTGGAAACGCCTTTAAGTACTGCTGAGGGAGACTTGAAGGAGCGTGTTTGAGAGTCAAATGCACATCTCCTTGGGCTCTCCTTTCATCTGCTTTAAAAAACACAATCTTTTTTTTTAATCTTTTTTTTTTTTTCCTTTTCCCCCTCTGTAAAAATACTAATCTTCTCCACCAGCAGCAGACACCCAGGGTGCAGGAGCTCGGCAATTAGCTCAGTGAACAGAACAGGCGAGGAGCAGAGGGAAGGGGGGACTCAGCCAAGGACCAGAGGATGCAAAATCCTACTTGCTAATTAGAAGGCAGCACAGGATGGGGCCTGCTTAATTCAGGTGCTAAGTGACCATGTATGTCGTCCACCGGGGTGGCAACACGTTCCTCTGTCATCCTCTGAGCTGACCTTTGGCTGAGAGGAAGAGCCAGCAGGGAAATTTGGGGCTTGGTCTGGACCTGAACCCCCGCGGTGGAAGAGCCCAGGGAGGATGAGGTGAGGATCACAGAGTGACAGGCTTGGTAAGGTTGGAAAAGACCTTTCAGATCATCGAGTCCAAGCGTCAGCCCAGCACCACCACTGTGCTCACCACTACTGTGTCCCCAAGTGCCATGTCCACACTTCCAGGGATGGGGACCCAACCTCCACCCTGGGCAGCCCCTTTCCAGGAAGAAATTTTCCCAAATTCTAACCTGAACCACCCCTGGCACAGCTTGAGGCCATTTCCCCTTGTCCTGTCACTTGTTCCCTGGGAGCAGAGCCCGACCCTCCCTGGCTCCACCCTCCTGTCAGGGAGTTCTAGGGAATGAGTCGAGGTTTGTGGCACTACCAACAGCAGCTCTGGAAAGCAGAGAGGATTTAGGCACAAACTAAGTGACCAGAAAACCTGCCTAGGCACCCCAACAACTAAAAGTTGCAACAACCCAGTGCCCCCAATTTCACAGGTACAAGTTCTCTCAAAGAGTCACTCCTGGGGTTTTTATTTGGATCCAGGATGGGCAGTGCCCGGATACACTGTGTGACAGCAAGGAGAACTCTCTCCATGGAGTTTAATCTCAATTCTGTCACACAGGGGATATGATTTAATTACACTTACATTCTTCATGTAAGAATCACAGGTCCCCTGAGCTGAGGGTCAGTTTGAGTTCCTCTGCAGAGCTGCCTCCAGTTTGGCTGGATTTCCAACCTAACAACCGTATTCCCAGCTCCAAGCTGGTCACGAGTCGCTCCTGCGAGAGACACGTGGAGGTTTTGGCCTGAGTCCTCCTTGGACTCTTGGCTGACACGTGGAGAGAAGTGTCCATCCTCCAGAGGCTGGGCTTTCCCTGCAGAGTCATTGTGCTGGATGTCATGTCAGCGCGGAAGTTCAGCGGATGATTCCTGTTATCCTCGCAGGAGCTGAGACAGAAGGAGGGAGATGAAAGCAACAAGGGTTGTCATCAGCCAACCCCCTTCAGATTGTGAAGTGTCACATGGGCAGAAGTTCAGCTCAGCCTCTTCTTTTGGCTGGAACTTTTCTTGTCCTTGAAACCTCTCTCCTTCGCTCTTCACTTGAGGGGAGGGAATTTACTGCGGTGAAATGTGTTGTCTTGTGGCTTTTTATGAAAACAGCACATGTCACTGCCCCTGTTTCCTGGAGCCAAAGGATGTGGCTGGATTTCAAAAAGAAAAGGACTGGATGATTTCATTATTGCTAACAACTGTTCCCACCAAGATAAGGACGGTCTAATCACATTCCCTGTGCAGAAGTACCAAGGGAACCAAAAGGGAACACTTCCATTTGATTTTCCACGCTATCTTCTGTGTTTTGGTCCTCTTTGGTGCTGGGCAGTGCCAGGAGCAGGCTGTGAGGCTGGGGGGACTAGGGGGGCAATCAATGCAGCAACAGTGGTGGGGTGTCAGGGTTATCAGGGCTGTCCCAGGTTGGGGATGCTCTGCCAGCAGCTGCCTGGATTCACAGATTTATTTCCCTGACTGCCTGCAACCAGGGCTTCATTTCCACATCCCCAACTCCACTCAAGGAGTCTGAACTGATGATGGAAGCTAAGCACTGAGCAGAGTGGGAGTTTCCAGCCTTGTTTTTTTTTCACCCAGAAGAAAAGTGCCACCTCCCTCATAAAAAAAAATATAAAAAAATCAGAGCTTGTGGCTAATAAATTTGCTTCTCTTAATTACGTTTCGCAGACTCCCGATGCAGATCCCCCTGAGAACTGATCCACAGCTGCAAATTCCCTCTGCAGTGAGCAAGCTCCCTCTTAAAATGCCAGGAGGTGATGTTGACCCAGGTGCAGGGGGAGAGCAGAGCCAAGAGGACCAGTTTCAGTCTGTGCCCTCTAACATGCTCCACTTCTGCCTGCAAGGAGTGAGCTGCCCTGTGTCCCCACTGCAGCGGTTCCTGTCGCAGGGAAGGAACTCTCAAGGCTTTGATTTGCCTCGTAGCAAGAGATAACATTATCATCTTGTCTTTTAATGATTTGAGGACGGGCTATTTTTCACATCAGCTTATCCATCTCTTGGTAGCCCTGATTCTGCTCTCGCGCTGCCACGGGTGGGTAATGCACAAATCAGCGCGGGCGAGGGGATGAAGTGACTCAATCTTTCTCCTCACTGTCTCCTTATTTGCATGCCCTCAGCACTCAGGAGCTTGGGAAAGGCACTAATTGATGGATCCCATCAGCGAAGGCAGCGAGGAGTTGTCATTTGGTGAGCAAAGCAGGGCGTTCTCTTCTGGAGCGGAGGGGTCACCGCTCCAGGTCCCAGCAGCGACCACCCAAAGAGAAAAGATGACTTATAATTACATTCGTAATTGAAAGTGATTAATGGTAGCAAAAGAACTTCGAGCGCTTTCTCGTAATTAAATACTAATTTTAATTCCTTTGCAGTGCCGAGCACCATATTTGCTTTGCTGGGGATATTTATGGCTGCGCCTTAGCACGCTTTAATATCTTAAAAATACATGTGAAGTCGTTAACATTTTTTTTGGTGACTGTGTAAACAAGTAAATATCAATTAATTTGTTTACTTTGTGTCTGTAATTAGCACTTATTATTCCAGATTTTTTGAGGATTAGCGTTTGGGAGGATTTGTGGCTTTGAGCGGAGCTTTGATTGCTCCCAAACCTGAGGAATCGTGCTCTTTTCTCCGGGCCGGTCTAACTGCCAAAAAAACCCCCAAAAAGTAGGAGAAGGAGGCAGGGATCACATCTGGGATGGTTTGGGCTCAGGACATCATGGCCACGTGTTGAGCCTGCTGGTGGTGTAGCCTCCTGGAGCCTTGGAGCAGGACAGGGAGCTGTCTGCGCACGGCAGATGCTCCCTGGTTGTTGCTTGGTCCTGAAGAAGAGGATTGTCACAAAATCTGCTGCTTCTGCCAGGTTTTGGCTGTCTGGAAGTGACACCTTTCAAACGCAGCTGCTGCTCATGATGCTGCCTGTTGAGAGGTGCTCGGGGCTGCCCTCCCTCTCCCCTTGCTCCAGCTGCTGGCATGGTCTTCTCCCCACACCTCCCTGGAGAAGGTTCTTTCCTTGGATCCAGCCTGGATCCAACCTTGACTGGATTTTTAGGGATATGTGTGCAGAATTTAATGTTTCTTCCTTAATACTGTCATTGTATTGGTTTGGTTTTGAATCAAAACATGTCAAAGAGTCAAGTGTCCAGTGGGGCTGTCCTGGGGTTTGGCCATGGCCAGGGAGCTGGTGGATGCTGGTTTTTAGGTGGCTGTACTGAGGTACAGGCATTGGAGGGACACCAAACTGGGCAGAATTCCCATTTTGAGGAGTGTGGGGTATTTCAGAGGCCCTGCCAGTGCCCAGGGAGAGCCACAGTCATAGAACCACAGAATATGCTGAGCTGGAAGGGACTCATCAGGATCACAGAGTCCAACTTCTGGCCCTGTGCAGGACACCCCAAGAATCCCACTGTGTGCCTGAGAGTGTCAGGGATCTGCTCTGACTGAAAAGATCTTTAAGACCGGCTTCATTCAGCTCTTTTTCAAGCACTGCAGAACAAGTGTTACACCCAGACTTATGCTCATGTCCTTCCTGCACCTTGACAAAGTTGTTTTGGGAATCTGTCTCCTGAAAACTTGGGCCTGCTCACACTGCAACACACTGGGCCAGAAAGCACTCGATGGAAGTCATGTCTCTTCCTCACCAGTTCCTTGATTCCTTGCTAATGCTTTTCATTCCCTCTTGCTGCTTGAGAGAGCTGATCGTCTGATTAAATTAAGACAGACACAAAAGCAGCTGGCCTGCCAAAGACCGGGATTTTATTAAAAATAATATTGTTTACAGAGTCCTCTCCTTTTATGGCGCGTATAAAACAGCGTGTTCCACCCGAGCAGCCGGCACAGTCGCTGCAATTTACCCGGGAAGAGATGGAAAGACATTAAACCTTGTCTTGATGGGGAGTAGGGAGGGCACGGAGGAGGGGGAGGTTGGGGATAAGAGATGGAGTGAGGGTGGGACAGCAAATGAGAGGGAAGGAAATGCAAGGGAGACAGAAGAGAAAAGGAAGGATGGCTCCCTGTTGCCCACCTCCCCTTCTCCCCTTGCATACCTGCGCTGAAATAAAGCTCTGAGAGAGGAGAGAGATCATGGCAAAGAGGAGATAAACTAGGGCAGAGAGCTTCAGCTGGGACACAGCCTCCACTGGAGCAGGAGGAGAGCTGCTTGCCCTGCTTGCAACATTCAGGAGCCCTTCCCGGGTGCAGTGGGAAGGCTCCTCCAGCGTGTTCTCAGCTTCTTTGGGGTCTTGCAGATGTTCCCCGAGCCCTCAGGCTGGGGTCAAATCAGGGCTGGGAGTGCTTTCTCCTGCCCTCCCAAGTGCCTTGGCAAAGATCTCCCGTGGTTTGTAAATCATTTATTTGTGGTTTGTTCGCGCTCCAGGGCTCTGCCAAGGGCAAAGGAGGGTGTGCAGGGCACGGCACAGCAGTGGGTCGTGGCATGAGGGGCTGGCAGTACAGCAAACAGGGACAAGGAGGTTTTCCCAAGGTCACAGAAGGAGCTTGAGATAACACCCCGACCCCAGCCGGGGTCCCCACCTCCTGCACACCCTTGGCTGGCTAAAAGGGGTTCCTGTCTTGCTTTGGGAGACATGGAAGAGCTTCCCTGCTGCAGGAGTGCCCTGTCTCTGCTTTGCTTTCTCTCTTCGTTCTGTGTCTTCTGTTTGTTTGATTTGGTTCCAAATAATTAATTGTAAAAACCCATGGCTAATGGTTTGATTGAGGGATGGATGGGTGCTTTAATTAGCTTGTGAAAGGATTATACACTTATGTTTTCAGTCTCCCTGACCCCAGCTGAAGTGACAAGGCTTGGACACCCCATGTTTTGAGGGAGCTGAGCACTCCATGAACGTATGGGATGTGCTGGGAATCATGGATCAGCCTGGAAAAACCCCTCAGACCATGCTGGGAAGATACCACAGGGATCCTGATTACCACAGAATATCCTGAGCTGAGACACCCACAAGGGCATGAGGGTTACTCATCTCCCCTTCATGGGGCCCCAGGTCCTATGGAAGAAACACTTCCCAGCCCATTTCCTTGGAGCACGGAGCCCTGTCACAGTGAGCACCTTCTGGTACTGATCATATGCTGGGTTTGACACCCTAAAGGGGTTTGGTGGGGGGAGGGAGGTGTCCCATGAGTTGTACAAACACTTTAGAGATTTAATAGACCTGAGCCATGTTTTGGACTGATACAGGTGAAATCTGGGTTGACCGTGAGCCATCTGCCCTCCCTTTATAAGATGGTTACCATACAAGCTTCCAAGATCCAGCATGAGAGATGCCTTCCTAAACCTAAACCAGAAAAAACTGTATTGTATCTGGTGGGGAATAAGCTCACCAGAGCAGTCTCAGAGCACTGCCAAGCTCTCCTGTGCAGGAGGATTCCTGCAAAGCCAGGAACTGAGGAGACAGGGAGACAGAAGGAGGTCTCAGTGGAGGTGGCCCCAAGTCACCCCTCACTGGCCTGTAAGCACGTGGAGGCTTGATGGGTGTCAAAATCTGTACTGATCCCTTGCTCTTGAAGGCAGGGAAAGGTTTGGAGCTGTAGCAACAAGTGCTCCAGGCTCTGCAGCTCCACACGCCGCTGTCTCCGTAGCTGTTTGTGTCTCGAGGGAATCTCGGAGGGAAAGCACTGAGCTCTCACCGTCCTCCCCACCCTTCCCCACAGCCCAGCCCCAAGGCTGACCCTCCCCGTGGTTACTCCACTTTTTAGGACAGTGCTGAGCTAAAAGGTGTCTCCTGCATGGACGTTTTAATGAGCAAATAAACTCCGGGACCCGATTAGTGAAAGAGCAAGACTTCTGCGGCTCCTCCGTAGTTCAGAAAGCTGGGATCAGGTCGGGTCAAATTATTCCCTGGCTGAGTCAAAAGCGCTTTGAATATCTCTGGGAGGGTTGAGGCCATAGTGTGCATCATGCCACTGAGTCACTGGGCAATTTCCCAGCCCTCCCAGTGCAGCACACTCCAGGTGGGAGCTTCAGCATTGCTGCTTAAAACAAGGCTGATTGGGCTTGTTCTCTCATGGAAAATGCATGAGAAAAAAATGAATTTCCACGCTGGATTTCGGATCAAAAGTCGCTTTTACTCTAAACAAGGTTTTTTTGGCTGCCTTTTAGTAGTGGTATGTGCCTCTGGAATCCTCCCCACTTATCAGTCCCCCAGCAAGCCACTCGGTTTGATTGCTAATCTGCCTTATTAAGTTTATAAATGCACTCTAATATTTTAGTTTTAGTGGCGCTTTTTTTTGTTTTGTTTCTTTTTTATTATTTTTTTTGAGGCCAAATTCCAGCTTCTGAAGTGCCTACCTCTCTTTCACTTCAATGGCAGCCCTTCACATTTATCCCAAGGCATAACATGGTCCTTACACTGTTTGACATGAGATGCACTGATTAGAGCACCTCTCAGCCGCCGCCACTGCTCTGCACCTCAAAGGACGACTTGGAGGAGAGGCTGGAAGTTGGAGCTGGGAGTATTTATGCACTCAGAACATAATTTCTTAGGACTTTACACTTGTTGTAGCTCTCTACAAAGCGACCTGGAAAGAGATGTCTGCTTTCAGGTGGTGAAATGCAGGTGGTGGTGGTGGTGATGTGATGGTGGGAGGTCAGTGGTGACCACAGGGCTGGGAGGATGTCCAGGATTAAGGCAGAGAGGGGAGATGATCACACAGGGTCAGGTGGAGTTCTTGCTTTTGCCCTGGATTTTTCAGTAAGGATGGTGAAATACTGAGAAGGGATCTCACTAAAAATCACTGCACCTGATACTCTGAGTTGAGAGGGATTCTGGCTCAGCCACAGAGATGCTCTGGGGGCTGGAGCCCCCCTGCTCTGGAGTCTGGGAGAGCTGAGGTTGTTCAGCCCAGAGAACAGAAGGGTCCAGAGAGATCTTAGAGTCCCTTCCAGTGCCTAAAAGGGCTCCAAGAGAGCTGGAGAGGGACTTTGAACAAGGGATGGACGGACAAGACACAGGGAATGGCTTCCCACTGCCAGCAGGCAGGGTTAGATGGGATACTGGGAAGGAATTCTTGGCTGCAAGGGTGGTGAGACCCTGGCACAGGTTGTCCAGAGCAGCTGTGGCTTCCCCATCCCTGGAAGTGTCCAAAGCCAGGTTGGGCAGGACTTGGAGCAACCTGGGCTGGTGGAAGGTGTCCCTGCCCCTGGCAGGAGGTGGAACAGGATGAGCTTTAAAGTCCCTTCCAACCGATTCATTCTCTGATTCTATTTAGCATTTTCTGACTCCAGCAGCAACCTCAGCTCTGCTGCTCATCTCAGAGGTGCTCAGCACCCGTTGCCAGGGGGTGCAGACCTTGCTGAGCTCGGTCTGACAGTCAGGAATGTGTGTCTGGAGTGCTGTCTGCAGCCTCCTTAGGCGGCTGCTCCGACTGCAGTCGCTCCTCGGAGAAACCTCCCTCGATTTCACAGGAGTCGAGCATTTTGTTGGGGAATTCAGTCACTTGCTCCGAGGGGGGTTTATTCCTTTCACCTCAGTGTTTTCCTGGGGAAGGGGTATGTGCCACAGGGAGATGTGATGGAGAAGACAGATGCTGCAGATGGTACCTGGAGGTGCAGGATCCACATGGGGCTTGGCAGAGGGGCACCACAAGTTCTGACAGTGATGTGTTTTGCCCTTAGAAATACTCTTCCTGTTCTAAATGCTTTCTCACTAGGGGTGCAAATGTAATGCCAGCACTACAGACAGGGGAACTGAGCCCTGCAGGGGAAGGAGAATGTGTTGCACAGGGCTGGATGGATCTGGGAGCCACTAGTCCCACTCAGCTTGGCTGAAGGGGCCTGTCTGTGAGGTTGAGTTGTGCCCAGGGGTCTGACCCGGGGGTAAATGGTGTGATCTAAGCTTGGAGACAGGCACTTACCTACCATGATAACTTTTCAGCCTACAAATCTTTGCAAAAAGAATAAAGGCCCATCTGCCCTCTGAGGTGCAGCCTTGAAATGAGGGTGGAAATATGTTGGATAGCTCTATTTAATCCAAGCCAGCAGCACCCTGCTCTTAATGACCAGCCCTTGCTGTCCCTCTGGGTTGGAGTGATATTTGTCTGAATTGGTTTAGCTTTTAACCACGGCCAGAAAACCTGGTCTGATTGAGTTGCCTCAGGAAACGTTCAGAGCTTCTGTCAGTCACCGTGTGAGGCTTAGCTGTCATTTTGGGCTGAGCGTTTGCAATCCTCGCCTCGTCAGAACCCTTGAGTGGTGTGAGAGAGAACCTGTGATGGGCTGGGATGGATGAGATGATTCCCTGGTTAAAGCCAACGTTATTACAAGGGCGGTGGTAGCGCCGTGTCCAAACAGCACCTAAAGTGGGGCAAGAGCTGGGGGATGGAGCGACGATGATCTCTCTGTCCAGTGAAGCGAGTTGTCCCTGGAAATGGAACATGAATAAGTAATCTGGATAAATAATGGAGCTGTCTGAACTGTAGCAATAAAGAATAAAAGTGCTGAGTATGGCTTGCAGTGATTTGTGGGGTTACACTGCCTGGGACAGTGCAGCCCTTGCTCCCACTGGGGAGCAGGAGCTCAGAGACGGATCTCAAGGATGTCACAGAGAGGACTTCTACTTGCCAGTAGGAGGAAACAGTCCCTGGTCCAGTTTAGGCTGCTGCAACATGTTCATGGAGCCTGAGAGGTTGCAGTGTCAGAGCCTGTGGATGAATGACCTTACAGGAATATTAGGGCTGGGTGGGATCCCAGCTCATGCCATTCTACAGTGAAGTTGGGCACATGTGGGATCTCTTCCATGGGTGAAGGCGATGGAGCCCTTCTGCGAGGGTTTCACGAGCCTTAAAGTTATTCCAAGTTCCCCAAAAAAAGTCTTCTCTGCTGCAAATTAGGCTGTTTTCTTCTGCCTCTTTGAAGGGATGTGGCAAATAATTATTCGCTTCGTGCGTATGATATTTATGGAAGGGAAGGGGGTTGTCAATTCTTACTCAGTCTTCTCTCTCAGTGACAAAGCAAACCCCAACGTCTTTCATCTTTCTCTGGAGTTGTCTGCATCTCTTCCCCCTTTCATTGCTATTCCAGGGATTCTCCCCCGCCCGCCCGTGGCTGGGACGTGCAATCAATCGCAGTTCATCGATTAGAGATGCGTGTCTTGCACTGTGGCAAACGCACTTTAATTGATCTGAGGAGAAAGGGAACCTCCAGCTGCAGGGTTCAGGGCTGGGAGGGAAGATGATCTGTCAGCACAGGTCAGTGGGTAGGTGATGACGTGTTTAGTTGCAGTGACTTAACCTTTAGCTTTCTGAAAGCCCGGTGTCCAGGTCGGGCTGAGGTCCTGCAGTTAGACCAAGTGGAGCAAAACGACTCTCCTTCGGCCTTTTTACAACGTTCACATTGAGATTTCCCACCTTTTGTAGCTTGGTTGATGTCCCTGTGGTTCGTGGTCCTGTAGTTTTTTCTTCTCCTTTCTACACCTGTTTGATTTTTCCTCCCTAAATGCATCACATCGCACTTGTCCCCCTTGGATTTCCTAATGTTCCCTTCCAGGGGAGATTTGAGATTCTGGTCCTACCCTCGGAGCCCTCCCAGCCCCTCTCCCCCTGGCTGGGCATCGTGTAGGAATTTAATCAGCCTGCTCCTGGCTCCAAAATGCGAACAGTTAAATGCAAATGCTGGAGGGAGCGGGGCTCGGGACAGACCCTGGAGGAATCCTGCTGTAGGTTGCCCTCCTGGCATGGTTGTAAATAATAGATAAGAGCTCTTTGAGAGTACTTTGTCAACAGGCTGTTCTCCCTCCTCCCCTCTGCCCCCAGCCTCAGCGATTACATCCACACCGAGCTTCCTCACTTTCCTCGGAGGTGCCACGTGGGACCAGCATCAGAAGCCTTATTAAAGTCAAGGTATATCATGTCTACAGCTTTCCTCTTATCCACCAAGTCTAGTTATCCTGTCAAGGCAGAAATTAGGTTGGTTTGACATGATCTGTTCTTGACAAACTCGTGTTGGTGGTGGATGTGTTTTTTTTTTCCCCCTCACTTTATTAAATTCCCGGGCCTTACAAGCTATGATAGTTTCATCGTTTGTTTTAGTATCTTCCCGGTGATTGAAGCCAAGCTCATTGCCTACAGCTCCTGGGTTTTTTTACTTAAAGATATGAAGATTTCTTGCCCTTGCTGTTGGCCTCCACCAGCTCCCAAAAAGCAGTGCTGGTGGCTCGGTGATGATTCTGCCCGAGTTTTCATCACTCTCTGGAGACCTTCCTCTATCTCTGCCAGCTTAATTTTTTTTAACCCCTCTTCCCTCCCTGCTCCAGGGAAAGCCATGTCCGTGTTCATGTGTGTTTTGGAGCTGTCTGCTCACCACACTCCTCCCTTTATACAGACACAATCAAACAGGGCAGCGAAAATCTTTGCCATGTGCTTTCCTCGCCTGCTTGGTGACAGACCCAACATTCCTTTTCCCTTTCCTTTGAACAAATCCAAGAACCTTTTTGTTCTCCTCTCATGTCCCTTGCTAATTGAAACTTGTTTTGCATGTCAGTGCTGCTGACTTTATCCCCTCTATGCCACATTCTCTCATACCAATCCTTAATTATCAGCCCTTGTTTCCACATTTTTTTTTCATGATTACTTTTTTATTCCCAGGTCTTTTGATGGCTCCAGATTCAGCCACTGCAGCCTCTTGCTTTGCTTCCTACCTTCCCTTTGCATGGGGATAGCCTGCTATTGTGTGTGTGATATAGTCTCTTTCAGGAACTGCAGGCTCTCCCCTTCTTTGTGGTTATTTTCCCAGGAGACCCCACCTACCAGCTTCCTGAATTTTTTGAGATCTGGCTTTTGAAGTCCATTATCCGTATTCCATGGCTTTCCATTGGGCTGTGAACTCAATCTCTCACCCAAATTACCTTTCCCCTTAAAGCCTGCAATCTGTCTTTGCTAGGCAGGAACCTCAGGCTTTTCCCTGTGCCTTCCCTTGGGTTTGAGGGACTCTGTCCTGCCATACTGTGTGTTCCCTCTATCCCTTGGTTCTTGGTTGGATAAGGGCTTCCCAGGGATGGAATCCCATTGCCTTGGCTCTCAGCCTCTCCATGCTCTCCTTGTTCCATTTTGAGTTGGGAGCTCTCCTGGTTGTGTCCTGCTCCAGATGGGGATATTGGGCAGTTTGTTGGCATCCTGCTCACTTCAGCTGGTTGCCCAAACCATGGGGCACATTCCTCATGCATCCAGCTCCTCGTCGGAAGGACTGGATGACTTCCCAAGCCTCCTGCATCAGTGCCCCATGAACACAAGGTTTGGTGGCTGTGACAAACCCCATGGGCTGTGACAGGACCTGGACATGCTGTTTGTAGCTGAGCCAGTGACTGTCAGAGCTGAGAAAGCAAAAATATCTCACACTTGACTCTGAACTTTAAGGCAGCAGATCTGGGTAAGCGAATCCCGTCCTCCCTAACAAAGATGTGTGGGGCCGCCTTGTCCAAGACCTTTAAATGTCAATAAAGGAATTCTGCACAGCCCACAGATCTTGGTGGGGAGCTGACAGGGACTGCAGTGCTGGGAGAACTGCCTGACTCTGGAGCTGCTGCTGTGTCAGAGCAGGGACAAGACCTGTGGAGTAGCTGCAGTCACGAGTTGAGGGGTCTCAGCAGGGTGGGCTGATGGTTGCTGGAGCAGATCCATGTGCTTCAGTGAAGCAGGGGAGGGTTAGATTGGATATTAGGAAGGAATTCCGCCCTGAGAGGGTGGGGAGGCCCTGGCACAGGTTGCCCAGAGAAGCTGTGGCTGCCCCATCCCTGGAAGTGTCCAAGG
>JAWWES010000067.1:2215476-2274436 GCA_035583135.1 Lophotriccus pileatus
TTGGACAGGGCTTGGAGCAACCTGGGCTGGTGGAAGGTGTCCCTGCCCATGGCAGGGGGTGGAATGAGATGAGCTTTGAAGTCCCTTCCAACCCAAACCATTCTGTGATTCAATGAATGGGTGGTTTCTGTGGAGAGAGTATGTGGGAGTCCCCTTTCCCAGGGGATTTGTGGTTGCTTTTTGGAAGCAGGAATGGCCAGGCTGTTGTAGCTCAAGTGTGGTTCTCACAGGGCCTGGGTGCACACGTGGAGATGCTGCAGAGTGGCTGGATGGCATCAAGAGGCACTCAGTGAAGCCTGAGACTGCAACAACAGACCCAGGCTGAAATATCTCAGGAAAACAACCCTATTCCCTTCAAATCTAGTGTGAGAATAAGGGATTTACCTCTCCAGCAGTGCCTGAGAAACCACCACGGCTTGTGCTTTGCTTGTGCTGGCACCAACTGTGATGGAGTCCAACCCTGGCTGGCTCCTGTGCTGGGTTGGTGTTAAACACAGGGATTTGGGGGCTGAACCTCTCCCCAGCTGCTCTTTGTAGCATGGAAAGCTGATGCCTGACTAGCCACACACAGAAGATGCAATTTGGCATCTCCGTGGAGGTCATGGAGCTGGAGCTGGTGGCAGCAGGGCTGTGAGTGCCACAGGGGTGTCCCCACGTGCCAGCACAGTGGCAGTGAACACATGGGCTCACTGACAGATGCCTTCCCAGCACAGGCTGTCGTGTCCTCGGGGAAGTGTCCCCAGAGTCCAGCTGTGCCAGCTGGGTGTGCTGCTGCAGGGGAGGCACGGACACAGGCTTGGAGCTGCAAAACACGGCCCAGAGCAGCTCAGGCAAATGTGCCACGGGGTGGACTGGCCCTGCTGGGTCCTGCAAAACCCACTTGGATCTCTCCCCTCTGTCACAGAGCTGCAGTGCCTCTCATGAGGGTATTAAATTTATTTAATGTCCAGAAATTATCATACGTGGGAAACACTCATTAGTCTTTATCTGCCTCCCTGGGTTTTATTGTCTTCCCCTCTTGAGAGCCCTCCTCTGCCATGGTCCCTTCTCTCAATTCATGTCACCTTCTTTCCACCCAAGTTTTGCCTCCCAACCCTTTTGGCTTCCGCTATCCTAGGTTGCCTTGTCCAGCCAACACTTCCACAGATCTCAGTGGCCATTTGCAATTTGAAGTATTTATGTATTTATTTTGATAATTCAGCCAATACAGCAGCATGTGCAGTGGTCTGTAAGGAAAGGCTCTGGCTAAGTGAGGAACAGCTTTGGATGAAAAGATCCAATCTCCATCCATCCCTTCCAGTCACACTGGTGGAGCAGTGGGGACAAGTGTATCCTAAACTTGAATGTTTCCAAGAACATTCCCAAGGCATCCACCACCTCTCTGGGAAAAAAACCATTCCAGTGTTTCACTCTCATCATAAAACCCTTCTTCCTAATGTCAGACACACTGTGAATTTTCCCTGCTCCGATGGCCAGCCTGGTGAAGGCGAGAAGCTTTACTCCTGCCCAGGGGCTCCCGATGCTCCGCAACATCCCTTCCCTGGAAGGTTCCTGGCTGCCAAAACACTCTGATTTGTAGAAGCTGAGCAAAACAGGCTTCTTAACTTAATGAGTAAACTAATTTGTCAGGCGGGGCCGCTGTGTTTCCCTCTGCAGTGCGGGTCCTCTCTGCCAGCACCGCACATCTCTCCGCTCCGGTTACGGCACGGTTGGGAATAGCCCGGCCCCGTCAGCAGGGCTGTGATTTGGCACCAAGGCTCTTTCCACACAAAGATTATTTTTTTTCTTTTTTTTTTTTTGGTTTGTTTAATAAAGCATAAGACTGAACAGTTTGCTCTCACTCGTAGGTTTTGAAATACGCATTTAATTTCGGCTTAATGAGGAAATGGTTGTGTGTTAAATTAAATGCTTTGTCATGGATCTCCAGGATGGAGCTGCTGGGGGGTGAGAGATGTTGGGATAAGTGAAGCTGGAAGTCCTTGAGGGGGTGCTGAGAGCTAGACCTGGAATGGTGAGAATGGTCCTGCAAAGCAGGGGGGAAAGGTGATAGAATCATAGAATAGTTGAGATTGGAAAAGACCTTTAAGATCACTGAGTCCAGCTATTCCCCCAGCACTGCCAAACCCACCACTAAACTGTGTCCCCAAGTGCCACATCCATATAGTTTTTAAATCCCTCCAGGGTTGGTGAGTCCTTCATTGCCCTGGGCAGCCTGTGCCTGGGCTGGACAGCCCTTTCCATAAAGAAATTTTCCTAATATCAAACCTAAATCTCCTCTGGAGAAACTTGAGGCCATTTCCTCTTGGTCTTGTGGTGAAACCCTAGGATGGGAATGGCTTCAGCAAAGAGCTGTATAGAGGAATGACTTGAATTTTCCCAGTATTTTTATGTAAAGGGAAGTTTTCTTCCATGAGCCTCACCAGCATCAACAGAGCTATTGCCTGGATGGTCTCCCTGAGCTGGGGGTGGCAGAGGAGGAGGTCTGGACTGAGCTGCTCCAGAGATGCTCTGAAGGTCCCTGTAGGATGTGCAGAGCTGGGATAGGGAGTCCAGGCAGTGTGTCCTGTGGGAAGGAAATGCCTGTTTTCAGCAATGCATGGGAGGAATAGCAGGGAAAGCATTTGGAGACCTTTAGCTGAAAGTGAGCACTAAGAGCCAGGGGTGTTGTTCCCCAGTCCCTATGGAATCACAGCGATGGAAAGGCATGAAAGATCACGGAATCCCACAATGCTCTGGGTTGGAAGAGACCTTAAAGCCCATCTCATTCCATCCCCTTCCAAGGGCAGGGACACCTTCCACTAGCCCAGGTTGCTCCAAGCCCCATCCAGCCTGGCCTTGGACACTCCCACAGATCTCAGTGGCCATTTACAGTGGTTTATTTGAGGTGTTTAGGTATTTATTTTGTTAATTCAGCCAACAGAGCAACACATGCAGGGTTGCAGCGGCCTGTAAGGAAAGGCTCTGGCTAGCTGAGGATGAAAGCTCCTAAAATTCCAAACCCCATCCATCCACTCCAGTCCCTCTGGTGGAGCAGTGGGGACGAGTTCAAAGCCGCCGCACAAATAAACTCTAATAGCTTTCCTCTTGCATTTATGTTATTAGGGGGTTCGTTTGACTGGCATTATGATGATAAATGAAAAATGCTTTGCACCATTACGTTGGGCGCTAATGCGTAGTGGGAAGAATTTTCTACTCATTTAAAAAAAAAAAAAAGAAAAAGAGAGAGAAAAGAAGAAAAAGGCAGAGGGGAAAGTGATGGCTTTGTGCAGCAGCACCGAGCTCTTTGCATGAAGCACAAACCTGCCACGTGTCCCCCTTTTGTCCCCTCTGCCCTTGCGGGGTTGGGGCAGGGGGGCTGTGGAGTGAGAACAGCCCTTGTAATGTGTAAATACACCACTCCACAGCTCGGTGTTGCTCCCATCCAGTGGGTTTTTGCTCTCTTTTGCACCTCATCCCACATCCCTGCAGGGTTTGGGATGCCACCTCCAGCCCCAGCCACGAACCAAGAGCAGTAGTTGTGGCTAAGGGGTGCACTGGGCCTCCAGAAGCTTCTCCAAAGTCTACAGCCACCCTTAGAAACCAAAGGAGGAGTTAGACAGTCCAAAGGCTTTCAAGCCGTGGAGCAAATTGAGTTCAGAGGGTCACTGTTACTCCCAGCTGCCGCGACAGAAATCCCTAATGCACCGTATGCCAGCTTTCTCCAAAGCTCCGGCTGCTTTTTTTATGAGGCATTGTCACTCTATTATCTGCCTCTGAGTTGGTCTTTAGCTCTTTAACCTCATGAGAAGGGAGGGAAAAGGAACCTTGAAAAGGGGGGAAAAATAAAGAGAAAACAGGATGCTCCGAGAGCAGCTTTTCATGCCCGGCCGCGGAGCCGTAATTGGGTGCTTGGCGAGAGCTTCTCTTGAAAGGGGCAGGTTTGAAATGCTCTGGGTGGGGGGAGAAGGGGCTCGCCGTGCCCTTTTCGGGGGGTTGGAGCTGATCAGAGGCACTGGCATCAAACGGGGACTGGCGGCCCTCGGTGCCGGGGTGCTGTCACCTCCTTCGGTCCCCTTCCCGCTGGGACCAGGGATGCAGGGGAGGAAGGGACGAGGTGGGGATGCCAGTGGCAGGTAAGGCTTGGAGGGGATGAGCCCCAGCCTGCAGCAGAGGAGGAGAGCTCAGTGTGGGGCTGTGGCATGGGGTGGGTGCTGGCCTGGATGCATCACCCGTGGGTGCCTGGGTGCTGACACTGTTTTTAGGTATTGGGTTGGGGGTCCATCGTGCAGGCTGGCAGGGAGGAAAGGATGGAGCAAAGAGGCCACGCTCTTGGAGCAGAGAGATGAGCTCCTTGGTGCTTTGGGGCAGTAGCGAGAGGGGTGGTGGGATTCTCTCACGGAACGGAGGGAAACTGAGGCAAAGAGAGTGAGTATGAAACGCCACCCCTACTTTGCAACCGGGAGCTAAATGGGAAGAGGAGGGGGGAGCAGGGAGGGGCTACGGATTCACCACCCAGCCGGCTCCTTCCAGCAGCGATTTGCTGCTCCCGGCCCGCGGCACCGTGGCACGAGACAGGGCTTTGCTCGGCACTGTCTCCTGCATGCTAAACACGCCGGCTCCCTGCAGGATCCTGCAGCCTTCTGCACTGCTCTGCTGCAGAGGGGGTGGGGAGGCGGCTCCCGCCTTCAGCACGGCAGCAGGCGGATGGCAGGGAGGGGGAAAAGCAGCAGGACGGAGCCCTCCTCCCCTGGGCACGTTCCCCTGGGGCCGTTTTCCCCCCCCGAGCATCCCAGAGCCCGTACACGGTGTGTGCCCGACCCGTGTTGCCGCGAGTCGGTGTGCTGCTGCAGAGTAACGCGCTCGTCCTGCGGGGATCTGCAACCCCAAATGATGTGTTGGTGCCCGTCCCCTGGGCTTGGCTGGCTTTAATTCTGCTCCCCAGCGGGTGAAACTGTCCCGCAGTGGGGTTTGTGGGTGCTGCTTCCTAGTTTGATTCCAAAAGCTCTTGTTTGGGATGTGGGATGAGGGGGTGTCACATCCTGACCAGGGTGCTGAGACCACCCTTGGCAGCTCACCATGGGTGCACAGGGTGTCCTCTGCGGGTCAGTCACTCCTGTACCCACGCTGAGACTTTGTAGCAGAAGTTTCTTAAGGGGCACGTTTGTGTTCCTTCAGTTAATGAGGTCTTCTATTCTTCCTGCTGGGAACCCATTGGCTTTCACGTCATATCTGGGAGCACATTCCCAGATATTTCTTTCCCTGTGCTTCCATTGATTTCTTTCAGAATATGAAACCAGGTTCTTGGACTGCTCTTCTTTGCTCAGATCCTCCTCCAAGTGAAGACCACTTGGAGATGGTTTTCACCAGCACTGGGAGCTGCTCGCTGAGGACCAGGGATGGCTCAGGGTGGTCCCAGGCTGAGCTTTGGGACGGTGGGGCTTCGGGACTTTGGTCTCTGCTCTGCAGGGAAGTTCAAGGGCAATGAGCTGCTGAGTGGATGCGTGGACAGGGGGAGGAAAAGTCCTGAAGGCTTTTATCTTGTGAGAATCCTTCAGGAGAGCAAACTGTGGAGGTGTGGAGAGATCTGGGAAGGAGGGGATTTTTGGGATGGTGTGTTTGGGAGGAGGTTCAGGCTCTTGGTGGATTTATAGGGTGGAAAGAAACAGGCAGTTGCACAAGGAATAACTGGAGCAAGGTGCTGGGGGGCAGCAGGGACTCTTGAGCATTGTGTGTCCCTCAGGGCTGGATCCCCACATTCCTAAATAAACTCCCAAGGCTGCAGCCTCTGTTTGGGTGTACAGGAGGCTACAGGGCAAGAGCACAGGAGGTGGATTTTGGTCTTCAGCAACACGTCCCTGACATTTCCAAAGTGCTCCGTATTTTTAAGCAAGTACCAGAAAACATCCAATTGTGCTTTTTCCTCCTTTCTAATAATTCTTCCTTTTCAGACCTAAAGAATAGGGAGGCAGAGGACACCAAAAATAAAAATGGGGTGGTTTTTTTTAAAGAAGTTTTTATTCATGTCTGACAAAGAAACCGCCAAAGAAACATGTCTGGGTTTTTTTTTTTTTTTTTGGGAAAAAAAGGCATTTTGAATGGGGTGAGGGTAGAGAAGGGAAGAGAGATCACATTAAAAACTTCCACCAGCTCCAGTAATGAGATTAAGGAAGCTGCCAGATGAAACCATCTGCCTAATCTTTTACCCGGATCCGCTCTGTTCCCAACTCCCATCCAAGGATGGGACCAAAGCCACTTTCTGCCATGGACTGGCCTGACAGGAGATGTTCAGGTGCCTGCCAGGGAAGGACTGCTCACTCCAGACACCGAGCTCCTCGCTGAGCATCCAAAGAGCAGGAGGAAGGAAAAGGGAAAAAAAAATAATAATAATAAAAAAAAAGAAAGTCACTCATGAAAAAGACAGTTTGACATTTTCTTGACTGTTTTGAAATTTTCCTAGCACAACAAGCTGTTTATCCGCCACTCCAGCTCTTATTGAATTAAAGTGTGGAGGGGGTGTTAGGAAGAAATCAATTCGTGCTCCATATGCTGCTCTGCCGAGGAACGTGGCTCTCTGCACACTATGGAATATGTAGGGAAGGGTGGGGGAAGGAGAGATAAATCCATCAGCTAACAAGATAAGTGCCTTGTTCCTCCATCTGTTACTGCTGTGTCCTTATCTGGGATTGCAGCATGGCAGCAGTGATACATCTTGTGTCAGGTATTATATTCCAAATTCATATGAATGAATTTTCATGCTGGGGAACAACCCGTGATCCAGCCCCGCCGTGGGTGCGGGATTTGCCGCCGGGGCTTTGCCCGGCTCCTCTTTCGCTGCCGTAATTTGTGACTCGAGAGGGATCAGACAGGGACAGCACCAGCTTGGTGAGGGGCTGGCAGAGCCAGGAGGAGGACCTGGAGTCTGGCCAGCCTCGGGATGCTGACAGGGTGGACATGTGCTGTACAGACAGGAAAATCAGCTTGGGAATAAAGCGCTTGTTTGGAGGTGGCAGGAGGGGCAAGGACTGGTCAGGTCTTTGCTTTCCTGCTGAGTGTCTTTAGGTGCAGCATCGAATGGGTTTAAAGTGGAGCAGGATAGGTTTAAGCTGGATATTAGGAAGAAATTAGTGGCTTCACATTGACACAGAGTGAGGTTAGATTCGATATTGGGAAGAAATTGTTCTCTGGGAGGATGGGCAGGCCCTGGCACAGGTTGCCCAGAGAAGCTGTGGCTGCCCCAGCCCTGGAAGTGTTCAAGGCCAGTTGGATGGTGCTTGGAGCAACCTGGGCTGGTGGCAGATGTCCCTGCCCAGGGCAGGGTGTGGAACAAGAGGAGCTTTAAGGTCCCTTTCAACCCAGGCCATTCTGGGGTTCTCTGTGTTACAGCGACCCTGGGGTGTGCAGGCTGTGCTCCAGCCCTGTGTCCAGTGGGGAGCAGGGAGAGAGGCAGTGCCAGAGAGCACCTTTCACATCATCCTTAAATTGGGCTTTTTTAGAGGCATCAACCTCCACTCCTGCTGGAGGAGCCAGATTCCTGCCAGCTAGCCAAGTTTTGGGAGCAGAGGCTGGATGGGATGAATCCCTCCCCCTGCTGTGTGACCGTGGGGAGCTCATTCAGCTGTACGTGCCCAGCTCCTGAGGGGCTGCTCTGCCCAGCTGCAAACACATCCAGCTGTGGAACACCGAGCTTCTCCATGGTGCTTGTGTTTAAAATCAATTTATCCTTGGACCGGGCTCAAGACCTGTGCTGGATTCAGTGGCTCAGTGTGGGATGAGCCAGGCTTTTCAGGGCTGGAAGCTGCTCTCAAAGTCGAGTCTTACAGCTAATCCTGGTGCACTCGTAATTGAATGGGCAAACAAAAGCTGCTGAGGAGTTTTTTGGGTGGTCTTCAAAACCCTGGTGCCTGTATAACCGGTCGCTGTCTGAAATGTTGGTCATTGCAACCATCCGGTGAGCTTGGTGCCCGCAGAGCAGGCTGGAGGTACAAATCAAAGTCTGCCTGGGATGCAGGGAGGGCTGTAAAACCCTTGGCATCATCCCCCGGGGCGAGGAGCAGCAGCAGAAGTTGTTCCTCTGTGGTTTTGGACACTTTTGTGTTTGTTGTTGTGCCAGTTTTTCCTAGAGAGGACACTGTGGAGAATCAGAAAGTTTAACCAGGGAACGGGAATGCATCTAAGTCATCTCTAACTGGCCATACTCCACTGAGTCTCTCCTGACCTGCAAGCCCTTGGGTTGCCCTCAAGGACCTGCTGCCACTGAGGAGATGAATTAAGTCTGCACAGCTCGCAGGCAGCTTCACAGAGGGTTTTCTCTCTGTCTCTTGGCTCTGGAAATGAGATTTTCCTGCCTGGAAAAAAAGAAAATCACCAAAGTTTGGGCTGTGGGAGGCTAGAGTGAGACTGGGGAAGGTCAGAGCCAAATCCCAACCTTTGCTGGGGGGGTTTGGAGCTGGGTGATTTATTTTGGGCCAGTTTTCTGTCTGGGTTTGTGTTTTCTAGCGGAAGGCACAGACTGTGGCACCATTCCCAAGCCAAGAATTTACAAACCTGTTTTTAGACGTAAAATCTAATTTGGAATTAAAGCAGAGGAATTGATAATGCGCTCGTGGGAATCATCTGTGCCTGGATCCTGTTTTCTGCTTCTTGTGTGTGTTAGACTCCTTTGAGTAACATCCATGCAGAGGGATCACTTGGGGTGATGTGTAGGGCTGGAAGAGAGACAGTGAGACGAGTCAGTCATTACCAAAACCTTTGGAAAGAGAGAAGATGAGATGCTGCCATTAAGCACCCGGCTCCTGAGCCATCCCTCTTGCCTGGGACTGGGATTTGGGAAGAATTCAGCCTCTCTGAATAAATGGTGGATGTCCAAATGGGCTTGGTGGAGTGAGGCAGCAGGAGATGAAGTTGCCTTTCTGCTGCTGAAGATATCGGTCCAGGTGGCTCTGGGGTGCAGAGAGATGCGGGAGATGAAGCAGCAATAAAAGCAGGATTTGGGTCTTTTTTCTGGTGGTCTTTTCCTCTCCTTTTGTGCCTCTGAATTGAAGGGATGAAAGTGAGAGCGCTTATCTGTGCCGGTGCGAGCATCGGGGGAAAGCGCACGTTTCACTTGCAGAGCAGTAAAAAGTTTCAGGAAAGAGTCGGGAACAGGACCCCGAGCTCAGCTCGCCCTGGGTTCCCTCAGAGCATGGGAGGCACGGTTTGATCTTGAAATATCCTTTCTGAACCTGCTCTCAAGCTGAAAAGGCAGAGAGATGCCTGCGGGAGAAGCAGGAGCACCGTCTCTGCCCTGCCTGCGGGAATCGGCGCTGGGACAAAACACAGCTCCAAAGCCAGGGCTGAGCAAGCCAGGTGTGCCGAAGCCAGAGAGGATCTTTTTTTCTCATTCCCACCTTCTTGTTCTCAAATAAAGATGCTATTTTTATTTTTCCTTCTGTTTAGCCCCGATGGGCTTAACCCATCTCTGCAGAGGCACTGAAATCCCAGCTCTAATTTCAATTAAGAGCGCTCCTTTTGATTGCAGCCCAGGCTGGGGTTTGGGATCTATTCCTAATCCCTATATTAGCACTGATTCATCTCTTCCATGAGTATTATCATCAGTGGCCCTTAGGGAAGGGAGGGGAGGGATCTTTCGGGAGGATAAATACCATTTGTTTGTGTTTGTATTAGCTTCCACGCCGCATCCTGATTACATCCCGCATTTTGACACAACAATTATTATTAATTTCCCGGCGTCTGCGTTTGGATTCTCGCCGACACAAAGGGAAGATGACGGATAATGTCAGGCTCGGTAATTGGGTGGGGGAGGGATGGAGAAGGCTGGAGTTGTGGGGGGAGAGATGGGATATTATTAGATTGCAATTCTCGGTGTGGAGCGGGAAAGGTGTTTCTTGGCAGATGTTGGCACCGGCTCTTTATCCGCACGTTAGCGCCGGCGGAGCGATTGTCTGGGACACGCTCGGCTCCCTCACCCCTGCCCTTCTCTGCCCTCTTCCACACAGAAATCCCATCAGCTCTTTATTGTGGGAATTGGCTTTTCCAGAGAGCCCAGCTTTCTGCTCCGGTGCTGCCGTCTTGGCAATTAACTTCGCCGAGGGCAGCCCCGTCTCGGAACAGCGAGAGTGCTCTGCTCCGTGGGACAGGGTTTTGGGAAAGCCCAGGTGCGTCTGGATCCCTCCCATGGTGGGGTGTAAGGAGCTGGTCCCCAATGCAGAAACTCCTGGAAGCTGCTCAGTGTTGCTGTGGGCAGAGCCAAGATGGGAACCCACTGGTCCTGCCTCCTTGTTTCAGATATGTTGTCCATGATTCTTGACATCCAACCTTGACCCCGAGTGTTGGATTCTTGGCTGGGGGAAAGGTGGAAGATGATGAGCAGAAAGGTGATGGAGAGACATTGCTGGTGAAGGAATCAGAGCAGGGCTCGTGCCCCAGTGCCCCACTGTCCTTCCTGCTGGGGATTTTTGATAACTGCCTTCTTTTTTCCGTCATCTGGTCTTCCCAGGGGAATTGCAGCAGGACCGGTGTGTCGGGCACGTCTCAGGTGATGCAAAATCCAGAAAAATACTCAGAAAAATCTCTTCTTCAACAGCAGGTGTGCAGAGACCCCCTTCTTCTCCCAGATCTTGCATCTGTGACCTGGTCACTGACACAAGTTGGGTCATTCCTCACTGGCACAGGTTGCCCAGAGAAGCTGTGGCTGCCTCATCGCTGGAATTGTTCAAGGCCAGCTTGGATAAGACTCTGAGCAACCTGATCTAGTGGGAGGTGTCCCTGCCTATGGCAGGGCATGGAATGAGAGGATCTTTAAGATCCCTTCCAACCCAAACCAGGCTGGACTTCAGATTCCTGATGGTATCTGCAGCAATGTGCTGGAAGGTCTCCTGCCCTTCCTGTGTCTCGGTGTTGTCTCATCCCTCCTGCTGTGTTTGTGTCTGTGAAGCACTGCGTGGTTCATCCCCCACGCTCACCAGGCGGAAGGAGCTTCGAGTTCAAGCTGGGAAAATAATAAATAAACCAAAGGATCTAACTGTGATTCAGTGAGCATCGATTGCCGAGGCTGCTCCTGAAACACGGAGAGGTGCTTGTGATGGAAGGGAGGCTGGAGGAGAGGACAAACAGATGGGTCTTTGAGCCTTTGGAGAACCTTCCTCCTCCTCTTTATGAATCTGTGCAGGGCAGGGGATGTGCTGGAATAGCTTTTTCTCCCCAGCACAGGTAGGAGGACGGTCATGGAGTGGCTTGTGTGGGGGGTTGGCAGGGGAGGAGGGGACCTGTGGCCCTGGGATGCTTTAGAAATGAGATCCTCTGGCTCTGACTGGAGCCCAACAGGGATCTGGGAGATGAGCAGAAGCGCTGCCGGTGCCTGACCCTTGCTGGGTTGGAAAGTGCCTTTGCTGCCGTGCTTGGAGCAGCAGCACAAGGTCAAACTGCGTCTCTGCCCGAGAGAGGGCCAAGCACATTGACCTTGTAACGTGTAAAATCATTCAGAAGGGGATAGGGATGGCTTTGTTGTTTAACATTTGAGCTTTGGCCGTGCCTGGCATCTGGAGTCGGTGCTGGGTCCCATCCCCCTGTGCTGGCCCCTTGGCTGGATGTGCTGTGAGCATCCTTCAGTCTGGGACAGGAGGAATGCTCTGTTTCTTGGATTTGTGGTTCTTTTGCTACCCATGCTCTGCTCTGACAAAGCCAAGGCCCTCTGCTTGTGCTCCTTCCCTTTGCATGGGGTCTTGTCCATCCCAAGCCCCCTCCCTCAGCCTGTCCCAGACTGAGCCCTGGCTCTCCTTCATCTCTCCTGTGCAGATTTTCCCTATAAGGAGGAGAGGACAGGATCATGGGGGCCTCCAAATCACCTTGATGATGAGCTAGGCTTCCCAGTTATCCTACGAAGTGTTTAGCCCTTGAGGACCCACTTCCAGGGCTGGCAGCTTTCACAGAGAGGGACATCTGGTCCATCCCAGTGATGCCAAGTCCATTGGATGCCAAGAGCTCTGTTGCTTCCACCTGACCACTGGAAAGGTTACATGGATACCAGATAGGAAGAGCTTAAGGCCAGGTTGGATGAGTCTCTGAGCAACCTGGTCTAGTGGGAGGTGTTCCTGGACTGAGATGAGCTTTAAGGTCCTTCCAACCCAAACCATTCTGGGATTCTGTGATCTCCATGCTGAGATGTCACACTGTGAGCAGGGACTGGCACATGGGGCTCCTGGCCTTGGAGGGGCAATGGGAGACCCTCATCCTGGCACCAAGTGCTGCCCGTGGACAGAAGCAGAGGGTGCTTTTGAAAGCTTTTTATTGAAGTAGGGCTGCTTCCCCTGCTGCCCAGCAGCTGCTCTGGCCAACACACAAAGCTGGGCTTGCTGGAGCAGCCGGCTTTTTCTCCTCCAGCCACACAGAAGGGGCTTTGGGATGAGCCAAGCAGCTGGGCCGGGCTTGCAAAGGCAGGGTGAAACTGCACCAGGGATGGCATCCTGGTCTGGAAAGAGAATTAAGGGATTTTGTTTGGGTTTTGCCCATTCTGACAGCTTGCTGTGCGAGCAAGGGGGCTGTGGTGGGGCTGGAAGCACCACCTGGGTGTAGTTTTGAAGCATTCACCTACGGGTTGTAATGGACTTGGCTCGATGAAGGGAATGGATCTGATGCTTTGCTCTGAAATTGGGCCCAATCACAAGCTCTGGAGCCGGATGTTGGAATTAAAGAATGTTTATTCATCATGATGTTTAGTCTTTTTGGAAGCAAGACCAGCTGGAAGGGCAAGAAAGGCTGAGTTGGGCAGGGGTGATGCAGCATGGTCCCTGTGTGTGCTGGGACCTGGGGGATGAGGAGCAGCTTGGTCCCAGCTGTGTGATCCTGGCCAAGCCCCTTCTCCATGTTTTCCCCTCTCCAACTTTGATCTTTTCTCTTCAGCCTTTAAGCACTTCCAGCCGTGGATTTGTGTGTTCAATATCCAGCCCAATTCCTGTGGTGTTGCTAAGGGTTAGCATAATGGCAATAGTAAGGCAGGGAATTATCAGAGACCTTATCAGCACAGGCAGACCTGAACTTTTTTCCATTTTTCCCTTTCCCCCCAAAAGCAGGATGGGCTCTCTGTGCACTGTGACCTGTAGGTGCTGGAGCCAGGCCATGGGGTCATCTCACGTGGTAGCAAATCCTTTGTCCTTAGAGCAATAAATCCGGTGTTTCATTCCCCCTCTTGCATCTTTTTATGTCCATTTGCACATTGAAATCTCTTCTGCTGACTCCTGCCAGTCTTCACAAAAAGCTTTTGTTGCTTCAGATGTTTCAAAGATTGCAGGGTTGCCCATCAACCCGAAAGCTTTCCTCGTAAGCAGCTCCAGCTCTGCAGAAGGCAGTGGGAGGGAGGTGAATGTATTGGGAAGAAATGGGCAAGGGAGGCAAAAAAAGAAGGGGTTTTGTACCCTCTTCTCCCGGGGAAAGCATTTTTTTTTTATCTCTAAATCTGTGTAATTGATGCTCAGATACTCTGGTGATGAGTGCCTTAGAAATGCATCTGCAGTAATAATCTAATATCCGTTTGTTAGGGCTCCAAGGAAATCTAATAATACTGATGCTTTGCCTAATAGAGCTCCTTTCATCCCAGGATAAAATGCAAGGAGTTTGTGATGGAAAAGACCAATTTTAGGTCGTGCAGTTCATCTCCCTTCCAATGCAAAGTCTCGAGGTGTTTTACAGACATTAAATAATTAAGGAGCAGTTATGGCCAGGGAGGCAACTAGGTGGAGAAAGCAGCAGCTGGTGAGCTCCTGGGTGTGCTGCCAGGATGGGAGCTGGGAGCCTGTTGGCGTGGCACATTCCCATCCTGCTCCCACAGCAAAGTGAGCCAGCAGCACTGGGTTTTACCGGGGCCTTGTTGGTTGTTTGCTGGTGTGGACCCTGAGTGTGGCTGAGGGCAGAGGTGATGCCCAGTCCGTGGCTCCTGGCCAGCCCAGCTGGGCACTGCTGTGCTGGGGAATGGCCATGAGTGTTCCAGGACATCCTCCCACGTGGATGGGGATTTATCACCGGCATCAGGATTCAAGGCTGGCTGTGCCAGCCAGGGCAGAGCAGCAGCTTGGTGGCTGCAGGCACAACTTGATCTCCCCACCAACTGTCCACGTGAGAAACGGAAGACAGTGATGGGTGACGGAGCTCACCTGAGCTGGAAAGCCAAGGTGTCCGTTCTGCAGGAGCAGCTCCAAGGAGGAGCTGTGATGTGATTTTCCAGTTGGCCAGCAGCTCCTGGCGTGAATCGTAGCAGAAGAATCTCCTTCAGTTCGTGCTGGTTGCAATCACTTCGTATCAGTTGGTTATTTTCTTAAACAAACCATCTTAAGGGCTGGGTTTAGGTTTGCCAGTGGTGCTGTTTGGCTTCCCCCCACATGGGAGTGGGACCAGCCCTGGATTCAGGTCTTTCCATTCTTGATCCAAATCAGGGATGACCCCAGCAATTTTGACATGGGAAGCAGTGCCATGGAAGGTCTTACTCCCTCCTAATTCCTTCTAATTGCCCATGGACCAGGCAGGATCCAGCCCATGGGACTCTCTTTCCCCTGGGGCTTAGTGGGGAGAGCAGCTGGGACAGCGGCGTGTCCTGCAGGGTTGTGGCTGCTGTCAGCTTTATCCCGTTGTGCATCCACATTCCCTGGGATGAGGGTGGCAGGAGGGTGGGATTTGGGGGTTTGCAGAGTTAATGGTATCTGCAGTGAGGTGTCTGTGCCGAGCGGAGTCGGCAGCGAGGGGAAATCACCTGCGAGCGCTCCCCCGATGTGCCCTCCTGTAAATAACCAGAGATGAAAATGTCAAGCCTGGAGCTCCTAATGCCAGGCTGGAGGAGGGGATGAGCAGAGGGAAATGTGTGTGTTGGTGTGGGAGGGCGAGATATGGAGAGAGGGATGGAGGGAGACGGTGCATGACGGAGATGCAAACCCTGGGCAGGGAGGGCTGGAGCCGATCCCCGCCGCAGGGGAGGTCTCAGGAAGATGCCTGGGGGCCTCTGTGAGGATGGGAGGGTGTGTGCTGAGTTGTGCAGTGCCTCTGCCTTAGGATGTCCTCCCTGTGGTCCCAGCATGTCCAGCTGCCTTCCTCTCCCAGTGATGAGCCTCAGGGAAGGGATTTTCCAAGTTAAACACGGAGATGTGTCCTCTCATCCACACGGAAATGCACGGCGTGGAGGGATGGCTGCTCCTCTTCCCCAGGCTGCCTCCTCTGGAGAGAGAGTCCTCTCCTGGCCCTTTGCCTCTCTGCTGGGAGTGCTAATTAGAGGGCCAATTAGTGTTCAAGGTCAATTGGGTTTGCACACTCGCTCTGGTAGGAATTGGAGGGAGCCCATCTCCTCGTTTTGGGAGGTGAGAGGATGCTCCCTCTCCATCACCCCCTGGCAGCCTGGCAGTGCACTGTGCACATCTGCCCTGCTGCTGTGCACATCTGTGCTGCGCTCACACCCAGGATGGGCAGCACAGGGAGAGGGGAGGACCTCTGCCACAGTGCCTCTGGGGTTTGCTAATGGAGAGTGAACTCAGAAACAGTCAAACAGGAGGAAAAAAACCCAGATTTGTGAGGTGGAGGGGAAAGGAAAGTTTGGGATTGTTTGGTTTGTGTTTAAGCAGCCGAGCTGGTGGTGGTTTTGCTGCAGTGGGCAGTGGTAGGTCGAGGAGAGGGCAGGAGCCAAATAGCCCATGCACACATTCCTCAGCCAGGATCACCATCCTCGTCCTCAGTTCCGCTGCTGAATGTTGCTCCAGCCCCTCCAGCAATCTGGACAGGAACACTTGGCCATGTCTGGGAGTTGTGATGGTAGTCAGGGCAATATCCTCCTCCCCAGGAGCTGGTGTGTGCAGGGATAGGACTGGCAGCTCAGGTGCAGCATGGCTGGATGCTGCACCATCCCAGCTGGCCTGGAAATTTGGCTTTTTTGGGTCTGGGACAGGTAGCAGAGCCAGCTTTCCATGGCTGCCTCAAGTGCAAAGGCACAGGAAAACACCTTTCTGTGGCTCTCTCCCAGCCCTGAGTTTCCTGTCAGGTGGGCTGTGCTCTGGGACCTCTGTCTGTGCATGGGAAAGATTTTGTTCCCAAGGTGGGGGTCACCCTCTTGCCCAGCCAGCGTTCCCACATCCCCCCACGATGCTGCCAGGATTTTGGGCACAAAACAAGGAGCAGACAGAGCAGAAACCTGCACAGCAGCTGATGTGGGACACGAGTGCCTTGTATTCCCCCCACCCTAAAAATGCCCGTGGATGCAGAAATATCCTTCCAGGAGTGTGCATGTGCCCTGGGAGATACAGGCACATCCACCATCCCCTCTGGCAGCGCCTGCCTTCCCCACAGCCAAAGCTGGCTGTGTGAAATCTGTGCTGGGGGCATCCGCTTGATACCAGCTCCAGCCCAAAGCCGATGAGGAATGCACAGACTGGCAGTGCTGGACTGCATACTAATGGTGTGAGAGCTCGCAGGGAGCAGGGAAGAGAAAGGGAAGGAGCCAGACTGCAGCTCCTGGCTCCCCAGGATTGATTTATTACCAGGTCTGCTGATGAATGTGTGAGAAACGCTATTGGTGATAAAGCAGAAAGGCCGTAATTAAAGTAGCAGCTTTCAGTTTTTAAGCACCGCTTGGGTGTTTTCTTCTCTCTGGCAAATTCTGTGGCTTGGTGCTGCTCGGCAGAGTCCTCCCCCCACCATCCTGAGCCTAAGCTGCCTTTTGGCTCCAGCCTGGAGGTGCTGAGCCCAGCCTGGCAGTGAGTGGAGGGCAGGTTATGGTGTGATTTGGTCAGTGGCTGATTTGGAGAGGGAATATGGGGTTTATTTGGAGCCCTGGGCTCTGCCATGGTGGCATCTGCACAAGGAAAATTCCCGTCCTTTTGCACTGGGCAGAGGGGCTGGGCAGGATCTGGGGGGGTACAGGGCACTGATGTTCTTCCCTAGTGGGAGGACGAGGATTTTTTTTAAGTTCTTGCTGCTCCTCGCAGAAGGTGCTCAGCACCTTTGTAAGTGCTTGCCTGGGTTTTGTGCATTCCCATGGTTTGCTCCTGCCCAGACCAGGAGTTTTCTCATTCCTCCTGCCCATGCAAGTGCAGGTGCAGCCCAGCTCAGCAGTGTGAGTGCTCCCCATCTGCTCCTTGGCTGGCTCAGAGCACCTTTCCCAGCACCAACCCACTCCAGGGCTGCCAGGGTGCGGGAGAAGAGAACCTGCTGCTTGGTGGGGTGTGGATCCAGTGATCCACAGGGAAATATCTGGTGCCCTGGTGTAGTAAATGGAGCAGAGAGTCACCCCAGGCCCTGCCAGCGAGTGATGGTGATGGATGGGCCGGCAGATAGAAGGATACGTGTGGTGAGGGATGGGGGAGAGGAGGTGAGAGCTCTGCTGATGACAGATGGACAGACAAGGGGAGGGAGCGTATGGATATATATGTGGATATATAGGCAGGTGGGTAGGGAAAGGGTCTCTCTGATGAGAGATAGATTGGGAGAGATGGATGGATGGGATATTTATAGTGATGGCGAGGTAGATAGAGCTGGATATGTGTTGATGAATAGGTGGATGATGGATAGAGGGCAGGGATTGTGGGAGCTGGCGAGCTAAAGGGTATATATGGTGCTAGATAGATTAGATAGAAGGATATATGTGATGATAGAGAGATAGCATAAGCAGCAGCCTCTGAGTCCCCAGCAAACTGCTGCTTTTAGCTACTCCGAGCTCCGGCGTAATCTCATTTTGCCCTGGTAAATTCCTTATCAAGGCAGCTTAAAAAAGAAAAAAAAAAAAAAAAAGAAGAAATCTCCTTAAAAGAAATGAAGAAAACCAAAAAAAAGGAAAAAGAACAGATCACCACCAGCAGCACTTCCTGACTCCTTCGCCAACAGCCGCTGACCCGGGCTGGCCGTTTCCATGATGACAAATTAACTGATGCTCTGCAGCGGCTCCAAGTTTTTCGCAGCAGCTGTGGCCGGGTCTGCCCGGGAGTGGGCAGGGAGATGCCGTCCCTTGGCTCCCACCTCCCTCCGCGGTTTGGGGAAGCCTCTCCGCCCTGGGGCAACCCCCGTGTCCCCGTGGCATCGGAGTGCGGGACATCTCGGTGCTGGCTCGCCGGGAATGGGGGCGTCTCTCCGGGCTCAGCGTCTTTTGGCAAGGCCCGGGGTGTTCACCGAGAGAAGGGCTGGGAGATGAGCGCTGGCTCCTTTCCCTCTCCCTGCCTCCTCCTGCAAACAGCTGAGGAGCCCCAGAGACAGATTGTGCACGGAGGAGAGCGAACTTCCAGCCTGCAGGATCCGGAGCTGCACGCTGGTGGTTTTCCCTTATCCCTGAGCAGGCAGACAGACTCCAGACGTGCGAAAGTCTGGCGTTCCTCTGTGCCGATAGCAATTAAGATGTGCTAATGGGTTCAGGCGAGCACCTAAAAAATGTGGATGTTTCACTTGAGCCTTCTGGAAGCTTTCGCTCATCTGCAAACATTCCTGCTGGTGGGAAACCAAAGCGCTCCACGGCACAGGCGCCTTCTGCGGTAGCATCTGGAATGACCCCTTCATCCCACGCGGGGTATGGAAGGTCAGGGAGCCCTTGAGATGTTTTCAGAGCATCCTCAAGGAGGTGTGACCTCAGCCTGCCTTTGGGAGCCACGGGATGCTGTTAAATCCATCGCTCTGTCTGTGCTGGGATTTCTGCCGGGCAGGACACGGGAGAGGAGGCAGGAATCCCGGACCTACCACAGGCCTTGCCTCCATGCTGCTGCAGTGAGTTATTCCCACAACAGCCAGGCACTATTTTAAAAGGATTTGGTGGAAAACACAGCTCAGACCTGTCGGCCTTGCTGCCTCACGTTGCTGATGAGGAGGAAGGTAATTAGGCTCTCCCTGGCTTGTAGATCCCCCCAAGAGCTGGTTGCAATGGTGGTTTCCTCTGGTGATGCTCAGCACAGCAGCTGGAGTGTCCTGGTGGATGGTTCAGGACCTGGACTCATGGGTGTCCTCATACTTTGCAGGGAAAGGCTGTAGCGGTGTTTACAGGCTGGATGCAGGCTCTGCATTTCAGAGGATCATGGAATGCTTTGGGTTGGAAAGGACCTTAAAGATCATCTTGTTCCCTGCCCCCCCCCCTCACCATGGCTCTACTTCCACTAGCCCAGGTTGCTCCAAACCCCGTCTGACCTGACTTTGAACATTTCCAGGGATGGGGCAGCCACAGCTTCTCTGGGCAACCTGTGCCAGGGCCTCCCCACCCTCCTGGGGAAGAATTCCTTCCCAATATCCCATCTAACCCTGCCCTCTGGCAGTGGGAAGCCATTTGCCCAGCCCCTGTCTACTCCTCATCCCCGTTTGGACAACACATCCTGTAGTCACTGCTCCAGGAGTTCAGGAATAAATAATACAGAGAGCCCATATGATGCTGGTTGACTTCTTTCTCCATCTGGCCCTTTGAAAACCAGTATAGACCCACTTCTAGTGAATCCTGCTTCCCCTTTCCTGAAGTGGCAATAAATCCACTCAATAATCAGGTATCTCCAGCAGACTGACAGTCCCCTGGCTAACGGGGGGATCCCCTCCCTTGCAGTGAGACAGGGGGAGAGGCATCTCCATGCAAATCTCTCTCCCCTCCCTCGGCAATTTCATCTCTTGATCATTTCTGACAGCCCAAGTTTTGTCAGCCAGATGCATTTAAAGCAAAAAAAAAGCAAAAAAAAAGAAAAAAAGGAAAGGGAAAACCAGAGCAAGTCAAAGCAAGTTGGAGATGTGATTGGGGGAAGGGAGAGGGAATAAGAAGTAGGAGGAAAGGGAAGGTCCCTGGAGACAGCAGTGAATATGTAAACTTTCTCGATTTCCTCTGCCTACTCATACCTCTGTGTGTTAACAACTAGACAGACATCTTGTATATATTTGATAAATAAGCCTCTCCATTTATTCAGAGGAGTGAATTTGTAGCTATTATGATTCAAATGGCATGACAGGTTCTGGATTGTTGTATTTTTTTGCTATTGAGTTTACAAAAAGAAAAAAAAAAAACCAACATGAAAATTGCAAAATTCAAAGCAATTTTCTTTGGCTATGGATGCTCACAATGCACAGAGAGAGAGATACAGTTATATATATACACAGAAATAACACAAAAGCCAGTCCGAGTGCCTCTTCCCTCGAGACAGGAGGATGAGGGGCGCAATAAATAATTTAGAAATTGCTCCCACCACTTGATTCAGAGTGATGGATCTGGCATGTGTTCCAACAAGGCACATGCTGTATTCATTACCCATTGAGCTACATTTTAATTTCTCCCTCATTAACCTTATCTGTGACTGGGGTTGTGCATCAAGTCAAATCCTTCGGATGTCAATCAATTCATTAGATGGTTGTTTAGTTTGTCATATGTGCTGTTATCGCTTATTAGTCTGCCACGCCGATCAATCAATCAAAAGGCAGTGAGGAGCTGGCTGGAAGGGACATGGGCAGGCAGAATTCCATGGATGGGGCTGCCTGGAGCAGAGCCCGTGCCTCTGGAAGGAGCACGGAGGGTTTGCAAAGTGGGAGGGGAAAAATTCAAAGGCATTCAGATGGTTCCCGTTGAAAACCACGGCTTTGTTTCAGGTCACTGGAGCAAGTTATGGGCACATAAAAATAATAATAATAAGGTTGGGTAAGTGTTTACCATCAGGACTGAGAACTCGGTACAAAGGGTGTCGTTTCCCCTGCCCGCTGACGTGGAAAGTCTCCCCTCCTGAGTGATCCTGCCTCTGTTTCCAGCTGATATTTGCTTCCTGTGGAGTTCCTTGAGCATTTCAAATCAATGGAGCATCCAAGAAAGGCTCTGGGCTGGCTGGATCTGCATTCCCACCCCCTTGGTGTGGCCCATCTGAGCATCACTGCCATGTATGCGTTAAGGTGGAGGCCTTGAATGAAGCAGGATATGAGCCCAGGTGGCCAAGAAAGCCAAAGGCATCCTGGCTTGTATTAGAAATAGGAAAAATTTCAGTGGCACTGGATGCTGCACACCTGGGAAATGACCCCTCTGTGCCTTGATCAGGGCAGGCTGTGACGTCTTTGGCACCGAGCCGAGCTCTTGCCACAAGCCTGGTGAATCCTTTCCTGCTCTGGGAGGGAAAGCCACTTCTCCTCCCACTTTATGCCCCTGGCACCATGTAATGAGCTCCTTTTTGACCTCAGCATGCTTTCCCTAATGGCGAGGCAGGGACAGACAGGACTCGGGCAGCACGACTTCATCACAGATGGAGCAGCGAGAGGGGAGGAAAAAATATTCATCTCTTTGCTTATAAAGTGCAGCTGGGTCTGAAGCCATTCAGAGGAAATGGCTGTGGATTCCCCCCACGCCATTCTTCAAAAACAGAGTTCTGCTCCAAGCACTCTTCCAGGATTCATTTGAAACCCCCCATTGTAGCTGGGCGGCTGTTGGGTTTGGAGTGCAGGAGATGGCAGCTATTAAGAGGTTCTGCTCCTGCCACAGGTGTCCTTTGGAGGCAGTGCCTCTCTATTATGGGACAGCAGGTAGATGCCACCACTCAGAATCGGGGGAGGCCGGGAGAAGCAATCCTAGCAAGGCGCCGGCGTTTCAATTAACTGGCAAGACAGCCAACATTTCAGCACCTGTACATCTCTCTCCGTAGCAGCCGGGATGTATTGTATTATAAATAACAATAAGCAGCCCCAGTCAAAGGCTGTAATTGAATCTCTTCGTTCTGCTGACTCGGGTGAAAAAGCCCCTCTGAGTGAATTATGCCGCGGGTCTGGGTAATTTGGGCGACACGTAAAGGTACCACGCTCGGTGTAATTAAAGCAAACATCCATCCCTGTCGGTGCCGCTGCCCCCGGGGCACCCCGGAGCTGCTGGCATGGTCTTCCGTGGGAAGATCCTGCTGGTGGCGTGGGAAGCGTCACTGAGCTCCCCAGAATATCCCTTGCCTTGAAGGGTAATCGCTGATGGGGGAGCTGCTGGTGCCTGTTGAAGATGGAAAACAAATTCCCTCCCCTTGGCATCAGGGCATGGAACAGAGCAAGCAGTGAGAGGGGACTCACTGCTCCTCCATCCTCATGGTTTTCCCTTGTACTGGTACTGCAGCCTCCAAAATCCTCATTTCTGTGCTCTCAGAGACCTCCTCCTTGCTGCTGATCTTCTGGGAGTTGCCCCATTATGCACCCCAGCTGCGAGCCCAGCTTTAAGGAAGTTTTATGGATATAAGGAAATGCTCGATTCCTTTTGTGGCTGAAATGGAGTCCTGCCAACAGGAATGAGCCATTCAGTCGACCTTCGCTTCGAGTGGCAGCCTGGGATGTCTTTTGGCAAATGGAGAGAGCCAAAGGTTGATGCCTTGCAGTTCCTTGCCTTCCCTGGAGCCCAGCTGCTCTCAGCACGCACCCTCCTCGTCTCTCCTCCCCGGTCCAAGCCAGACATCTCCCCAAGGCCGGCACATTTTTCAGCCCAAATTTTGCGCTGACAGAATATATTACATCTGCTACATGAGGTGGAATATGAAGTGAGGAGGAGCCGAGGGGGGAGCGCAGGGAAATGAGGTTTTCTCCACCGCAGGAGCACGGGGTTAAATCGGCAGCTGCAGCCAGAGCCTCTTGGTCCCTCTGTGCTGCCTCGGGTTTTCTTGGAGATTTTTGTTGAGAACATGCTGCACCTTTTTTTTTTCTTTTCCCCCTCTTGAATCCACTTTGTATGTCACTTGCTTTTGCCTTTCTTTTTTTTTTTGTTATTATCTTAAACATCCATTATTTAGAAACTGCTGGAGCCTGGAAACCAATTTCCGTGCTTATTTCAAAGAGTTTGCAGCGTTTAGGTGGTTATGTACAGGCTATTACATGGACTGACCATGGGAAAACAGAGCCTGGCAGGGCTGGGTGCCCTGCAGGGAGGGCAGGGGGGAGAATGCAGGATAACTCCTTCCCAATGGACATCTGTGCCTTGGGATGACTAGAGGATGAACATCATGGAGGATGGAAAGCAGGATTGCTTTTAGGACAGGACAGGGTTCCGTGCTGGAGGAGGGGTGGGAGCCCACACTCTCCCCCCAAAAGTGGGGTTTCTGGTGGGCAGTGCTGACTCACTGACGGGAATCCTCCCTGTTGGGATGCTGAGCTCAATCCCTGGACGGGAACGTGGTTGCAGCGAGTGTCCTTCGCTGTTCTTGGCTTTGCAGGGCTCAGCATGTAAAGCAGCGGATCCCTGCGGATGCTTTAAGCTACTCAAGGGATTAGGCAGGGTTGTGAGCAATCCCAGGACATAAGAGAAGTGCAGGCAGTTTGCAGCCAACCTCCTCTTCCTCTCCTCCAACCAAGTAAAGGAATGGAGGGATCTTTTTGTCTCGGTTTTGCCATTTTTGGGTGATGGTTGAGGAAGCCCCTGAGGTGCAGGAGGACTCCCTCTTCCCAACAGACCACGCTGATCATATTTAGGGCCAGGGAGGTGGCGGGAGGGAAATCCAGGATTGAGGGATTGAGTTCATCCTTCTTGTAAGCCCGCCAAAGTCAGCGGAGTCGCAGCAAGAGCGGGGCTGGCCGGGTGCAACCCCGGGCTGAGAGCAATCCCTGGATGCTGCTGACTCGGTGTAACCCTCTGCTGAGCTGCCTGGCAGTCACACCAAGCCCTGCGTGGGCAGCTGAGTCACCAGGATCCCTCCTGATGCCACTCTGGTGGCTGGGGAGCACCACAGGAGTCACCACCACAAGGGCACACGGACAAAGGGAAGAGCTGTCCCAGCAGGACGTGCTCCTTTTCCCTGTGTTAAGCCCAGAGTCTTTTATCCTGTGATTTCAAAAGAGCTGAAAAAGATCAGTCAGTGGCATTATCCCTGCTTTTTGCAAACTGAACCAAGGTAGCAGAGCAGAGCTGGGATGAAACAAGCCCCTGCCCTCCCTGGGTGCTCCCAACCCTCTCAAAACTTCCCAGGGTGCCAACATGCGTAACTTGGGATCTGCAAAGGGTGTCATCCATGGGGCACCTCCCATCCTGCAGCCCTTTAGAAAGCAAAGGTAGAATCAGAGAATCCCAGAATGGTTTGGGTGGGAAGGGACTTTAAAGACCATCTCATTCCACCCCTTTCCATGGGCAGGGACACCTTCCACCATCCCAGGTTGCACCAAGCCCTGTCCAACCTGGCCTTGGACACTTCCAGGGCTGGAGCAGCCACAGCTTCTCTGTGCAACCTGTGCCAGGGCCTCACCGCCCTCACAGGGAAGAATTCCTTCCCTATATCCCATCTAATGCCCTCTGGCAGTGGGAAGCCATTTCCTCTTCTCCTGTCATTTCATCCTTTGTCCCAAGTCCCTCTCCAGCTCTCTTGGAGCCCCTTTAGGCCCTGGAAGGGCCTCTAAGGGCTCCCAGAGTCCTCTCTTCTTCAAGCTGAACCCCCAGCTCTCCCAGTCTGTCTCCAGAGCAGAGGGGTCCAGCCCTTGGAGCATCTCTGTGGCCTCTTCTGGACTCAGTCCAGCAGCTCCATGTTCTTATGTTGGGGACCCCAGAGCTGGAAGCAGCCCTACAGGTGGGGTCTCATCAGAACAGGATCCCCTCCCTCTCCCTGCTGCCCATACAGCTTTGGATGCAGCCTAGGTGAGTATTTTGGGATGACTGAGTTGGGTCAGTTGGGTTTTCCAGGATACAGCCCAAACCTGGAGGCTCTGCGAGCATCCAAGCAACAAATCCATCCACTTCGGAGCTCCGAGAGCCGCAACAGGAGCTCCTTTTACAGGCAGCAAGACTGAGCCCTGCTCAGGGCCCTCTCCAGGCTGCTGCCATGCTCATCCTCAAGTCAAGGCTGGCATTGCAGCGGTGCTGTCCGTGGTGGGCGGCAGGCAGCAGCGGAGTTGGAATTTATTCCGCGTCGCTGCAAGTTAATTCATTCCAGTAAATCATCTAAAATAATTTGCGGCGAATATCAATTTTCTGTGTGAACTTCTCGCTGGCTGCACAGAAGTATCTTCTGCCGACACGGCTCCCTTATTCTGCAGATCTGAGACAACAAAGCAGCTGGGGAATAAACAGGAGGAGAGCTGGAGTCCCCAGGGCTGCCGGCACGAGGGAGGTGCCGGGGCTGGAACTCGCTCGTAGATAAAACCCAGTGAAGGCAGGCGATGATTAAAGGCTAATTTGCTGTCTGTGTAGTGTTAAGTGCCCCCCTTTCCTAACGAGCAGAAGGCGCTGCCAACCACATTCTGCTTCGCCGCCTCTCCTTTATTTACCTTTTCAATTATTTTAAGGCTTTTCCGATCTTCGATCAACGGACGTGTCTCCTCTGTGGGGCCCCTCTGCACGGGGTGCGCTTTTGGTGCCAGGCAAGGCTTTTATGGGCAGCAAACATCTCAAAAAAGAAAAAAAAAAAACCACAAAACCAACCCAAAACTCAGCCTGCTCCACCTGTCTGGTGATGGATTTCAGCCTGTGAGCGGTGCTGGCTGTCACTTGGGCGACCTTTCTCCCCACCAGCTGGTAGAGCAGAGCTGTCCCAGAGCCAAAGGCATGGCTGTACGGGAGCTGTGGCACCCCGGGGAGGGTGGTGGCAGGGTGAGGAAGACTCAGCCTTAGCATCTGAACCGCCGTCTGCCCTCCAAAAGAAAATAAACCTCGGGGGAGAGCCGTGCATTGGTTTGGTTGGTTTTAAGGGTGATGTTTCTTTATGTGCTTTAAGGATGGTGTTTAATGGTATTTTTTGTGGTGTTTCGTAGGATTCTGTGATGGATTAGTCCCCAGTAATTAGCTGTGTCTGTGTTCACATGGGGTTTTGGAAAAGCCATTTTGGTGTGTTTTGGCTTTTGGTCCCATTGTGATGGGAAAAGGCTTGTGGAGAGCTGGGGCAAGGAACACCCTTTATCATGGAATCCCAGAATGGTTTGAGTTGGAAGAGACCTTAAAACCATCTCACTCCAACACCCCACCATGGGCAGGGACACCTTCCACTGGAACAAGTTGCTCAAAGCCCCATCCAACCTGGCCCTTCTCCCACTTTTTATCATGGAGAGAATTTGCCAGGTGGGTGTTTTCCTAGGGAGTTGTCCAAAGGAGAGAAAGGAGGAGCTGTTTCACCACTCACAGGGTCTGGATGCAGCTTATCTCTGTGTTACATATTGCAAATGTCTTCAGCATCCCTTCTCAGTGGCTCTGTATCCCAGGTTTACCTGGATACAAGGATACAGGTGCCTTTGGCCCCTCATCTGCAGGAACCAGCAGTTTCCTTCCTTGGGGAAGTTGATGCTCCCTGTGGATCAGGCAGCTCTAGCACCTTCTCCCACCCTGACCAAGGTGCCTGATGAAGGGAACCTGCCAGAGGCACAGCCCCAGGGAGCTCAGCTCCCTGGCCCAGCCCAAAATAGATCTGGGGCACCCATTTGCAACCGGTGCCAGGATTGCGCGTTGGCTCCCAGTGGGGGAACCGGCCCTGATTAAAAGAACTATTTTTAAAGAGCCTGGATGCAGGGAGGGAGAGGTGATAATTAGCTGGTGGTGGTGGCTGCGCTGCATGAGGGGCTCAGATGGGTCCCTGCGCTGTCAGGGAGATCCATACTCCCAAAAAAACCACTGCTGGGATCTAGAAAAGACTGACTCCCTCTCCTTGCCTCTCTCCAAGAACGCTGATTAATGCTGTGTTATTACCAGTGTTTTATTTTCATGGATGTAGGACCCTCTCTTAGCTCCCACAGTGGGAGCAACAAGGGCATCGAGGGCTGGTTGGAAACTGTGTGGCGAAGATCATCAGCAATCATTTGGGTGATGTTTTCCACCAAGAAGAATTTATTTGTTTGTTTGCTTATTTGCTTTTCAGACGGCTCTGAGACAAGATGAATTTTTCATGCAGCAAAAAATTTCAAGTGTTTTATTGTTTGAAAAATTGGCTTTAAGTACATGTGTGTATATGTGCAGCCTGGAAAAAAAATGGAGCTCTTCAGTCATCTCTCCACTTATTTATTTATTTGTTTGATGCATTGTGCAGATTTATTTAATTGATGGCAGCACCTGGAGTGTGTTAGGCACTTCCTAAGCTCTCCCATAGGCTGGACTTGGGGTTTGCTTTGGCCGTGCTCAGCCTAAGGACAGACAGGTGGAGGTCAGGAGAAGGGGAAGAGCTGCAGACAATTTATGTACCAGCTAAATATCTTCCCTCTGAGCTGCCCAGAGCCAATACCTGCAGCTTCTGGATGGGGGGGGACTGGATTAGCTCTCTGTCACCTCCCCAGAGTGGATTCAGTTTATATATATATATATATATATGTGTGTGTATGTATTTCTCTTTCATTTGACTGGGATAAAAATTGCTGAGTCAAAGATTCATTTTCTTCTCAAGCCCCCTGGAAGGCAGATAAAGGGGCTGGTGGCTCGGCAGGGCTATAAATAATGCATAGAGCATAGGAGCAGCCAGCCCAGCCCTCTGCTTACACAGGGAAGATTCCTCAATAACATATTACCCTGTCTGCCGGCCCCACTACGGTGCTGCTTCGCTCACCTGAGGTGAACACCCAGCCCTCAGCGAGATAAATAAATAAATGAGCCTAATAAAGCCCTGATTATCACCAGTCCTGTTGCTGCAGCCCTGCTCCCAGTGGTGTCCCGGGCTTGGCGCTTCTCAAAGTCACCGTGCTCAAGGTGGTGTGAGGAAAAGGGGGAAATTGTGCCTGATCATCCTCCTGCCGACCCCCCATCCCCCTTCATCTTTGGGATAAGCTGCTTGTCCCTTTAAATACAGGATATGCCAAGCTGGAATGCCAAATCCGAGGCAGCTGAGAACGTGGAGGAGCTTCAGATGTGGCTGAAGTTCAGTCTTCACCCACAAGGTTGTGATGCACAAGAATGCATTTTAGGATTGGCTCTTGCTCAGTATCGTTGATCAAATTGCTTCCAGATGCTCCCAGAAGTCTTCCCCTTCTCCAGGTTCAACAGCTGGTGGCCTGAGGCACTCTGGAGTTGGAAGCTGACTTGGTGGTGGGAGGGTGACAGTCCAAGGCTCAGCAGGACTCAGTCCTGAGTTCTCAGTGATGCTCCGTGGAGGCACAAGTGAGCCCTGGCACAAAGGCAACGAGGGTGTTACCAAGTCAGTGAGGGCTCAGAGGGCCTTTTCATGCAGTCCCACACCCCAGGGGGCTTCAGAGGCCCTTTCCCTTCCCTTCCCTTAGAGCTGCTTGTTCAAATGAGCCTCAGCCCTCAAAGAGAAACGCTGAGCAAATCTGTCGCAGTTCATCCAATTCCTGTAGAGTCTCGAGGCCATAAATTGGTCCCAGGTGGGCACAGGGAATCCAGGTGAATAAATGGAGCGGGTGGTCCCTTCTGTCTCGTGGTGCACGGACAGGAGATGCTGCTGAGAGGAACCAAAAAGCAGCAAATGTCAGATCGATGAAAGAAAATCTTTCTTCTGCCTTTTTTCTGCCTTCTCACAGAATGTGCTGTTACTCCTGATATTTCTCATCCTTTTTTTATCTTGGTCTTCGGCCTCAAATCCCTTGTCAGGAGCTACCTCTGAAACCAAAATGGGAGAGTGGGTGGGAAGGACGCACTTCCCAGCCAACCTGGCCCATCTTGGAGAGTTTGGAGGAATCCTGAATCACCTCTCTTCAGGGTGCAGGACACCCTCTGGTTGGGGAGGGTGAGGAAGGGAGGTTGGCTTGGGAAGGGTAGCCCAGGAGTGCCATCTTCAGGATTGTAGTTACCTTTTTTTTTTCCTGAAGTTCTAAACGAGCAGGTTGGGTGCTGCCACTGCAGTTTGAACGTGCTGCAAATCCTCTGTGGCCCAAGTTCTCCGTGTTTTACCCCAGTTCTCCTCCCTGGCTCTTGCTGTGGCCACACATGCTCTGGGCATTGCCTCTTCAGTGACGTTTCTTTGTGTATCATGGAGCTCAGTTGCCTGATTCCACATTTTCAAGGGTATTTGGAGGAAATGTGGATGGTTCATTGCCTGGTATTTGAAGGAAGCGGCGAATTTAATTAAAAAACATGAGGGAAAATTAGTAGTAAAGGAGACTGATTGCAAGGCTTGATGTAGGGAGGATTTAGGCATGGCAGAGGAGCACCGGCAAGGGCTGGCTCCCTGCTCCATCCCAGTCCTCTGCCCTTGGGGAAAATAATAACAAGGAGAAGCAGAGGGGAAAAAAAGAAAAAAAAAAAGCTGGTTTTTATTGTTGTTTGTGATTTTTACATAAATTTTTCAGATTGCACAGCCTGTCTTTTCTTTTTTTTCCCCTGTCTGCTCTGTTTAATGCAAACGGCACCTTCCTGCTGATTGCAATCACACACTGATTGAGAGCGGCTCCTCTGCCTGGGCTAGGAGGGAAGGAGGGAGCCTTAACCCTTTCCCTCACCTGGCTCACTCCTTCCTTGCTTTCTCCCCTTGCTTGGGGACTCCAAACCTGCTCCCCAAAGCCTTTCTGCTTAAACATGCACAAGATGCTCCGCAGCTCTAATAGTAAATTTATTTTAATAAGTGAAGGCTTTGAAATAGATACCGACCTGCTGCTGCAGGGCACGGGCCCAGCTCGAGCTAATATGATTAGGAAGGAACTTTCCTTGCAGAGAAATCATCTCCTATCTTCCTGCTGCAGCCTGGTGCCCCGGGATGCTGGGAGCAGCGGTCACCGTGGGAGGCGGGTACCTCGGCTCGGCGGATCATTGTCTGTTCTATCCCAATTCTTGTATCCTCCTCATCAGTTCAGCATCACAGCTCCTTCCTGTGGTGCACTAAACAACACCCAGCCCACATGGCTCCCTTGCTCCTTGGGGGTGGATTGGTAGGCGCTGTGGGAAGCAGCCTCGCTACTCATGGAATGCTTTGAGTTGGAAAGGACCTTAAAGATCATCTTGTTCCACCCGCTGCCATGGGCAGGGACACCTTCCACCAGCCCAGGTTGCTCCAAGCCCCATCCAGCCTGGCCTTGGGCACTTCCAGGGATGGGACAGCCACAGCTTCTCTGGGCAACCTGTGCCAGGGCCTCCCCACCCTCTCAGGGCAGAATTCCATCCCAGTATCCCATCTAACCCTGCCCTCTGGCAGTGGGAAGCCATTTGCCCAGTCCCTCTCTACTCCTTATCCCCCTTTATGACAACACATTCCCGAGTTCCCAGAACCAGGACAATGTGCTTTGTGTGCTCTCCCAGGGGTCAGAATCCAGGATCCAAGGTTTCCCTCTATTAAGATCATCACAGAGAGTGGCTGTTTCAGCAGTGGTTCGGCACAAGCGCTGCTGGAGCCATCCAAGCTCTCTGCTAATTCCCATCCTGTGAAAACTCATAAAAGCTCTTAAACCTCCGTAATCCTTAATCCAGTGGACACACACCTTTCCCTGGTGGAGATGCACAGGCTGTGGGAACACTCTGGGAGTTTGATGAGTACAAATCTGGATCCCACGTGTCGCCTCAGGCCTTGTGCCGCATCATCCCGAAATCTGGCAGAACACCCGGTGCAACGAAAACCCTCCAAAGAAATCACTCCCCCAGGGGGGCAGATTGGAGCTGAGTAGCTGCGAGGACGTGCTGCACGGGGCTCAGAACTGCCCCTCCTCGGGGCGAACAGCTTCCCGCCAAGCGATGCCACCTTGTTGCATCAGGAAAAAGCAGCGGCAAAAGCGGTCCTGGTCCCCTTTTGCAGGGGCTGAGATGCTGCTCGGTGGGAGCTCAGCCAGGCCAGGCATGTGCATCCCAAAATTTGGCTCTGCCTGGTCCCCTCCCTCCCCTTTCTCTGCGATAAAGGTGCTGTGGGAGGTGGGGAGGGGAGCGGTTTGCAGGCACAGCGATGCCGGCGCAGAGGTCGGCAGCGAATGTGGTCCACGGGCTGATAAGTTCCCTGTGAAGGGAATGACTTCAGGGATTGGATTGCAGTTGCCCAACTCGGTTACGTCAAGATAACATCGTGGTTTGAGACATCGATCACTTCAAAGGAACCTGCAGAGGGATTTTAATGCCTCGCAAATTGCTTTTCCTTCTATTCAATTTACATTCACGATTGCACAGAGCATATTTAGGAGCTTTCCAAACTGCCACAAACAATGACAAATCTCTCCTGAAACGTTCTCCTGTTGCAGTAAATTTGACCTGACAAAAGAAAGAGAGAAACTTCAGCCTCCTTCAGTTCCATAAGGGTCTCTTAACCCCGTGGGGAGCTGAGGTTTGGGGCTCACCAGCTCTGAACATCCGTAGTGAGCGCGGGGAAACGCTTCGCTGGGATGCTGCAGCATCCAAGGGCTGGGTCGGGATGGAAAAGCCACTAATCCTGAAGTCACATCCCTGTGGAAAACCTTACTGATAGAGCTGGAGCCTCTCAAAGGGCTGCTGGTGTAGATTAAATAGAGCAGATTCCTGGCATTGGATATACAGCTGCCCTTGCCATTGGAGATGGGGTAAAGAAAGACAGGGATCACTTCTGTGGGAGGAAAAACCTTCCTGCTTTAGTTGAGGTTGTGAGGTTGAGCCTGGGTTCCAGTGCCCGTGGGAAGGACTGGTTACCATCCTGCCTGGCACAAAAATGAGTGGATTGGGAAGGCAGCAAGCAGCTGGGAAAACAGGAATATGTGGATTCATAGAAGAGGGGCTCTACTAATGTAACAGTGAGCCTGTGTGCAGGTTTTTCCAGGGATTCTCTCCAGCACAGCTTTTTCCTGTGCTTCTCAGGCACCAAGCCGTGGTCAGGCAAAGAACCCTTCTCACCTGTGTTACTATTTCATTACAGATGTTAATTCTGGCTCTGTCTCTGCATATCCATGAGCCTGTGGTGTCCTTCCCCTGCCATGGCCAGCTGGGATGAGCTGCCATCAGGGCCCACAGCAGGTGCACATCCCAAAAAATGGGAGAGTGCCTTGCTCAGCTCAACCTCATTCCTCTCCAGCTCATACCTGCTCGTTCCTGGAGGCTTTAAAAGCCAGTGCAGAGATTCAGTGGGTTTGCCCCAAAACTCCCATTGAATTTTTCCAGCAGCATTTGTTGCCCCAAAGGACTTCAGCAAACCCACGTGGCTCCTGCCAGCTCAGATGCGCCTGAGTGACCCTCCAAAGCACCCCTGAGCTTCTGCAATTAGTTCCCCAAATGGAAATCTAAGGCTGCAGAGGCCAGCTGAGCTCCTTGGCATGGCCAGGACATCGGAGTGAAGCATCTCAGTGTGTCCAGGTCCTCTGATTTGCCATCTGGTACCTGCCAGAGCATCTCCTGCTCTGATAGAGCCAGAGATTTCAGCTGGGAAATGTCAGCCTTGGATGGATTAAGGAGTTTTGGCATCATTCTTGGCACTCTTTTATCTCTTTCCTCCACGAAGCCCCTGATCCCAGGGATGACCGTGCTCGAGGGGAAAGCAGCAACCAAACGTGGCAAGGAGTAAAGCTCCTGCAAAAGAGCAAAACCTGCCCCCAAGGCCCTGACTGTGGACAGGCTTCCCAAGTCCTTTCATTCAGCTTCTGTTTGAGGATGGCATGTTTGGCTCTTCCCCTGATTTTCCTGTGGTTTGGGGCTCTGAGATAAAGCCTCTCAGTATTACTCATCTATCCCAGGACTCCGGGAAGGGCTCTGAGGAGCTGCAGGCTGAGGTGCTGTTTCTGCTTTCCAGCTGGAGGTGGATGCAGTGGGTCAGACTCTCTGCATGGGACTCCCAAGCTGGGATCTGGCACTGCCACGTGATCCCTGTCCCAGCTCTCTCCACCTCATCCCTTCCTTTTTGGAGCCCTGCAATAGCAGAGCACAAAGCTGCTCTGTCCCAGGGGCCCTCTTGCCCTTAGATGGCTCCAGAAGGCTGCCAGCTCCATTATGGGTCTTGATATAATCCTGGCTTTTGTGTTTGAGCCTGGAAACCCTCAGGGCCATCAGGGCACAGCACATTAGGGATCCAGAGACACGTGTTCAAGCCTTGTTCTGGGCTCCTGCTGAAATACTCCCACGGCTGTTACAAGTGCTGGGATGCTCAGGCAGCAGGACAGGACTTCCACCTGCTCTAGTGGAAGGTGTCCCTGCCCATGGCTGGACTAGAGAACCTTTAAAAGGTCCAACTATTCTATGATTCTATTCTATGACCTTTCACAGGTGTTTGGGGCACCCAGAGAAAACAAACTGGTTTCGTGCTGGCATCTCCCATGTGCTGCTGTTGGTGTGGGAGGTAAATCTGAGGCTCAAAAGAGTGAAGGAAGGTGACCCATGGGCGTGGCAGGGCTGGGCCCCTCCTGTCCAGGCAGCTGATTCCCTTAGCATATCTTTTATCTGCTCCAGATGCTTTCAGCTTTTAGGGGCTCAACCCCTTTCCCTTGGATAGCCCTAAAAAGGCACTGAGGAATTCTGATTTTCCAGTCTCTGCTGCCCTGTTTGCTGCTTCGTCCGTTCAAATCCAAGCTGGCACTGTGGAAAACATCCCAATTACATTCCCTGCCCGTGCCTCACCCCTCCAGAGCCAGCCCTCTCACCGAAAGCACCATGGCTGATCGTTAATCTTCCAAGGCTCTCGAGCACTGCTGGCAGATCTGCTGGGGTGAAGCTGTGGAGTCATCTCTGCAGAGGGCTCGAGAGGGTCCCTGAGGTGTCACCCAGCTGGTGGTGGCCGTGGCACAGTGTCACTATGCTGGCTGACAGGGAGAGCAAGCCCTGGGCTCTCCCCACCTCTCTCCTCTCCTCCTGCCTGGAGCTTGCCAGTTTGCACTGCACAGGAAGGAATGGGAAAGTCATAAATCAATCTGGAGTGTTTCTCTTCTCTTTAGGGGAAAAATAATAACCCCAAACAAAACAAGGTCGGGAGAAAGGAATTCCTAATGACAAACTTACTCCAGCTAAGACACCAGGGGCTTCAGCAATATGAGATTAAACCTGCTGTGCTGAGACTCTATTACTCCATATATTACTGTGTGCTGCTGGACTGATGGTTCTCACAGGCGGAAATATAACCCTTGGAAATGTCAAGGCACATAATAAAGAGACCTAGCAGGGGAGGCTGGATGGCTCCAGGGATTGATAAAGCCTTTCCAGCACCGGCTCTGCTGTGAGGAGGGGGTGGGTGCTGGAGCTCACACGCTTTGCTGGGTCCCTTTGTTAGATGGCTCCGATGGAGAGATGGCACGGGAGAAATTCTCCTGGAACAACTCCGTCTGGCTGGGTTTGCCTTGGAAATAAAGCAGGCATCTCCAAGTGAAAGCCTGGATGAATAGTCGTCTCCTTCTGCAGCCCTCAGCTGTAAGTGTCTGTCCCTGGGGTGGCTGTCACGCTTAGACCTCTTCATTAGCTCTTAATGCTTCCCGTGTCCTCTTGGCACTGCAATTCCCGTGGGGACAGACTGTTTCCCTGGGAGCCCAGCTGGGTCTCCTGGGTCTGTGTGAGACCACACTGTAAATCTCTGGGGAAGGGTCTTCCTAATGGCTGGTGGATAGAGCCCTCTCAGGGGAAAGGCAGCACATGGGATCATCGCCAAGGAGCTCTTGGGGTTAGGAAAACCATTTGCTCCTTGGGCATGTGGATCTGCAATTCCTGTTTTTGGGAATGGGTGTGAGTGCGAGCTGCTGGATGAGCCAGTGCTGGTGGGGCTGTGTGTGCTGTTCCCAGAGTCAGTTCTGTGCAGCAAAGGGCTCCCTGTTCCCCCCAAAAAATGCTGGGCTGTGGCTGTAAGCTGTGAACCTTCCCATCTCCCCGTGGCAGCTGTGGGCTCGTTAAGGCGAGAAGGGGGAAATAAATCTCCTGGAACTCATGAACTATTTACAGCAGTGCTGAGCAAGCAGTCCACAATTATTTATTTATTCTGCCCAGCCAGGCTGTGCTGGTGAACCCAGAGAGTGGGGAATGCTGCCAGGGCTGCTGGGTCCAGCCCCACACTGTCTCCTCTGCAGGAGGCTCCCCGTGGGCAGGCAAGTCCCTGGAGATCCCAGAAGGCATCACACGTGCCCTGGGAGCATCTCTGCGCTGTTTGTGACTTTGGAAGGGAGTAAAACCCAACCCTTCCTTGTGCTGAGGTATTTTCAGCCCTGGCCAAAAAAGCAGGAAAATCATATTTCAGAAGTGGAGGATATTTTTCGTGACAAGATGTGTTGGAGGAGCCTGTGAGATGTGTCCGCAGATGGTTTGGGATGTGAGGAGGGTGTCAGTGTGAGCGCTCAGAATCACAGAATGGTTTGGGTTGGGAAGGACCTGAAAACTCAGCTCATTCCACTCCCTGCCACAGGCAAGGACATGTTGCTCCAAGCCCCATCCAGCCTGGCCTTGAACACTTCCAGGGATGGGGCTTAATTCTGTGATATTGCCATTCTCCCCTGCAGCATTCCCAGACAGCAGATATTTATGAGTGATCGTTCTACTAATTACACAACTCCCTGTGTTGTGTGAAAACAGGGGTTTTAAACAGCCAGGAGGTGACACAGGGTTTGTTGAGTTGTACCTGCATTGCCCTGTTGTCCTTCCTATCCTGTTCCTGTGCATCTTACACCCCAGAATTAGGGTTGATGGAGAAGATGCTGCAAGGAAGAAGGAATTTCCTGGCAGTTCTGGCACCTGCTTACTGGCACTCGTGCTGCTTCAAAGGCATTTTCTCGTCCTGGGGCTTATAGGCCAAGGACACTTCTTGCCTGCAGCTTTATATCTGTCAGTTTGATCAGCAAATGGGGGAGAGGGCCATAAAACTGCGGAGGCTGAGTCCTAGTCCCTTTAATCCCGCCAGGAGGGCCGGCGTTATTTCTCTGCCGGGAGCGCTAATAGGATTCTAATACGCTGGCAAATGGGATTTTTTACAACTGCCATTCTGCAGTTACGGAGACGGTGTGTCACCAGGACAGCCCTATAAATTCTCCTGGAGGTGGAGGGGGCTGGTGGCTTGAGAAGGGGAGCGCTGCCCTCACTGATGGTGCTGGAGGGGGGGATCTGCTGGGTCCCCCAGTGCTGCTTTCTGAGCTTTTGAGGCACCACCGTGGTTTGACTGGGCAGGATGGTTGGGCTATATGTGCTGGTGGGGTGGTTTGGCTATTTCTAGGGTTGGTGTGTGGCATTTTGGACTTACCCTCCTTGCTCCCCTCCCTGCACATGTGTGTGCCAGGGTGGAGCATTTCTGTGACTGCTCTCAGCAGGCAAAGCAATGAGTTGGGTGCCCAGTGGTCTTCATGTTGCTTTAAAGGCATTTCTAAGCCCTAGTAAACCTGGGAAGGCTCCAGCAGGATCTGTTTGTTCCTCCCCTCCATTGCTACCCTTGTGTCTCCTCTGTCACTGTGGCTCTGCTGCCAGCCTTGGCTGAGGTGGCTGGAAGATTCCAGCATGAAGGTCACAACCCAGCTGCCTTTCCCATCCAGCTCCAGTGCCAAGGCTCAGGACAGTGGCACCACTGAGTCTGTGGCATGGCAGGACAGGGGTTTCTTGGCAGTGGTCACTGCAGGGTGTCTGTGCATGGAACACCTGCCCTGGGCAGGGAAACCCCCTGGAAGAACAGGGAAGCTCGGAGAGTATCATATCTTTGGCACCCTATTCCTTGCCTTGTGTGCATTCATATGGAAATGCTGATGAAATGATAGGATGGTGATACATTTATGGCCTTGCTCTAAACCCCTTGGCAGCAGAGTGGGCACATCCCAGGGGTGCAAACAGATCCCACTCCATTTGAGCATCACTCCGGCACCACAGGACACACCAGCAACTGCACTTCATCCCCTCCTCAGCAGGCAGTGCCCAGCTCGAGTGCCAGAGCCATAAATATTGTATCACTGTATCCAATCTCAGCTCTGGATCGATTTTTCTCCAGCCTTGATCGTGGAAAGGCAGGGAGACGGGGATTATTTTGCCGGGCAATCACAGGTTGGTGGCTCCTTGCAGCTGCTTCCACACTTTCTGCCATCAGTAAATAAGCAGCTCCCCACCTTCTGCTTGGAGTAGCACCTATTTCCCTGGGACATTCTCCGGGGTTTTGTGATGCTTCGCTGCAAATTGGTACAGGAGACTGCCCAGACCCTTCTTGTTTTACAGCAGTGTGGCGTGTTGGCTTTATCTTATCTATTATCACCTCTGCCCAGAGCTAACAAGATCTCATCTACCTCTCTGGAAAATCCTATTTGTCATCACATTCCTACAGCTGCCCAAAAGTCCCACCCTGACGTCAGGAATCCTTGTGCCAAGCGCTGCACAGGTTGATTGTGAGGGACAGACCTGCCCCACAGGTAGTAGAGCAGCTCTCCTTATTCCCCTTTTACAGGCAGCTGAGCCAAGAGGAAATGCGTGGTCCAAGTTAATAAAAACTCCTGGAATAATCCCCCTGAGGTTTTTCCCAAGGTTATAAAGGAAGACTGAGGTTCGAAGAGAGATGTGGAGAGCACTAAACAGAACCTTGGCAGCCTGTAAACAGCTCACTACAGGGTTTTAAATCAGAATGCAACCAGAGCAGCAGAGTTTCTTCCCCCATTAAAAAATAAAGCAAACTTGAAAAGTTCTGCATGTAAATCGGCAGCAGAGAATGAGCTGGTGTTGTGCAATAAATGAGTGAAGGCAGGAAAATGTCACATTTTATTGAGGGGAAAATTTGTGATGGGAGAAAATATCTTCTCTTAGACTAAGTGGGATGTTTGGGGGAAATGAAATAGCAGAAAAGCGGCTTGTGCACGGAGTTGTGGCTGCAAAAGGAGGTGGAGAGGGAGGTGGAGAAGGTGGGTGTCTGTGGCAGGGACATCACAGGTACCTCTGCAGACAGGACGTGGGAACACCATGGAAAAGGGCTCCAGAGCTGCAAAACTGGGACCATCTGCTGCACTTCAGGATTTGCTTCCCATGCCGTTCCAGCCTGCCTGCACACATCTGGGCAAGGAGGGGTGGTGAGAGCACTGATGGAGACAGCAACCCTGGCACTTACAAGGCAGTGTTTTTACTCAGGATGACCCAAGTTCTCCCACATTCTGGAATTGCCAGGTTGCTCTCCACTCACGCTGGTGGCTGCAGCTCTCTGCGTTCCCAGCTGGAGCTGGGCTGGAATCATCTCACAGGCTTTGATTGGAATGAGTGGGTTGTCCTCTCCTGGACCAAAGGGCTCCCCAAGTCATAGAATCCTGGAATCAGTAAGATTGGAAAAGACCTCCAAGGTCATCAAGCCCAACCTTTGGCTGATCCCCACCTTGTCAACTAAACCAGAGCACTACCATGTCCAGTCAAAGCCACTTCCCGGGCTGCATCTCCCCCTGCTCCCTTCTTCCCAGCAAAGCCAGGGGAAATAAAGCCCTTGGACAAATTAATCCTGTCCTGTCACCTTGTTTTTTTAGTCTTCAGAGTGAGACTTTGTAGGAAACCATCCAGTATTTTGTCTCTGTGTTGCAAACCGTGTGTGGCACTGTTTTGGTCCTACTCTCTCCGTGTGCTTTATCCCCCAGGATATCTCCATCCCCCTGCCCAAATCCCCCAGGATATCTCCATCCCCCTGCCCAAATCTGCCAGGCTTTACTGCACACCAAGGTGAGAAGCAGGAGAAGGAGCTGGCTGTGTCCAAATCCATTTGTTCACCAATAAGTGAGGAAATAAAGGATTTGGGCTTTGGAGAGGAAAAGATGCACCTCCCAGTGTAGTAATGCACACCAGGATGGGTCCTGGAAGGGGTTTTCCACCTCCTGAAGCAGCTGGCACTGGGCAGTGCTGGCAGCATATCCCAAACTGATGGGATTTCAACAGAAACATCCATTTCTGCAGGTGGGAAACAAATACGGACAACAAACAGCTCATCGGTGAGGACAAGCAAGGCAAGAGAAAGATGAATATTTGGCTTGGAGAGGAGTGTTTGATACCTCTCCCTACCAAGATGGATGCTCCTTTTTTTTTAATCCAGAAGGAAAATTAGGTTGTAGTGATGATTTTGAGGTTTTATTTGTAGAAAGAGTTGTTTGGAAGAAAGAGGAGCAGGAAGGAGAGGGGAGACACGGAATCAGAGAATGGTTTAGGTTGGAAAGGCCCTCTAAGGTCATTAATTCCAACCAACCCACCACTGCCAAGGCCACCACTATCCATGTCCCCAGGTGACACATCTACACATCTTTTAAATCCTTTCAGGGATAGCAACTGCACCACTTCCCTGGACAGACTATTCCAGCCCTTCCCATGCAGAAATTTTCCCTGATATCCAACTTAAGCCTCCCCTGGCACAACCTGAGGCCATTTGCTCTCCACCTTCCCACGCTCCCGTTGAACCTTAACATGATTTTTCATTCTATAATTGTATATTAACCATTTTTAATTGATTTTTTTTACTAACGGTCGAGCTTGGAAGAGTTTGAAGCAATCTGTAAGGGGTTATGATGGATATGGAAGCTGTGCATGGCCAAGCCTTGTTAGGAGCTGCAAACTCTCTACTTGACGGGAAGTGGAAAATAAGACAAATAGATCAATTTTCATTGCAGCAAAAAGCTTAGCAGTCGTGGGCTTCAAATTTCCTCTGAGGTCTAATGTTGTTTAACTTATTTCTTAATGGTCTGAAACATGGGGTGACCGGGGCCGTGGCCTTTGACTGCCAGAGAAATATAAAGTTGCCCTAATAATGGAGCGTTGGGAGTTATGAAAAGGGTCTGGGTAAATTAGATTGTGGCCTTGTGTGTGGCGGTGGCCGTGTCCTCCTGGAGGGATAACTGCCACTGGTATCTAAAGGGGAAGGAAAAACGGGGCAAATTGCTGCATGTGAAGGTTTATTCTGAGGAGAGAAACACCGGGGTGGGTGATGGGGTGTCCACGCGCTCCCACTGGAGCGGAGTGGGGGGATTTCAGGCATCCGCGGAATGCGCCGCTGGCAAAGGCCAGGCGAGTTTGTGGGCTCAGCAGAGATGGGAGGAAATGAGAAGGCTGAGGAGGAGATGGGTCCTGTGCGTGATTTTATGGCAGGAAACGGCGGATATCTCCTGGCAACCGGGGTTGATGTCCTTAGTCACGGCGGGTGGAAGTGACCCGATGCAAAATGGAGTTATGGATTTCTTGTGCTGCTGGACATATGGTGAGAGGGGGATTTAGAGCTGCTTTTGCAGCTTGTGGCTGCAGCTGTAACTGGAAGGAATCATTAATACAAAGATGCTCCTGGAGACTCCTCACCATTTCCAAGAAAGTAACAATCAAAATAAACACTTTTGCAGTGCAGCGTTTTATAAAGAGCCCCAAACTGACTTGAAATATTTAATAAAAATCAAATTTTTGACTTAAAGGACTCTTTTCTCCCTACACTGCTTCTTGAAGGCTCAACCAGACCCAGTGGGGCATTTCTTGATGCCCAAACATGGTGCTGCTATAGTTTAGGTTCCATCTCTTGTCCCCAGGGCTGCCTTGGTGTCTCACCTGCTGCTTGCTGGCCCTTGGGGAACCAACAGCATCAGCCAATCTTCCAAACCCTGTTTAAATTCTCCTTGCTCCGTGGGTTCGCTCCATGGAAAGCAGCTGTAGGGGAAGGTGATTTATATTCCTTACAGCAAGGATTTGGGATGGAGTCCTCCTTGATCCCGGTGATTTGTGACATTTCCACCTGTCATTTAGACTTCTGAACAAACTTCAATGAACAGTGAAGAAAAAATAGATCAGCTTTATATATGTAACACATATATTTAATATATAAACCCCAGTCCACTGATGCTTTCTTTCCCTGTCTGCACCTTGTTGAATATTCCCTTTCCTCATCGGGAAGTGGGAATAAAGTTCACGTTGTCAGGAACATAACTGAGCAAATGGCCTTTGGGCTTATCAAGTGCCTCTGCTCTGCTTGGGCATTTAATCACCCGAAAAAGCCATTTATTGCCTCGTATACTCCTCTTCTATGAACATTAGCCCTTAAATACCTGGCATAATTAAAGGTGAAGCCGGCGCCGCGCTCCGTCTCCTGCCCGTGGAAGGGTAACAGATGAGGTGGGAGTTCTGGTGGAGTTCAAGGTGAGAGCCGTAAAGCCCATTTTCTGCATGTGTCAGGGACATTATTTTAGGAATGTCTAATTCTGCTGGTGAAAATTGAGGCTGGCTCAAATAATAATTCACGCTTAATGAACTTAGAGTTATAGCCCCGGCGCTGCGATTCCCTCCGTGCCTGGCGCGGTCGATTGGCCTTGTCAGATGTTTAAAGGATGGTGAAGAAATGACAGAAAGGATTTGATGGAATTAGACGGAATTCCCCCCCAAAAAACCCCTCTTCCTTTGTGTTTAGATCCCTGTCTGGGAAGAAAGAGAGAAATTTGCTGCAGCTTTGGCTGTAATCCAGTCGGCTCCTTGATTGGGACTTCGCAGGGCTTTAACCTTGTGTGTTCTTCTTACAGCTCAGCTCTTCAAAGGGCTCCTGCCCTTCTTTTATGCAAATAAAAATAAACATGAGGTCTTGATGAAGGGTTAATACCCAGCACTGTGTGCAGGGAGCACATTTAAGAACGTCATGTTCCTTGATGCATCCTCAGCCGCCCAACAATGAGACGTTCAAAGGCTCCGTCATTAGCGCCCTTATCCTACTTTGATAGTAAATTAATGGGCTGTGGGATGTAGAACATCACACTGCTGCTGCTGCTGGGTTTATGCACTGGCAGGTTGTATTGCAGGGAGCTGTTCACCTGCTGATGAGGATGGGGAGTGGAGGCAATCGAGCCAAAGCCAAGCCTATGGATCCCTTCCAGATGAGGGATATTCAGTGGTTCTAGCCCATACTCAAACTGTCTGTCCTGGCTGCTGGTTAAATACCAACTAGGTGACTGTCTTGGCTCATGGAGAAGGGGTTGAGGCATCATCTGCTGATGGTGAAAGTGTTGGTCTGTGTGGGTTGTCCCATGATGTGTCCAAAGAAGGGCAGCAGAACTGGGGAAGGGTCTGGAGAGCAAGTCCTATGAGGAGTGACTGAGGGAGTTGGGGAGGCTCAGCCTGGAGAAAAGGAGGCTCAGGAGGGGCCTTTTCATTCTCTACAAGCCCCTGACAGGACGGTGGAGCCGGGTGGGCCTTGGTCTCTTCTCCCAGGTAATGAGTGGCAGGACAAGAGGAAATGGCCAGAGCAGGTTTAGGTTGGATATCAGAGAAAATTTCTTCATGGAAAGGACTGTCCAGCCCTGGCACAGCTGCCCAGGGCAGTGGCAGAGTCACCACCCCTGGAGGGATCAAAAAGCCATGTAGATGTGGCACCTGGGGACGTGGTTTGGTGGTGGCCTTGGACGTGCTGGAAGAATGATTGGACTCAATGGGCTTAGAGAGCTTTTCCAACCTACATATTCCATGATTCTGTGAGTTTCAACTGTTGCATCATAGGAGGCCAACCTGGGATAAAGGAGGAGTTCAGGTGGGGCTGGGGAGAGTGGGGGTCTCCACAACCCCCCAGATCAGCCCTGTTATCCCAAGCACACCCCTGGCACAGGATTGCTGAGCCCTGTGTTGCTTCCTAGAAAGACAAGGACTTCCCTGGCTGTTGCAAACACGAGGCATCTGTATAAACAATTGTGTTAAGCTGCTGTTGTAGTAATTGTGTTTGTACAGTGAAGCAAAAAGGCTCAGTTTACCCCTCTGCTGTCTGGAAATGATTCCTCCAGGTTATGTGTGAAGCATTTTTTCAGTGTGCTGATTTCATTCAGGGGAAGGAGAAAAGCAAAGATACCATTACAATGACATATTCTTCCCCAATGGTAACTTTATCCCCGCTTCTGGCTCAGTGCAGAATCATAATTCATTTTGTCACAAGGATAGCAAATAAATAATAAGAATAAATTGAGCAGATTATCTCATCTTTAAGCCATGCCCAGCATTCATCAAATCCATGCCAAGAAGTGAGATTTAGCTGCAGTCAAATTGATCCTACAAGAACACCTACCTTAAGCTCCATTAGGGCACCTCGGAGGCGCTCGCCCATCTCCTGGTCCTTGGGTGCTCAAAATGATGAGTCATTAAAGTGACACATTCCCAAAGTGTCTTTTTTTTCCATTTCTTTCTTTTTTTTTTTTTTTTGTTATAAAAGGGCTTGTGAAAAACCTTAGATGTTGCTATTTTTCCCCCATTGATTTTCCCTGAAAGGACCAAAGCATGCAAAGGCTAAATCCGACTCTGGAGAAGTTTTGCTGCTCACGCTGCAGATGCAAAAACATCCATTTCTTCTCTCGCTTCAATGAAGTTTTAATAACAGCTGCTGCAGGGACTTTGCACAGGACTAAGGTCTCATTATTTTTAAAAGAGATGCTACTGTACATTTACTAGTGGTACTGCAAAGTGTTATAAATAATTAACGTGGAACTACACCGACTAAACCCACTGCAGTCCTCCTAATTGGTAAACAACCATGTATTTCACTCGGAGTACATGAGAGGTATTACCACTTTCAGGGAGATGATTCACTTGTATAAATTTAAGCTTATGAATAATGGCTTAAAGGGCTGAGGTTTGCTTTTATTTATCTCGCAGCCCTCAAAAAACGATGGGTGCGTCAGATGAAGAAAGGTGAGGTTTGTTGCCCCAGAAAATATCGATTCTAAAGACTCATCTAAACTAAAACTAGGACTGAAGGAACTAACTTTGGTAGCAAATAACAATTATTTCACTGTGTGTGCAGTTGAAATAACATTCCCTGAACCTGCTTTAAGCCCCCTCTCAAGTTACCACCAAACAGCACACCCTGAATCCAGAATGAGGGGGTTAATTTGCAGTCATGATTTCAAGGTGTGTGTGATGAGGATTGTGCCAACAGCCCAAGATTCGTGTCCTTGTGTGGTTTAGATGAATTTAACCTGATATATTTAAGCTGGAAAACACAGGAGGATGAATGGCTCCAATTCGGCTCAACTGGATTTGGAATGTATTTAGGATTAGGCTGGGACAGGCCCTTTTTAAACTGAAATAGATCACACTCACAAGGGTATTTGCCCCTGTTTAGGTGTGTTGGTTTAATAACTGGGTCTTGTTAAATAAGCTCAGGCTCTGGCTCAGCTCCAAGCCCTCTGTTATTCCCTAAGTGAGGATTCCAGGAGCAATTTTCCACCGCAGGTTTGCGTTACCCACGTGCAAAGGGAGTGCAAACTGGGCATGAAGCCATTCCCAGGTCGGAGGAGGAACGTGCTGGTGTGGGTTACCTGCAGGAGAAGGGACAGCCGAGGGCGAAAGCCAACACGGCAGCGGTGCCAAAGCGGGAAACGTTCGGAAGCTGGACTTGCAAAAGTCCTCAGGTTTGCAGCAGGTACGGCAAGAAGTGACGCTGTGCCTCAAAAAGGCAAAGTGCCAGCGTGGTGGCACACAACATTTCAAGACTATATATATAAATATCTGACCTATTTCTTATGGATAGCACAATAAGGACTCGATCAAAACCCCATTGAATTCTGCAGGAGCCTTTCCATTGACTTCAATGGCTTTTGGATTGGCCCCTATAAATGGCTCTTGAGGAGAAGGTAGTGGTGCATTTGCCTGACTATTTTTATAATGTGTTTGATCACTGACTCGTTGATTTTTCAAACTTCAGCCTCCCGCAATGGGGAGCCAGCCCAAATTGCAACGTTCCATGTCCAAAGAAATGTCTCTGGAAATCGAACGGAGGTGCATAAAGCAGATAAGTGTGTTGGCATCCCATGGCCGCCCAGATGAAAGGGCAGCATTAACACTCATTAAAAAGGGACAGTCAGTGCCACGCTTCCAGCGACCCTGCCACGGCAACACGAGGGGTTTGTCGCTTTGTTTCGCAGCTCTCCCAGCTTTTGGGACTGGCGGGATCAGTGGGCCAGCTCATCCCCTGTCCTCCCTCTGAAAAATGGGAGCCTGGGGAAGGCCCAAGAAGCTTCTCAGGGTGAGATCCGCAGAATCACTGAGGTCAGAAGAGACCTCTGAGATCACTGAGTCCAACCATTAAACCAGCACTGCCAGCACAGCCCACTTGGAGAAGTTTCTTTCTGACTCTGAAAGCACAAGGGCTCGTTTTATTCCACCGTGGAGCTTTGCAGGTTCTCGTTGCTCATGTAAGTCCTTCAGCAATTTGGTTCCCTTTAAAGTCTTCTATTTAATGATACCCAGTGTCGAAGGTTAATTATGCCTTGTGGAAAGAGGGGCCTCATCTTGTATCTTTTCACAATACTGCCTGTTGAAGTTCATGGTGGGGCTCCTCTGTTTCTCCTCTTTGGGGACTTGAGAAGTGCTGGGCAGCAAATTGGTGGTGGAAGGCTTTTCCATCACCAGCCACAGTGAAATCAGAATATCTGGTAAGGTCTTTTCCACTGGAGCTTTTGCAGAGCGTCAGCAAAGGTAGAATTTCCACAGGGTGGAATATCATAGAATGCCAGAATGGTTTGGGTTGGAAGGGACCTTAAAGCTCCTCTTGTTCCACCCTCTGCACCTTCCACTAGCCCAGGTTGCTCCAAGCCGCATCCAACCTGGCCTTGGACTCTTCCAGGGATGGGGCAGCCACGGCTTCTCTGGGCAACCTGTGCCAGGGCCTGCCCATCCTCCCAGAGAACAATTTCTTCCCAATATCCCATCTAACTCTGCCCTCTGGCAGTGAGAAGCCATTCCCCTTTGTCCTGTCATTCCAGGCCCTTGTCTGAAGTCCTTTGCAGCTCCCTTGGAGCCCCTTTAGGCACTGGAAGTCTCTTCCAGTCTTCTCTTTTTGTCTTATTTTATATAATAAAAACCACTGGAATCAAAATGAAAGCATTCAGTGATTTTTAAAAAAGGTTGTTTCTTGGAATATTCTGCAATGTGAAGGAAATTCACAGTTTCAGAGTTTTGCCCCAGGTTTTGCCCCAGATTTCAAAGCCTGAGAATTTCATAGGGAAGAGAATTTACATATCTTGACTTTTTTTTCTTCCCAGGGAATAAAGCTGTCTGCTTTTACTCCTATTGTATCCCTCTCATCGAGACAGGAACGCTCAATCTTTGTTACACCTAGAAATTTCCGACTGAAGGCACAGAGCATTTGAGGAATATTATGTTCATAGATTGCTTTATACGATAATAATGGAGTTGTGTTTGCTATTTTTAAAGCCTTTTGTGGGCGCCTTGGAAGTAGGGGAGAGCATTAGCGACAGAAAACTGGCTTGAGGTTTACTCATCCCTCCTCAACCAAATATTTGGGTTTTATAAGGATGCCTTGCTCTCTCCTTGATTTTTTGGGATGGACACAGCACTTGCTGGCACTCCCAGCCTTTGTTTTCAAGGGAGAAGTTATAAATTTTCCTTGGATAAGGGGAGCTGAGGCTCTACCACGACCTGTAGCAGGAGTTTACCCTCTCAATGTCACCGCCCGTCCCAGGGCCTGTCATTTCATTCTTTGCTTCCCGCTCTGATCCCAACAATCCCCCTTCAATATGCAGCAGGAACGAGGCCGGCACAGCTGTGTCCCCCGTGCCTGCTGTGGGGAAGATGACCACGGAATTGATTTAATTTCTCCTCCATGCCCTCACTCTCTAATTGCCCCCCAGCAGACCAGTGCCGTTGGAAGGATTCCTGCTGTCCGTGCTCAGGGATTCGGCTCAGGAGCTGGTTTGGGGAGGCTGTCGGTGGGATGGGAAGATCTGAGCTTTATCTCTCTGCTCTGACTTTACTCACTGCCCTCCTGGCTATTTTTCCTGGGTCACAGTGTCCTTCTCTGCTATTTACTGAGCTTTAAACCCCTGATTTTCTCAGGAAATCCGGCCTTTGTGGCGCTTAGGACAATCAGGGAAAACTTCTCCACAAGAACTACGGGGTTTGTGTCTGTGTTTGTTGTCTAAAAATCACACTGATGGACCTAAAAAGCAATGCCTGACCCAGGGAACGGGTCTGAACCCGCACATTTTTAGGCTGCTTTAAGTAAAGGCATTCAAATGACATCTCTGAGTGTTGGGGGAGACCAGGCTTAATTGGACCATGAGGAATTCCAGTGGCTGTGCTTATGTATTTCATCCAGAGCCTGGATGCTTCCCACTGAATTCCATCCTGAGATTTTTCTTGCTCTGTCCTTGCTTTTTTGAGATGGATACAGCACTGCCTGGTGGTCCCAGCCTTTGGTTTCAAGGAAGAGATGTCAACTGTTTTTTTGGATCTGAGGCTCCTCCACAACCTAGGGCAGGAGTTCATTCACCTTCCCGAAGTCACCACCTGTCCCAGTGTGAATATTGATATTCCCAGTATCCTGATCCCAGGATTCAATATTGACATGTTTTGCCACTCAATACTGGAATGGGCTGTTAGAACAGACTGACCAGACACTTGTGTTTAAAAAATTAGTTAAATAATTAAGAATTGTATAATAATATTAATAATGCTGATTTGGCTCCAGTTGGTGGACGGACAGCAGCTTGTCAAAGCCTGCTCCTTACACCTCACTGGGGAATTAAACTGGTTTTATTCCCTTTTGAAAGTAGATGAAATAATTACGCCCTATGCTTGATTTTAAAGTTCCCTCTGACCTGCTGAAGTGCAGGATCCCATGTTTTTTGCGTGGTGGATTTGTCCTTTGGTGCTGTCCCAGAGGGCCATAAGGTGCTGCTGATACTGGTCCTTGTGTATCCTCGGGAAAGGTCCCTGCCTGTCCCCTGGTCTGATCCAGATCCTCCCCCTTTAGCCACAGCAGGACTTTCTCCTGATAGAAACACACTATTTTTTGCCTGAGGGCGAACTGAAAATTAAGTGAACTGATCTGTTTAAACCTTTATAAATACGTGTTTAATATCTGCTTAATGGGAGATGGAATTTATGAGCTGCTAAGCGATGCTGGATCGTTTTTATAAGAATAGAGAAGTCTGGTGGGAAAACTTCCTCCTGGGACATAATCTCATATTATTATTTTTTTAAGAGAGAGAGAGATTTAATATGTTACAGCTGACGTTTCCAGTGACATTGGAATATTTCCTATGGAGCTTTCACAAGTGCTTTATAAATCTTTAAGGGTTTAATTTAATGAAATCCTTCTGCCAGTGGGGAGGATTCCGCCCCCTCTGCCCACAGGGAAACTGAGGCACGGATGTGGGAGCCAGGAACGAGATCTGTGAGCCCCGGGTGCTTTAGGGGAGGCCAAACACTTCATGTCATTTTCCCCTCCTTGGGTTTGGGGTTTTTTTTGCCTTTCCTGTGTTTTTTCAGGCACTGGTGGAAGCAGAGGCTGCAGCACTGGGAGTGTCCTCCTGTCCTGCTGGGAGCCACCCCTGGGCAGCTCCTGGGCCCTGTCCTCTGCCCCCACTTCCTTCCCATCAATCTTTTCAGTTTCATTTTTCCCCATTTTCCCCATTTCTTTTCCTTTTTTTTCCTTTTTCCTTTTTCCCTGTTCATATTTTATTTTACTTTTCCCACTTTTTCCTTTTTTTCCCCTACTTTCTTTTTCTTCTTTCTATTTTTCCTTTATTCTTCTTTTTCTAAAATCCTTCCCTTTTTTCTTTTCTCTTTTTTTTCTCATCCCCATTTTCCCCTATTCTTTTTTTCCACTTCCTTTTTTTGCTTTTCCTTCTTTTTTCTTTTTCCTTTTTTCTTTCTTTTCTCCTTTTTCTTTTTTCTCCTTTTCTTCTTTCCCTCTTTTCCTTTGGTTCTCTTTTTTTCCCTTTCCCCTCACCCCCTTTTTTTTAGTGCACACCTGAACAGATCCATCCATCCCTCCACTCCCATCTCCCACTCGCTTTGCTGGGAAAACTGACCATCCAGATGCTCTCCTGACCTTCCCACCCTGCCAGTTCTGCATTAACCCATTGCCCTGAATCCTTTTTTGCTCCAAGGGCAGCTCCATCCCTGGACAGGGAATCTCTGCTTTGGGGGAACAAGAGGTTTTGGGGGCACAGACCAGCCCTGGGAATGTCTCAGTCGTTGTCCGTGACGTGGAGATTTTCCACTGGGTGACTTTGGGGGTGGCACTGCTGCCTGCAGGAATAAAGAGCTTCTGCTTCCTGCAGCTGGGGCTGGAATGAGATTTTTTTTTTCCTTCCTCTTCGATGTGAAAAAACAGCAGTGAAATCCCTCTGTGGCTGTTGCAGTTTGCTGCGAACATTTGGAGCATTTCCGAAAAAAATCCCCTGCATTTGTGATATGAAACTTTAATATTTTCTGCTGTTGGTTTTTTGTTTTCTTGGGGTTTTTTTCCCCCCCCCTAAACCTGCATTTGAGGAGGCTCCTGACTGCTGTAATTCTCCTCACCAACAGAACTAATGGGGTGCTGAGCTGCTTTCCACCTCCAGCCCCCTTTTTGTGCCAGGAAGGCCTAGGGGGTTGTGGGCTGGGTGATGCAGGGAGGTAGATCCCGGTGCAGGAGTTGCATTTTCCCTGTGTGGATGCAGCTCCAAGCACTGCTGACAAAGCCTGTGCCGTGCCAGCAGTGTCCCTGTCCCTGTCCCCTCCTGTATTTAGCATTCCAGCCCTGTCCTGGGTTCAGATGTGGTCCCTGGCCTGCATCCCACCTCGCTTCCCAGCTTCCTCTTGCCTCCAGCTAATTAGGCTGAGCAGAGCCTCATTAGGATCCGATCCAGACCAGGGTTTTGACCCTTTCCCTGCGGCTCTTGGATGGGAAGTCAGGATGTGGCTCGCAGGGGATGAGTTTTGCAGCCATGAGGGCTCTCTGCCTCCTTGCCCCTTTTTTGGGATCCCAGTATCCCACAGGATGCTCCTGGATGACACTGAAAATAGCCCCATGGAGGAGCAGGGCTACGTCGGACTATCAGCACCTGTTTGTCGGGTTTCTTATGAGTACTTACTTAAAAAAAAAAACAAAAAACAAAAAAAAAAAAAAAGAAAAAAAAAAGGAGAGAGGCAGAGAGAGCTGAGGAAATAATCTTTTTACATTTTAATCTGACCAGTTTTCAAGCGGTTTGATAAGGCGGGTTGTAGAAATGTCAGCTTCCCCTTATCTCTAATTGACTTAAAGTAGGAGCCGGCTTTAATCCTGGAATGCAGAGGAGCTTCTGATGGGGAGATGAGGGCAATTGATTTCTGCCTTTTTAATTAACAGTCTGGCTGCTTTTAAAAACAATAGGGAGGAGGGAAAGGAAAGGGAAAAGCACGTGGTGGCATTTGGAGCTGGCGGGGTGGGGATGGACGGGCGCTCAGTGGGCTCCGGGTGCTGCATCCAGACAGTTGGACTGGTCCCAGTTTAAGAATCACGTGCTGAGTTGGAAGGGACCCACAAGGATCATCCAGTCCAGCTCCTGGCCCTGCACAGGACCATCCCCAAGAGTCACACACCACATGCCCCAGAGGATCACCCAAACAATCCAAGGAAATAAAGGTTTCCTTGGAGTCCTCTCACACAGCAGATCCATGGGATCACACGGGTGATCTCCACAGAGTCCCCAACCTGCTGGAAAACCCAAATTCCACTTTACCCCCCCACCAGGCAGCACATGAGCAGCGGGGAGGGTGGAGTTTTCTGCTGAGGTGGCTCTTCCAGCAGGTTCCTGTGTGGGAAGGGGAGGCAGCACAGATGTGCCAACGATTATGGCTTTCACAGTGGGGGGAGCTGCTGCTGCGACTGCTCCGGCTCCATTTGCTGTCCTGCTGCAATTCCCTTCCACTTGTCCTCTTTAAGTGTCAGCCACGCAGCAGAGGATTGTTTATGCAGCACTTAGTAACATCTACAGGGTAATGGGCTGTGCAGAAGACCCTGGGATAATTGGTAAAATGTCTGGAAGTGGATTAGCCGCGTGTCTGCACGGAGGATGTTTGGAAATATATGCAGACGTTCAATTTTTAAATACATATTAGGCTAAAGTCCTGTTTCACTGGGGAGGGGGGGTGATGTTGTGGGAATGGAGTGGCTTCACATGGCCCAGGCAGAGCTGGGAGAGGCGATGCTGGACACCAGGCTGGGTGGGAGTGGATTGAGCTCCCCCAGGAGGACCCCCCCAGTTCCACCATGGCTACAGAGCTGCTGAATCCCAGAATCCCTGAATGATTTAGGGGGGAGAGGTCATCGAGTTCAACCTGTGACTGATCCCCACCTTTTCATCCAGGCCACAGCACTGAGTGCCACGTCCAGTCATTCCCTGAACACCTCCAGGGGCGGCGCTGGATAGGGGGATTTTGGGATTGAGGCTGAAAGAGAGCAGGGAGATGAAGCCTGACAGAGTTCAAGAAGCGTTTGGACAATACCCTTTGCCACAAGGTGTGGCTCTTGGGGATGCTTCTGTTCAGGGGTGAAGAGCTGGACTCGATGATCCTTGTGGGTCCTTTCCAGCTCGGCATATTCTGGGATTCTGTGATGCGGGAACAGCAGCTCCGATGCCAGCAGTTTATTTGCACTTTGCCCTGGAGGTCAGGCTGTTCTCTCTCTGCAGTGCCCCAGCTCCCCTGGGCCTTCATCCTGCTCTCTGACATTCCTCAACCTTCTTTTTGTTCTTATTTACTTCCAAGCAACCTGCTTCCTACCAGCAGGAGGGAGGGGAATAACTGAACTCACCTGCCCAGGGGATGTGAACCGCTCCAGCCCACCTGGAGTAGGGGAATGGCCACTTCCAGCCGTGGGCTTTGGGCCATCCCAAGCATCCTGGGAATGCAGAGTCCCCTGGGATGCAGAGCCCTGTCTGCCTGCTGGCACCAGCCCTCCCATTGCTCATTATATTCCAGGCGCTTTCTATGGGTTGTTTAACGAGCTTTCTGCGAGGCTGAGCAGATGAGAGGAGAGCAGAGCTTGGAAAGGAGAAGAATAAATTGGGAATGCTTTTGATTTGTGAAGAGCTGTGATGAGCAGGAGGGAAATCAGAGCTGGAGCATCCCTATTGAGGGCTTGGCATGGAATAAGGGCTTAAAAAGGGAGATTGGCCCCGTTCTCTGGTATTTTTAGCCCCAGTGCAGGATTGCAGGACCCGTGTTGTATCCGTGTGCAATGTGAATTCCAAAGGGTTTGGCATCTACTCAGAGCAATGGTTTATAGGTATCAATCTTTTGGCTTTTAAAGCTCCCCAGTAATTCATGATTTCTTAATACCATGTGCTGTCCCTCTCCATCTGACAAATCAATTTGTGATGGGATATATCTGCTGCTGAAGTGGGATGTGGAGGAGAAGGAGGAACAGTGTTTTCTCTTTGCTTTTCCCATTCCCTTTCATGTCCTAAGGGTTATCAAGTCAGGCACCAAAATGCCACAGCTTACTGGGATGAGTATTTAAAGAATAAAACAATCCCAACAACGAAGTAATCCAGCAGCAGAGGCACTGAACCACATCAAAAGTGATGTACTGAGCTACAACTCTTGCTTCCCCATGTCCAGGTGTAATAGAAAAGCCAATATAATAGAATCATAGAATCATGGAATGGTTTTGTGTTGGAAGAGACCTTAAAGATCATCTCATTCCACCCCTGTGCCATGGGCAGGGACACCTCCCACTAGATCAATATGTCCTGGTGGAAGGAGCCTGAAATTCGGTTTAAACCATTTGGTTTCAAATAAATATGAACATGATCCCAAATTTTCCCAGATAAGTCTTTGCTGGCTCCAGCATCCTCATCATCTGCAAGGAAAAAGGAATTGGGGATCAGCCATAAGGGCAAAGGTGTGGACACCAAGGATACAACAGCTTTGATGTGCTTGGAGGCTTCCCTCCAGATTCCAGAACAGACTCGTCAAGCCACAAGGTTTCATTAAAAATTAGTGGAGCTTAGGCTGGGAACTGTATGGAAAAAAATGGGAATTAGACCTCTAACTTCATCTAGGTCCTTTGGGAAGTGTTGTCCTCGTGGTGCTGTAGATAAGGACATGATTCCCATTCCCAAAGCCTGGCATGGATGTAAATGATACAGCTCCGGTGGCGGCATCGATTTCCCGTCAGGATCCGGCCGGAGGGGCTTTTTCTTCAGCCAGCCTGAGATTTTTGCAGCTTTGTGCTTCAGCATAATTAACATCTGGGAGGAATTAAAGGGGTCTTAGGGGAGAAGAGCAAGATCTGAAGTTTAAATAACAATTTAGTTCCAGCACAATTAAAAATAAGCTGCTTTGTGATTATCGGGGCGGCCGCTTGCGTGGAGAGGGGGGAACATGGTTTGGGTGTGTTGGGAGGGGAGCTCTGGGAGGAGGAGATAAAGGTAGGGATGAACAAGGAAAGGGCAGGAGGCTGAGGAAGGACTAAACCTGATCCTCAGGCTCCAGGGAATAAATCCAGATTGCATGAAAAGGAAAAGCACCACAGAGTGCTGGAGCTCAGTCACCACTTAGGGTCTCCTGGTGTATCCTTGTCACTCTTTATATGCAAATGTGGAAAAATCCGAGCTCCAACTCCACTTAACAAAGCAAAAAAACCCCGAAACCCACTCTAGGAAATCAAATGTTGTGTAGTTTGGGGTGCCAAGACCCTCTTGAAACTGATTGGTATCAGTGGCCGCCTGGGAATCCCACACGATTCCTTTAATTGCTTTATTTTCCCTCCTCTGATTGCATCTCACAATGTGGAATTGGGAAGTGGGGAAAACTACAGCAAACAGGAATTGTTGTGTGCAAATGAAATGCTCCACTTGCCCAGCAGCAAAGCATTTGGAGGAAACTTCAGCTTCGGATCTGGTTTGAAATACAGCCAAGTTTTTATCAACTTGCAGCGAATTAAAGGGTTTAATCCTGGGTTTGGGTGGGGTGAGGCTTTGGGATTGGATCTGTGCAAGGAGGAACAGCCCTGAAAAAGCTTTCTGAGGAGGGTTGACCAGGGAGGAAGGGGCAACAGAGTTCTTGGGGACGTGATAAAATGAGAAATATATGAGGGATCAAAGGAAATAGGATTTTAAGCAGGGTTTAACCAGGCTGTGGAAGACACTGGTGGAAAATACCACTGGGAAAAGCTGATTGGGAGACTCAAATGAAGCTTTAAACCTACAGATTTGGGGTGGGGGTGGGACTGTGAAGGTGAGGATGCTTTGCTGCATCTCCCACTATCCATACATCCCTGCCCCTGCTGTCTCCACCCTCCAGGATGGACCAGCAATAACACAAACCCATGAGGAATCCACCAAAACCCAGTGAAGGAATAACCACACTCATTTCCTTACAAACCCTCCTTGCACTTCGTTGGTGACACACACCAGAGTCCCTGCTTTCCCTCTCCTTCCAGATTTCCACATTTATTACTCATTTTGGGTTGCAGGGCAGGGGAAATGTTCTGCAAATGGAAATTTCTGGGGGTTTGGAGATGCTCCTCCTGCTCCTTTGGAGTGTTGGCACCATTTGTTGCTGGGTAATTAAATAGGATCTGTTCAGGTAGGGAGGTTTGGTGTTTTTTATTTGTGGTTGTGTTTTCTCCAGGGTTTTATTGTGATGGCTTTATTTAGATCCTTACCTGGGCATAAAACCCTGAAGCAAAATGCAGCCTCTGTTTAATTTGGGGGAGGGCGGGGGGGAAATGCAGATGGGAATAAAGTGGGAATTGTTTATATTCCATGCATTTGGAAGGGTGAGAGGTGGTCAGACATCAATAAAAGTGGCATTTTGGAGAAGAGGGAAAGCAACAGTGACACTTGACTGCCTAAGAAAATTCCCAAGGGCTCTTATAAATACAACTAAATGCTTTTCAGCCCGGGAGCAAAAGGTCTGTGACACACTCCCTGCCTCAGTCCCTGTGTTGATGGGGAGTTTTGAATGAAATAAACATGCTGGATTTGTGGCAAGCTTGAAAATTTTGAGCTTTAAAGCCCAAAAAGCGAATGCAGAATGAGGCAGAAGAGACCTCCAGGTCAGAGCATCTCCAAAACTAAAAATAATACCCTAAAACTGGAAATCTGCTTTTTTTTTTCCCAAGTGGCAGTGTGGGATGTAGCAGTTCTGGGAACGTTTCACACCCCTTCAAGCCTCTCAGAAATTATCAGTGAGGCTGGCACAGGTCAGAAACGACAATTATTCTTATTTAGAGAGACATTTGGACTCGCTTTAATGTCCCTGCCATCCTTCCTCACCTCTTTTTTTCACTGCAACATGTAGACAAATAAAGAATGGAGAGCGAACAACCCTTGGAACCGCTTTGGGTGGAAATGACGAAGGATTTTAATCCCTTTCTCTCCCACTGGTTTGGGTTTTTTCCCTCTTTAAGGCGAATTTGATCCAATAATCTCCACAGAAGCAGCAATTTTGCACAGAAAGCCAATTTGCATTTCCAAAACACACCTAGTAAAAAAACACGGCCAAAATTCCACCTGTTGCTGCTGACTTGTGTTTCCTCTGGGAAGGAGTCTCTCATCTGTCTTTTAATTTCTCAGAGCTCACTCAGTGGTTAGTTTTGGACACAGATTTATTGCAGTGATCATTCCCACAGCAGTTTGTACCCGTTTCTAGATAATACACTTGGTGCTTTGCCTTGCAGGTGGTTTGGGCAACGCTGGGAGTTCTGTTCCTTGTGCAGGAACAGCGTTCAGGGCCGAGATTGAGTCTTCTGGGCGTTGTAGTTACCTGAATAATAAATAATATTAGCAAAAGTCAGGAGTAGTGGATAATTGGGCAGTGAAATACTTTGTGTCTGAAGTTCTGCTGCTGCAATAGACTTGTTCCTTCCCTTTATTGACCCTTGATTAAATTTTTGTAACAATTACAGACCAATAATAGGCAGCTATTGATTGCTGAGGGGGGTGAATATCAAGATTTACCGCCGGGAGAGTGGAAGTTATTGACTCTGAGGAGAAGAATGGCTGGCATTGAGTAGAGGGGCTGCTCATGCAGGCAGGTTTATTTGCATGCCTGACCAGGCTGGTTTATGTCTCTCCAGCCTCAGGATGGACAGCCTGTGGAATTACAGCGCCCTGGTGTGTGTATCTGTCCAGTGACAACATTTTCCCTGTGGTTTGTCATCAGGTGTGTTGGAGACTGGAAGTCTCATGAATCTCTGCATTGTCACGGAATCCCAGACTGGTTGGGGTTGGGAGGGTTCTTGTTCCAACCCTCTGCCACGGGCAGGGACACCTTCCACCATTTCAGGTTCCTTTAGAACCACCTTTGTCAAAATCAAACATTTTCCATGCAATATCCAGTTTTGTCGAGTTCCCACATTGGTGGAGAAGTTGGGACCTGCCCCAGATGCCTGAAATTACTCCTTGTGGCGTTTCTCAATTCAGTTCTTGGCGTTGCAATCAGCTCTTCTGTTTTGGGATGCAGTTCGTGCTTTCCTTCAAGTTCTTTCCCTTTCTGTTGCGTTTGGGAGGAAAAAAGCACTCGTGAGCCGGCTTTTCATCTCAGAAACTCTCCTAAGATGCCACTCTTGTGCTTATCACCTTCTCCAATTGAGGCTGGTGTGTGTTATCCCAGGCACTTGAAATTAAAAGGCACTTTGAAACAGTGCTTTCCGTGGCACCGGGAGGATAACGGGCAGCTTGAAACCGGCTGCTTCGCCTCGGAACCCGGAGGTGATCTGGAGGTTGACGCCGTTTTTCCCCCCATCGTCCCCGTGGATGTGCCAATAGGTGGCAATCTCTCCCCGTGGCACCTCTCCTGGCACTTTGCAGGGGAGCCGATGTGGGAATCGATGTGGGAATCGGACCTGGAGGGTCTCACAGTGCAGGGAAAGAGGAGGAAAAGGGGATTTCACCCCTTTAACGATGCTGCTTAGGGTTCCCTCTGAAGTTTGGTGGCTTTGCTGGGAGGGTGGGATGGAAAACGGGGACAAACCAACTTCCAGGTCCCTTTAAGAGCCTTTGTTGGCGTAATGGGCTCCTTGATCTTGCCACTGCATAAATCACAGGCAGCCAGTTCAAGTCAATTCATATTTTTGCAGTTCGTTAGCAGCTCGGGAGGAAATTGCATTTACTATAATTGCCTCTAATTGCACCAGATTAGTGATTACAATTATTGATGGTGGCTGATTATTCATTAGGCTTCAAATCAATTCCCCTGCTTCATCATTACCCAAAACAGTAACTCTGATGAGGAGAGAAAGAGGTCTGGAGGAGACCACGGCCATGCTCCTGCCAGGGAGCCTGCCTGCCTCCAGAAGTCATGTGAAATCAGCACTCTGGGCTGATTAATGCCTCCACAGGAGGGGAAAGGTCATTAGCCAGGGCTTGGGATGCTTTTGGTGGCCAGGACATGAGTTAAGTCCATCCTCTCTCCATGGCCAGCGCTTGCCCTGTCTCAGGTGGCTTCTTTAGAGGGGCTGCTCTCTGTGAAATGTGATGGAGCTTCGTGGAGAAGAATCTCAATGCAGGATCTTGAGGTGATTTGAGGCCCAGAGTCAAGAGGCCAGTGGGAAAAACTGCCCCAAGGGGAGCAGGTCTCCCAAACCAGCGCTGGATTCCCGGAGCGCATTCCCAGGTGCAGGCAGCCACCTGTGCTGCCTCTGAGAGCTGTGTAATTGTCACCAAAGCTGCCTGACTTGCATAATAACCATCACTCCAGGTCTCACATGGCCCCCAGCCTGCCTGGATATTCAGCTGGGATGCAGGGTGGTGCAGGAATCCGGGATTGCAATCCCTGCTGTGCTGCCCCTTCCCTCTGCCCTCTCCTCAGTGGGGTGGCCAAGCTGCAGGTGGGGTGGGTGCTTATCCTGGGGGGCTGAGCTGCCTTCCCACCTGGATAAGAATGGCTCTGAGGGGCTGAAACTGCTTGGGATAAGGCTGAGGAGCCTGTGCAGGGCAGTAGCTGTGCAGTTGCTTTGGCTGGTGTGGGCCCTGAGTGAAGATTTGGGTTGGAAGGGACCTTAAAGCTCATCTTGTTCCAACCTCCCCATGAGCAAGGACACCTTCCACTAGCCCAGGTTGCTCCAAGCCCTGTCCAGTCAGCAGTCCAGGGCTGGGGCAGCCACAGCTTCTCTGGGCAACCTGTGCCAGGGCCTCACCACCCTCCTGGGGAAGAATTTCTTCCCAGTATCCCATCTAACCCTGCCCTCTCGCAGTGGGGAGCCATTCCCCCTTGTCCTGTCACTCCAGGCCCTTGTCCAAAGTCCTTCTCTGACCATTCCTGGTCTGCAGGTGGTGGATGCTTCAAAATCCCAAGTTGTCCCAGTGGCTCCTTTGCAAACCTGAGCTGTATTTATCTTACACTGCCTGGTGAGTGCTGACAGTGGATGTGATGTGGCAGAGCCTGAACACGTCCCCAGAAACGATGGATGGCTCGGAAGCCTTCCGTATTCTGGCGGTCTGATTCCAACCATCCTCCCTGCTGCCCCATGAAACTGATGTCCTGGATCCCTTCCTTATGTGATGAACTCAGTCCCTGAAGCATCTCTGCTTGCTGGCCTCTTTCCAGTGCCTTGCATCAAGAGCACTGTGTGCCAAAGTCAAGCCTGTCGGGCAGGATTGGGATTTGTGGTCGAGCAGGACATGCAGGTCCCAGCTGTCTCCTTAAAGGCCAGTTATTACCTACATTTCCCACCTATTGATCCTGGTTCTACTGCCGTGCTCAGACATGGCTGGGAAAAAAAGAACCGTAAAAAGAAGGAAAAGGCTGGTTCTGTTCATTAATCTCCCCTGCTGCCGTTGCTGGGAGGAGCAGAGCCTGAAGGCTCAATTTAGCCTTGCTGGCTGCAGCTTGGGACACATGGCAGCTTCCATTACCTCCCTTAGGATGGAAGATGCCCTCCCCAAGTCCATCTCCAGCTGTTTATCCCTTGCAGTATCAAGCCCTGGTGGGGGGAAATGAGGTGGGGGCACCCTGGGCAATGTCTCCTGCACCCAGGTGGGTGAGGAGGGGGCTTGGGGGGGAAGGTGGTGGGCAGGAGTTGGCTCAGCTGGGACAGATGAGGTCAGTGGTGTCTGTCTCCTTCACTTGCAGGATTTGGAACTGCTGTGAGATCTCTAGGGATGTGTTTTTTTGAGATCTGAGTGTTTTATCTTAAAGTGGAAAGATTGGGATTCCTAAGTCTCCACTCCTAAGACAGCCCTGTGAGTGCTGTCACCATCTCAGGTCTATCTGTCACCTGCCAGAGCAGGGAGGGAATTACATGGGTGAGAGGGACATCTCGCCTCTCAGTCTAAATATCCCAGCTGAAGAGATGTAAATCTGGGTCCCCTGGACCTCCTGCAGCGCCAGGAATTGCATTTGTCTGGAGGGAGATGGAATTCAGATCGTGCTGCTAATGCAGCTGATACCTCCTGCTGGGCTGGAGGCAGAGCTGGTGGGGTCTGTGCTTGTCCCAGCAGTGCTTGCAAAATGTGTGAGAGTGTCAGAAAGAGAACCAGGGGATCACAGAACCGTGGAGTGTTTGGGGCTGGAAGGGACCTTGAAGATCATCTCATTCCACCCCCTGCCATGGGCAGGGACACCTTCCACCAGCCCAGGTTGCTCCAAGCCCCGTCCAAC
>JAWWES010000067.1:2275109-2314886 GCA_035583135.1 Lophotriccus pileatus
CTGGAGCCTTCTCTTCTCCAGGTGAACCCCCCCAGCTCTCCCAGCCTGGCTCCAGAGCAGAGGGGCTCCAGCCCTCAGAGCACCTCTGTGGCTTCCTCTGGACTTGCTCCAGCAGCTCCACATCATTTTTATGTTAAGGACCTACCCCACATGTCTTGTGACTGCTTCCTCAAAACTCCTCTGACTTCCACCTTTCCAGTTATCCTCTTCCCCTCTCCTGGGCTTGGCACGACTGAGAAGCATCAACTCGTTTGGGAAGTTCCTCCCTCTTGCATCATGTGTGCTGTGACTGCCCTGTTTGGACATCTCTGTTTTTCCTTCTAATTTGTCTGAACATATGCTCAGGAATTATCTCTCTGGGGGATTACTCCTAGAAAAGAGTTATTCTTTCATCCTGCTACTCCAAATAGCCACGAGCGTCTCGAGTCCCCAGTTATTTTGCAGTTTACATTCAGCAGGTTTTGCCACAGCAAAATACAGACACTTGGATTTCTCTCCCACTGCCTCCAAGTGTCTGGCCTTTGCAATCATATGTAGCATTTTGGAATGCCAGGGAGAAGTCTCCTCTTCCCTTGAGGCAAGAAACAACTCAAAAGCGGGGACCAAAAGCAGGTTAGAAAGGTGAAAAAGCCACCCCAGTATTTCCCAATCTGATTTTTAAGGACTAAACTCCTGCTGAAGGTGTGGGATCAACAATAGTGGCAGCACTTTCCATGGGTTTGCATGGAATTAGTTAATATGGGGTTTACAGAAGGCGAGTTTTGAGCAGGTCTCTTTGAAAACTTTAACTTGCAAAAGTTAAAGGGAAAAATAAGAGACCAGTAGGGAATAAAACTGGCATCATCAGAGCCTTTCTAGTGGAGCCACACAGCTTGAACTGGACTAATGAGCCTGAGAGTTAAAAAAAAAAATAAAAAAAATATCTTTCTATCTATCTTGCCTTTGTAACTTTGAAGTATTGGCAGTTGGAGACCCGTGGGCTTTGGCTGGGCTGCAAACACACGTGATGTTGGACGGCCACTATTTACTCTGACTTTACTCCATCGTTGCAAGAGGCTCCTCTCCCCTTGTGACACTGCCCAGTGCCCAGAAGTAGCTGCAAAATTTTCCCTGGGGGTATCCACGGGCCTCGGAGATGGGAGAGGAGTTTCCTCCTGGCCCGTAATGCTGAGTCAGCACTATGCAGGAAGCTGAATAAGGAATTGGGCAACCGGGATTCTCCTTTTGGGGGTGGGTGGAAAGACCTTTACCTGCAGATAAAAGGAATTAGAAAATGAACTAACAAGCTGACATCGTTGTAGCCAAGCTGGATAATTCTCCTGCTTCCAGGCACTGTCCTTGCAGGATGTGAGCTGGGAGCAGCACAATTCCCTGCCTCATTCCTCTCTTGCCTAAATGCTCCAGGGGAGTTTTCAGGCGATTTACGGCTGACTCAGGAGATCAATCTCTCCTGGCAGATGGGAGGGAACTCATTTTGGGGTTTTGAAGCAAACACAGTTAAATCTTCTTTTCCCGGCTGAGCTGCTTGTCTTGGAATGACAAGAGGGCGGGCGGCCGGGAGCTCTTCCCTGCCTCTGCCAGGAGTCCCAGGGATGCTCCTTCCCTGCTCCTGCCTCTGCAGGCTGTGCGTGGCTTCACCGAGGGGGGCAGGCGTTGCAGGGGTCTGGCACGGGGAGGGGTGCAGGGTCATCAGCACGAGGGGGAGGAGGAGAACACAAAATGCAGTGATTTACCCAGAGGAGCTGAGAGACAGCCCGCTCGCGGGGGTGCAATGCCGGCGGCGGAGCTGTCACTTCTCCCTGTGCCTCGGGCAGCTTTCCGTCCCTTTCTTTTGATGGCTTGGAGCGAAGTTACCTGCAATTGTCATGGAAACAAGCTTGGATGCAGGGCAAGGTAGTAGCAGGCAGCACAGAGCCATCTGACCCTCGCCTGCCACTGACTCTCCCCTGCCATCCTCACTCCAAACCCCCCCCAGTGCCTCTGCCAGCCTCTCACAGAGCAGCTTCCCAAGGAAGGATGCTCAGCAGGAGGTGAAAGCAGTGGGTTGCTCCTAAACTCAGCAGGAGATTCCACCTTTCTGACGGGCTTTGTGTTGCCTGGATTCGTAGTGGGCGGTCCTGCCACCCCAAATTCCCTCCGTCCCAGGCCCGAGAGGAATTTCTGAGCAAGTGGAAGTTGTCAGAAAAAATATTCCATGTCGAAAAGAGGGAAGTATCCATATCAATTTGCACCTGAGGCAGAAGTCCTCTGCTCCGATTGATGTTGCAGGAGGCAAATCGAAGTGAAACACTTGGAGTTTCTCGGTGAGATGAGAATTGACAATCTTACCTTTTTAATCCTTTGGTTTTGATGCCATTGCTCAGGTTTGGGGTTTGCTTATTGACGAGCAGGATGCAAAGGCAGGATCTGTGGATGGCTGTTCCTGGCTCACAGTCAGACCTCATAAAGTACCTCAGTTTCCCCCTTCCAAATCCCGCCCAGGACTCCTCCTGTAATATCAACACCGCTGTTACTGGGGCACAGCCCCAGAGAGAGGGAGCCATTTGGAGGCTGGAAGAGTTCAGAAATAACTTTTTCTCAGTGCCCACATTCCCGATACAAGCCAAAGCACTTCGGAAGGGTCCCAGATGCTCGCAGGGAAGCGGGCTGCTCAGCCAAGCGGGACGGAGAGGCTCATGATACAGCGATGCGGTGCCGGAGAACGACAGCCCTGTCACGCTGACTTATGATGGATGAGGAAAAATCCCATTCCTCATTGGCGGGGGGAAGATGTGAAGTGTAAAGAAGGATGCACCAGGAGTCTCCGGGAGATTCATCTTGTGTCGGGCGTGCTCCCGGAGTCGGCAGAGTTGAGGGAGAGAGAGTGTTGGCAAAGCCAAAAGGCACAGGGGGAGGAAAAAAAGGAGGGGTTGGGGAGAAAATTCATTATGTGAAGGATAATCTCAGAGGGAAATATCAAAATGTCAGCGGCACCCCAGATAGGGGAGAGGAGAAAATGAACCGGGGGCATTTGTCACCTGCTTAACCAGGCGTGGATCCAGCACAGCGGCTGGGATGGGAAGCATTGAGGACGAGGGAGTGGGGCAGGAGGGCAGCTGGATTCCCTGGAGCAGGGGAATTTTGCCATCAGGGCCGGGCTCTGCCTTGCAGGCAGTGTCTGCTCTGAGCCATGATTGCCACTTTGCTGGGTTTTTGCATGTAAGTTAAAAAAATGAGCACATCTCTGATCCCCGAGAGCTGCTCTTCACCCCTCAGGAATTTAAAATCTCAGGGGTATTTTTTAATCTCAAGAGGTGATGACATTCTGCTGGCAGAGCAAGGACTAGAGATCTCCCAGCTTGGCCACTGGTTCTGGTCCCAGTAAATGCTGTGGAGCCCCAGTAGCCACAGCAGGGAGCGGAGGGGGCAAATATTTGCCCAACTCGAATCCGCTTGGCCCCATCCTGTGCTTCATCCTTGTCACAAAGGGGAGCAGTTTCCAGACCAGGAGCTGAGCTCCCATCTAGACTTCAGTCTGAAAGAAAGTCAAGACCAAGCCTTGCCAGAAGATATTCTCCCTGGCCAGGGTTTTGGGGGGTTTTTAGTGTTCTATCCCACCCTAGAGTGGGTGCATGCCCTGCAGGAGATGGAGAAGGGCTCCCAGTGCCTTATTTTCCATTGGGTAAATCTAAAAGGCAGCTTTGCTTCGAGAAATCTCTTGGGTCAGGTGGCAGCAGTAAATAGCTGGGGCGTTTAGAAATGATTGAGCCATTTATTTCTGAGTGTCACCAAACCCGCTGCCCCAGCAGCGCTTTCGGCTCCGTATCCAGGGAGAAGGTTTAATAGCTGGAGTCCCAGGGTTTGGGATAACGGTTGGGGCTTGACACCAAATAAAAATCCCCTATTAAAGAAATCGGGTTAATTTACTGTGTGAAATGAAGCAACTTAAACTGCTCCCAAACAGACAATATATTGTCCTTTTTTAGTGGGAGTGGAGGAATTATCGGAAGGCTCGGCGAGCAGCCTGTTGGTCTCCTGCCCGTGCTGCTCCCGGGGTTCTGATGAATGCTCCATGCCTTTCTTCCCCGCTGGAAAACCCTTCCTTGTCCAGGTGATGCAGAAGCCCCACAGATGGGAGCACTCAGCATCTCACAGCTGCTCTCCAACAGGCTCCACAGCATCCAGGGAGCTGCTGAGTCCATTCTGGGAGCTTTTGGAGATGATTCTGCCTGTGCCTAAAACCGAATCCATGCTGAGGAAGAGGTTGCAGACCCTCTGTATCAGTGTTCCTGTGTGATGTGTTGTGGTGATCGGGGAGGAGACCCCAGCACAGAGCTTCTTCAGACCCCAGCAAGGGACCCAGCAAGATCTTAAAGGTCTTCTCCAAACTTAATTCCATGTTTTTGGAAGCAAAGGAGCATCGGTGAAGGCTTTGAGTGAGAGGCATCAGCTTCTCAGCTGCAAAATACCCACTTTGCTCTCCTAAAAAACCATGTGTCTGAACCTGCACCTCATTTTCCCCGTTTTCCCAATGCTTTTTCCACCTGATTTGGCTGAAACTTCTCCCCCCTCAGAGCTGCATTTGTGTCCTTCAGCAGAGATAAGCCCCAGATGACTTTCCCTATCGATCCTCACGGTGGGCATCGCGCGGAACCAGAGGTGTAAGTGCCACTTTCTTTCTCCGCCGCTCCCCTGAGCGAGACTTTCCCTGGCGAATCTTGAAAGCAAAAAAGAAACAAGTCTCCTCCACAGCCGGAGAGCCCCTTCTCCTTCCCGCCCCAGGAAACCTTGGTACAACTTGAAACCGATTAATAATACACAAAGGGATGATGTGGTTGGGCAAAGTGCGGCGGTTTCCTCGGCTACCTTGTGTTATGCTTTTATTAAGCTGCGATCTAAAGCAGAGGAGAGGGAGTGATTTTGTAGCCTGCAGCGTCTTGTTTGCAGATTATTTTCCGAAGATGCTCGGTAGAATATCAATTGCCTGCACATGAGACATCCTGGCAGGTGCTGCCTTCCGCAGAGGAGCTGCTCAAGTCGGCACAGCCCCTCCTGGCATCCGTGTGCCCGTCCCATTCTGGCTCGGTGGTATGGGACAGGGATGGACCCCGGGGCTGGGGAGGGGATTTTGGGGTGGGCAGAGGGCTGGAAGCGCAGGGGGGGCGGTGGGGCACTGAGGCAAAGCCCTGCTGCCTGTGCTGTTCCATCTTCCATCCCCTAAATCCAGAGGTTTCCGTGGAAGCACAGATGTTCAGCCCTGCACGTCCAGGTTTCGGTGGCATCGCTCATTAGCGTTTGCAGGGAGTGATGAGGCGGCTGGGGTTTGGAAGGGGGACAGGGAAACAGCCCGTGTGTCAGATGGCAGGGAAGGGCACAAGGGAAGGAAAATGAGAGGGGAACCAGGGCAGTGCTGTGACTTTCCCAAAGCCTCGCTGTGGCACTCAGGGACGGAGCCAGGCGCCCGGCTGCCCCCTCAGCCCCCTGACCTGGCTGCTGGATGGTGCTACCCGAAAGAAAAGCATCTTTTCTCTGCCTCCTGAGGATGGATCGAGGACAGCTCGGGGTGATTGGCATCTTTCCTCATCGCTGTGGAGAAAGCAGCTGAATTCCTGAATGTACAACAGGAATAAAAAAAAAGGGGGAAAGAAGCTAAGCAGGGGTTTGGCTTTAGGAAAGAAATACTTTCTGGTTCTTTGTGAGGCTCTGAGCCCTCTGTGATCCCTTGAAGCCCCCTTAAGCGCAGTCAGTGGAGGGTGCAGACAGGTTCCTGCCATCAGGCAGAAGCTTCCCGAGAGCCACAAAGCCCAATCAGCAGGAGAGGAACAATCGAGGCGCCGGCGGTCTCGGAGCTCTTCAGCTGATGAAGAAGAGCAGGGTCTGGACAAATTTGGAATAAGAAATGAGCCACTGAGGAGGAACACCTAGTGACCTAGCTGGGGAAAGGAGGGAAAAAGTTCTCCTCTATTACTTGTGTGTCTTTTCAGAACATCTTTAATCATATCCCACGTCATCTTCATCAGAGGGAAGGTGGTAATCAAGGCAGCTGCCTGGGGATGATGCTGCGTCTTTCTGCTGCCGAGGCTGTTCTTTTTGGGGTAGTCAGGAGAGCAGCCCTGGAGTGTGGGAATGCATCTGGGAGGTATTTAGCTTTTTATTTTTTTATTGTGGCCACTTTGGAGTTGGCTCACATTGTGCTAAGGACAGGGATTGAGGTGCTCTTGCCCAGGGAGGTAACGAAAGACAAATGCCATGGAGGCTCTTATTTATTTTTTTTTCTCCTGCCTTCTCTCTTTGTAGTGGTAAAATGATAGAATTTCATGCAGTCAATTGAGGCTATTGAGTTGTTTTGCCACTAAAGTTCTGGAGCATTGACTGTATAGATTCACAGTGTCCCCTCGCAATAACATCCCTTTTAACAACGTGCTATCAAGGGAGAGCTGTGCAGGCTTTAAAAGGTTTTCCAGGATTGTATTTCTCTCTCTCTCTCCTCTCAATGTGCTGAAAGCAAACCTGAGGAAGGTTTCAAGGGAAGCAGGAGGCCCCGAGCCATGGCCAGGAGGGAATTGGTTGTGCCTGTGTCCTCCTGTTTGATGGCAAGGCACCAAATCCCAGATTTTCTTGGGGCTGGGGACACATGGGAGGCTCGTTTTTCCCTGCTGGGTCCATCAGTCCTGCTCTTGGCTCCTCCAGGGGTTACTGGGAGATAGCTAATGCTTTGTACTCACAGTAAAGGGAGGGATAAAAGGAATGCAAACCCAAGGTTGAGAGGGAAAGCAAACAGCTCAGAAACCCTATTTTCTCTGAATTCCTTGATTTCTCCCCCTCTGTGTGTGCTCACCCTCGTTTTCTGTTAGCTCTGCTCTGCTGCCCAAAGGAGGGACCTTTGCTTGAACTGAGCAGCACAGGGACGTGCCAGGTCCTGAGTTCCTGGGAGGAATCCCATCATGGGCCCTCCCAGCTGTGATTCAGTGCTGCTGTTGGTCTTTGCTCTCTGTAGGCAGTAAAAATGAGATTTTCCTTCAAAAGAGAAAGGCAGCTTTGCTGTGCATCCCTTGGTGTGGTCCCTGTGGCTGTCACTGCCCCTGAGGCACATGTGGGCTCCTGGAGGGTTCCAGGTGGGGCTGGGAACGCTGGGCATTGGTGAATTCATCCAGGTGAGATGAGCTGCAGCCCAGAAAGGGCTCAGGATCTGTGATCCAGGCCGAGTCTCAGCCCCCTGGGCTGCTTGTGGTGTTCAGTGGGGCAAATTAGGGAATCCCAGAGCACTTTGGGGTGAAAAAAAAAGCTCATCTCAATTCCACTCCTCATTCCATGGGCAGGGGCACCTTCCACCAGACCAGATCTTGGCAGCTCCAGGTCTCCACAGGTCTCCTGGAAGGCTCCGTGCCTGTGCCTGCTCTGGGAGCATTTCAACCCTCCCACCAGCCCATCCATAATGCAGATCTCCCCGGGTGTCCTTGCTGCAATATCCCTGCTGCTGATCAGGCTGGGGCTGGGATATTTATGAAACCCAGCTTCCCAAATTTCAGCCTGTTTTAACCTTCACTCCTCGCTTTCCTGGCTCTTCGGTGTGTGCTCTTTTAATAACTGTAACCCATCTGATAATGTTGTTATAAATTAATGATCTGTTTACAACCTTAACTCTGTTTTAATGAAGACTTTTTTTGTTGAGGAAAATAAAAGCTGCTGTAATTATACCTTGTAACTGCAGGGTTTTATAGCCGGTGAACTCATCCAACAAGCAATTTCGATTAGTTTATCCAGGCAAATATTCTAGTGTTGATTTCATACATATAAAAAAACACACACAGCTATTTCCATGAGCAGCAGAAATAATTATTCCTGGATCCCTGTGCCTCTGTCTCGAGAGCAAACTCGTGCTAGATTTTCTCATGCTTAAAAGAAGTCGAATTCACAGTCCTGCCTTTCTCTGGGTAAAAGCATTAATAGTATCTTTCATCTGACTGGTTCCCTATTTTCCTCAAACTTGTATCTTGGAGATAAATGTGTCCTTCCATCAGATTTTATTGAAATGGGTTATAAGGTTTAGAAAGCACTGGAGATGTGGAAAGGAAACAGCCAGGCAGGCACTGCCGGTGTGTGAGGCTCATTTCCTCAGGAAACCAGGCTGAAAATACTTTGGGTGCCATTAAAAAGTTGGAGCTGTCGTTTCAGGGTAAAGCTTCAGAGGGACTTGGAAGCTGTTTTCCAAGTGGTTAACTCGGCCTCTGTTTCCCAAAGTGCTCAGCTTGGATTGCTGGACCAAGTCCTGCATTTCTGAGGAACTCAACAGCCAACTTGTTGAGCACATTGGAAAATTAACCCGTTTCTTTTGGTACCTGCATGGAGCCGGATCCACCAGATCCTTCTGGAGATGTTGGCCATCACAACATGTTGATACCTTTGTTTCATTTCACTGGAGACTCCCAGATATCCTGAGATTCACCAAAAAGCTTTTGCTTTCCCCCAGCTCAGGCTGGACCTGATTGCCAGAACATTTATGGCAAGGAAAAAGAGAGAGAGCAAAGGGATTGGGAGCAAATGGGCTGGGATTTGGGGCACCTCAGTCCTGGAGGGCCTTCAAAGCTGTGCTGAGGGTAGAAATACAGAGGAGATTGCAGTTGGGAGCACCTGTTTTTGGGTGTCCAGAAATGCCTGTGGGATTGGGAAAATCAGGTCAGCCTTCCATGCTCATGTTGTTGTAGAGAAGTGCACGAGGATGGTGATCCCACCACATCAGGAGGCTTCCTTGTCCTGTGTCCAAGCCACCCCTTCTTCTATCCACCTGTAAATTCCCCTCTAAGGATTTGCTTCCTCCTCCCAACCCTGCTGAGAATGGTTTGGGTTGGAAAGGCCTTAAAGCTCATCCAGTCCCACCCCCTCCCACGGGCAGGGACACCTTCCACTCTCCCAGGTTGCTCCAAGCCCTGTCCAACCTGGTCTTGGATACTTCCAGGGATGGGGCAGCCACAGCTTCTCTGGGCAACATGAAATAGCATGAAATAGGAATTCTGGCTGATGAGGGCACTGGGAATCAGCGCCACTCTGTGCCCACAATCACTTCAGTTCACAACTGACGTAAAACCTGCAGGGTTTGTGCCTCAGAAACAGCCTTTGCCACCTTGGGGATAGAACTTATCTGGTGTGGGTCTCCTCCTCATCTTCACTGCATGGAAAAAAGGAATTTCCTGGAGGTTTTCCTTATTTTCTTAGAGCTTTATTTTTCCAGTGGTAGGATGCTGCCTCTGCCCTGGGGATTGCTCACTTTACCACGGTATCAGTAACAACAGCAGGATGTTTATTTTCCCCTGGGGGCTGTCTAGCAAGGACCCTGGAGCAGGGACATGCTCTCCCTGCTGGCCTCGACGTGTGGAGCTGCATCCCTGCCCTGCAATCAATTCCTCCAATTCCAGCCGCTTGTTGCGACAACAAAAAGTTGCACCAAAAGCATTTCCCGCCCCTGAAAACCCATTACAGCCCCTGTCAGCGGCCTTTTCTCACAGCTGCTTTTTTAAAAAAGTTATTCTAGTTTTTTTTTCCTTGCTGGGTTCAGTGGGGCTGTTTTCCCATCCTGATTACAAGGAGTTATCAGAGAAATCCTTTGCCAAGTGTCAGCCCACGGCCACCTGAGGCAGCCCGAGTCGGAGTTATCAGTATTTGAACAGGTATGAAACAGGCTCCTGGCCACGGACTGGGGTGATGTCCTTCCTCGTGTCCTTGTGACAGGCAGGAGGGATCATCTAATTAAAGATCCTGAGGAACTGGGGCTCAGATCTGAGCCTGCCCAGCCCCAGGAGCTCCAGTTCTCCATGTGTGGGATGAGGTCCCCAGATGCTGAACCTCGACCGTGCCTGGGGATGCTCCCTCTGCTTTGAGCTGCCAAAGCTGCTTTTAGATCCAGCACCACGTTTCAAAATTCCTTCTTCCTCTTTCTTAAGTGCAGGGCTGCAGGCAGTGGTTTTCCATCATTTTATTGGAGTTATTTATTTATTACTTTTTTCAATTCCCCAGCGATGCTGCTTATCTGAACCTTGGGGACGGGAGGGGGAACGTGGTGAGAAATCTATGCCTTAATTTTCTCTCTGTTTTTTTTTTTCCCCCTTCATTTCTCCACCGAGAATCTGCATAAAGCTCCTCCACGTATCATTTATTCACCCGTATTTCCGAGCGAGAGGCTCTGCCTTGTGATGGAGATGTCATTTGCAAAATAATAAGGTCCTGCTCGCTGCAGGATGAGCACCCCCGCTCTTCCCCCACGGGGTCATTGCCTCCAAATTATAAATCTTTTTAACCATTGCCTCGTGGGTATCCACGAGCACAGCTCTCAGATTAATTCCAGGTCTGCTTCCTTGTCGTCTCCTTTGCTTTCTTTTTTTTTTGCACATAAACCACCCAGCTCTCGAGTGTCGGATCTTTATTCCTAATTGGGTCGCATCAGAGGATCTTTGCCTTCAGCTGCTGAGGTTCCTGCCTTGTGTAGGGATGTAAGTCACAGATATCATCAGATAATTAAGCTGGTATTAGGTGTTGGAAGTGGTGCTTCCCTGTTTGATCCCTTCCTGTGCCGTACACGGCGTCCAACCGCCCGGCAGCGCGGCTGGTCTGCTGAGGGGGGAGTGGAGGCTTCCCTGAAAAAGGGCTTGGTTTTTATTTACAGGGTGTTTCCTGCAGCAGGTAACTGTGTAAGTGATGAGGGGTGTGAAAAAGGCGCTTTTTTTTGGCCTCTGGCCATCCTGTCCAGCAGGACATGATGCAGGAGGGCACACACGGAACCAGGAGTGCAGAACTGACTTCACAGCCTTTTTCCCAGACACAAAACTCATGGACACAGCCCTAATTTGGCTCATTCCAGAGCCAAGGGAACTGTGCTGTGCCAGCAGTGAATCCCTTCCTATGTAAAGATGCTTTTATGGGACATCTCCCTTGAGCCCACCTCTTTGTCCTCTTCCCTAAACTTTGGATTTTATCTTCTGCATCTGCCCCCAGACCCACCTGGGGCTGAACCAGCTGCATCCCGGGAGCTGCTCCCGTGGCCACTCTTGCAGTGTGTGTGTGTGGGGGGGATTATTAATGACCCAAGGTGTAATTATATGTCTTAAGCCTTGCTCAGGCTCCGCTGACATCTTTCCAGAGGAGGGAGGAGGGGTTTCGGGGAGACACCTTGCTGTTTAATAAATAAAAGAAGAGATTCATAAAGTGTCTGGCAAGCGCATTCCTCACATAGAAATGTTGCGGAATAACACGGGATGAATAATAGAAAAGGTTATTGAAAAATTCATAATTTCCAAGCGCCAGTGAAGGCCAGGCTTCCATGCCGTTTATTTGCCTGTAGAAAAGTGATTAAAATATATATTATTGTCCTGTCTATAGGAAAATGTATTATTAAGTGGATACTGGCATGACATTTGAAAAATCCATTTCATTCCATTTAGTGGCGGGCGGTGGGAGGGGAAGGGGGGGGTCTTTCTCCGTGGAGGAAGGTTTTCAGGGCGTTCTAGTCAGGCCTTCAGAAGAAAACAGTGAAAACAGAAAGAGGGGGGAGGGTTTAATTGCAGCCCCTTCTGCCTCCCAGCGGTGCCGTTCGCTCTCCGTTTTCATGCCTTTCGCCTTAAAAGTGAAATGAGATTCCTGCACCTTTATTTATTGCTTTAATTGCCGAGGGTGGGAAGGGAGGATGGATGGGGAGGGTTTGCTCACGGTTTTGGGTGCTTTTCAGAGGTTCTCATTAGGTGACAGTCTCCTGGTGTTGATCTGGACATCAGGTCAACCTCAGTGGCCTGGCAGCAGAGGGACTGTCCTGCCTCCAGGCTGTGCTGGTGACATCCAGGTTGTCACACTAGGCTCATCCCTCTTGTTTTTGGGTGCTTTGCAGTTGTTTTATAAACCTGAGTCCATGCACAGGCCTTGCTTTCAGACCTGTCCTGAGTGTTGGCTTGGGAAGCTGGAGGATTTGGAGGTATTTTTGGGATGCTGTATGCATTTCTTGGGCTTGATCCCTCTCCTAATCCATGCAGGCAGCCCATTGGTGCAAAGAGGGGTGAGAAATTGTGCCAAGAAGTTTCCTTGACAAAATGCCAGAGTTTTGATCCATATAACTGAATTTACCTCCAAGTTATCCTCTGGGTCTTGTCCTCTTAGATAAGCTGGTGAGTGTCTCCCTGCTCCCTGTGGGTGCTTCAGGGATGAGTGGGATGCAGAGATCACTGGGCAGACCAGGTCAAACCAGGGGGTGAACTTGTCTTGCACCCATTGGATCCTATTCCTACAGAGCTCCATGGAAAAAAACCCACCTTTCCATAGGCAAAAGATTCAGATCATCCAGCAGATCAGTTTGGGATACTTAGATTTTTTTATCCAAGAGCAGCTAATTGAGATGGGCATTTTGGGCAGGAAAGTTGTGCCATGAATAGCCAGAAGCATTTTCAGTACCCTCTGAATTCATCTGGGGACTAAAAGGCGAGAACTGTCCCCTCTGCTCGCTTCGTGTCCGTGGGGATGTGTCATTCCACATTAGCCTGGATCCATCCTCCAGAAGAGAGGTGGCAGCTTTTCTCCCCCCCTCCATGCCTTAGATCTTGAGCAGAGTCTATATTTGCTGCGTTAATGACTCGGAGCCAATCTCCAGCTCCTCTTCAGTTTTATTCATAGATCCCATCTGGGACTGTCGGAAATAGAAAGGCAAAACCTGCAAAGAAGCCATGTGGCAGGAGAAGACATGAGGCAAGAGCTGCTTCTAAAAAGAAAACAAGGGTTGGGATTGACTTAAATCTATTCCTCAATCTGGAAGGATTTGCCACGTATCTTCAATTAAAACAATTTAAAAGGCAGAGCCGCTGGTTTTATGGTTTTAATGAAATGTTTTGATTTTGAGGGAGTGCTCAAAATTGGGCAGGGCCTTCAGCATCTCCAAAAAAGCAGCTCCCATCTTGTCTGGAGATACCTCCATCCATCCTTGCCTTATGTGGAAAGGCTCAGACCCTGCCTCTCAAATTAGATAACTTAAAATACATTAAGCCAGGCGTGTCTGAGATGCAGAGGTGTTCATTGTGTAAAGCTCTTTAAATCTGCATGGAAAATCAGGCTGGGAGGACAGGAATATAGAGATCTCGCTGCAAAGGAGAACTTAATGTACCCAGAAGCCGTTGATAGACTGTCTGATATCCGGAGTCACGGCCGGATGGGCAGCCTCTTCCTCCCCTGCCTGGAAAAGAGATCTCCGAGCAGGAATAGAGGCTGTGCCCAGGAAAAAGGCAATATTTGGTGATGGGGGGGCTGCAGGTCGGTGTTCAGCTTGGAATTGTGAGGGATTGGGGGGGAGGAGTGCGGGCAGGAGGAGGGATGACGACAGTGGCAGTGGCAGCCCCATGGTCAGCACGGAAAAGGACTGGACATAACTTTTGCAATCAGCAGTCTCTCCTTGCTTATTTATTTTCCTCCCCCCCACCCCCCGCCTTACAATGTCCCCCCCTTTTTTTCCCCTACCTCTCCCTGCCCAGCCCCAATACCCATCTTGGAGGATCTAAATTAAAATCTGTTATCATTTCCCGGATAATCCCCTTTGATGCCCTGAATGCAGCAGAATCTGTCCTGCTTCAACCTTGCATGTAAGTGCTGATAGCTTTTGAACAGCTAAATGGCTTTGTATATCTCATACAAATGTCTGTCTCATCCAGGAGCTGGCAAGCCCCGCGCAGTCGGCTGGGGAAGCTTTATGAGTTACAAGTGGAATTACTTTGGAGAGATGCTAAGGAGGCCAAACCTTTCAGAACACGTTCCCTTGGCATCTTCTGTCTGGCAGGGATGGGACTTGCATTGTCTTAACCTCTCAGAGCAGCTAATTGGTGTCGTGGTGCTGATGCGGTTTGTCATCGGGGTTTTCCTGCATCCAGCTCGCTGTGCCAGCCTGGATCTGCCCCTTGGGGCTTGTCTAGGGATACGAGTTTGCCCCAGCCCAAGCTCCTCGTGAGCTTTGTTTGGAGGAGAGCTTGTGCAGGGACTTTGTTTGCATGACTGGTGCAGAGCTGAGGGTGAAATGAGTGTCCATAGAATCCCAGAATGGTTTGGGTTGGAAGGGACCCTAAAAATCACCTCATTCCAACCAACCCTGTCGGGACAGGAATGCCTTCCACTAGACCAGGCTGCTGAGAGTTGGTTTGTGCATCTCTACCCAGCCTGGCTCCCCTGCTCTGACCCTGAAGTTCCCCCAGCAGAGCTGATGTTTGTGCTGAGGCTCCCGAGTTCATCCCCAGGGACGAACCACTTGTCCCTTTCCATCCTGGCTTTTCCCAGTAGTGCTGGGGCTGGGGAAGCTCTGCCACACCCTCACTCCTCTGCCTGTCCTGGGGACCTGTGTTGTGCCCAGGTGTAAGGTGAGGGATGCTTCCATCCTTAAACCAGCCTGTCCCAGCACCACTCCTTGTGCTGCCATCCTTGCAGGAGAACACAAAGCCTTGCAGAGAGGAGCTTTTCCCAGTGGGAATGGATTCCAAACTGGCAAAGCAGGGGTGGTGTTGGGAGGTGAGCAGGTTGCCAGTGTTGCCAGCACATCCCATGTCCATCACCTGCTTGTTGGGACTTAACCCCAGCTGTCCCCCAGCCCAAACCAGCACTGTGCTGCAAAATGCAGAGTGCAGCACAAAGCCCATTGCCTGTCAAAAATAAAAGTAACCAGGAATTGCTGTAGCTGATGACATCTTTGTGCCCCCTCTGAGGACCCAGAGAGATCTGTGGGTGTCTGGGGAACTCAGGGGGAAAAAATTCTGCAGGAAGCTGGTAATAGTTTGGTAATGGCCCTATGACAGGAGCTGATGTGGCAGGACACAGCTGTGACCGGGAAGCATCTTCCCAGCTCTCCAGGATATAAATCTGCAGCCCCCTGCTTGGGGAGTGAAAAGCCCTGAGGAGAGCGGATTAAAGGGAAGCAGCCAAAGAGAAAGGGAGGCAGGGCTTTATTCTTATAGGAAAAAAAACCCCAACCAAAACCTTTTTAGTTGCAATCACTTCTCTCCCATCCCTGCTTTGCTGCTCCTCTCTGGTGCAGAGCTGGATAACGGTGGGTCCACATCCCTTGGTTAAATTGTGGGAGCATCACTGATGAGTGGGGAGCTGCTGGGACTGCAGGAGAGGGGATGCTGTGTTTCTACACATCACCAGCCTTGTGTTCAGCTCAGGGGGGAGGACAGGGCACAGCCAGCTCCAGCTGCATTCATCCCTCAAAGCTGCCTGTTGTGCAGGAATTCATGTGCCAAATCGTCCGGAGAGCCGGCAAAGAGCAGCAGAGTGGACTTAACCTCCCACCTCTGCTTGTGCTTCCTCAACAGAAAAACCCCAAACAAATTGCTCCTGCTGAGCAGAGACTTTATCTGAAAAAAGGGGAAAGCAGGCTGGCTCAGGGCAGGCAGCCCTGGCTCCCCCAAGTGTCCCCCCCCCAAGAAAGGAGGTTTCATCCTTCTTTGCTTCTTCTTTCTCTCCAAAGGGTCTGAAATCTCCCAGCTGTGCCAGAAGGAGTGTCCCCTGGGAGGGGAACACAGGAGCTGAGGTGCCACAGATGGTGGGGAGCTCTCAGAGCTGGGGCAGGAGACAGGACCTGACTTTGCAGTGTCAGATGGAGCTATTCCCTGAGCCATGGCACAGGATCCGGCTCTGGATGGCTCTGCCTCCCTTCTAAGGACTGATGATTTTCCCCTTTGGACAGATGCTCATGGCAGGGCACAGCAGCTGGTGCTGTGAGTGCCTGCAGGAGGAGCAGGGCTGGATGCAGCCCATCCCTCTGGGATGGCAGAGCCGTGGGCACAGTGCCTGCCCTGCCCCGCTGACGAGGGCCAGATGTGTGTCCCTGTGGCTGGAGACTCTGCTCCAGCAGTGGCTTCTGCCAGTGATGCTCCAGGTGCCCATGGGCAAGGTCAGCTCCTGCCAGGGCTTTGCCTCGTTCCTCCCCTCTGCAGAGCTGGGATCTGGCCAGGGAACACGGTGGTTGGTTATTTTCAGGCTTTGGGATCAAAGCTGGTTGATGTTGCTGATGGTGGAGGGCCTGAAGGAGGGCAGTTCTTTTGTTGGGGTGTGAGGATGCTGAGGGCAGAGATCTGAAACCCAAACCCCCAAATGAGCAGCGTTTCAGGGGCTGCTGCTCTGGGGCACTGGTGCGATGAGCTGCTTCCAGCCTCCGTATCCTCAGGGACAGGAGCTCCTTCACGGATCCCTCTGCCTTCCCTGCTGCTTTCTCCCCGTGCTGAATCCAGTGGAAAAGCAAAAAGCACTCCCCCCCCCTTAATGAACTCGGCATTAATCGCTTGTGTCAAATCCTTGTGCTAACAAGCTAAGGAAATCAAACAGGCCTCCCCGGGGAGAGCCGGGGAGTCAACACTCATCCATTAAAATGGTAATTTTGTATTTTTCACCGAGGCATTTGTCGCCTCTTGCCCTTGTGCTCTCGTTAGTGCTTTGGCCTTTAAATTATAGTGATTTTTTTTTTTTTTTTAAAAAAAACCCACCAACTAAACCACAAAACCAGCTCTCATCAGCCTTCCTCCCTTCCTCCTCCTCCTCATCCCGGGAATGCTGAGCTGTACACAGGGCTGTGTGTCTGCACGTGGGCCGTCATTTTGGCTTCAGCAATACCAACAAAGTGCTTGTTGCTTCCAAGACAGCTCCTTTTCTCCCAGGAATTTGAGAAACCAATACCACTCCCTCCAAAAAAAAATTGATTTTGGAGCGTTTTGCTTGAATCCGAGCAGGAATTTCTGGTCACCCCGTTGTTGGAGTCCTTGCAGTAGTTTTCTGCTTGTGAGCTTTCTGGGAAGTCATGGAGATATTTGCAAAGCCCAAGGGTTTTTGCGGGTGTCTGAACACAGGAGGTGGAGGTTGGGAGCTGTTTGCTGCTCCCCTGGTTTTAAAAGTTAGTGTGAGTGAGGTTCTATTAGGCCTGAGAGGGTGGACGAATGCAGCTTCCCTTCATCAGAGCTCAGTCAGATCCGGATTTTCAGCAAAAAAGCTGCTTCCTCCACCTGCCTCAGCTGCTCTAATGACAGATAGCACCTCTCCCCACAAACCTTTTGCTTCCTCACCGTGGTGGGGGGAAGGCTGTGAGGATTACCATGTGTGCAGCAGAAAACGAGGAGTTATTGAAATGCAGCATCTCCAGAGCAGCCCGGGAGAGGCGGAGCAGGCAGGAGCCACAGCGCTGATCCTCGGGAATCACACGGCGTAGGGAAAGCCGGTTTGCTCGTTCCCCAAGTACCTCAGTTCCCCATCAGCAGGAAAATATCCTTCCTGGTGAGATCACTGCCCTCTGAGCAACCTGGTCTGGTGGAAGGTGACAGGGGTGGAACGAGATGGGTTTTAAGGTCCCTTCCAACCCAAACCATTCCATGATCCTATGGTTCTATATGCATATGGAAAATGCCACAGGAGGCACAGATTGCTGTTGTGTCAGTGATGCTGAAAACAGACATGACTTTAAACCAAGACAACACTTGCTCTCTGTGAAACAGGCAGGAGCACGGGGGGCTGGCTTGGGATTTGTTTGCCTTTCCCAGCCCGGATAACTCTGCAGTTGAGGGACTGCTTCCCGCGGCTGGAGCCGCTCATTCCCTGGCTTTGCTGAGGCAGGAGGGTGCTGTGTTGAACTCGCAGCTCTTTGAGACAGGGGCTCTCTCTCATCTCTCACTCAGCACCGCAATTAATACACCCTAACGACGTGTCAGGCGGCGCGGGGATGCGAGCGCGACGGCGGCGTTTCCCTGCGGATCCCGCCGGCTGGAATCCAATGAATAATCATGCCCGTCCTCCTCTCCCCACGCGGAAATATTCCAATAAATAAATAAAATAAATGACATCTTTTCATTTCATTAGAATTTTTTTTTTTTCCTTCTTCCCCCCCCCCCCTTTTCTGTTTTTCATCAAAGCTCTCCCTCTGGTGAGCAATTTCCAGGCAGCGTGGCAGGAGCGGCTCAGAGGAGAGAGGATCTGCTGTAGCTGATGTGTTTTTCATCATCTCATTGTCCCATTTTCTGGGATGAAGGGGACTGGTATTGCCCTCCCCGTACTGGTTGCTGCTTGGCATCATCCAGCTGCTCACCACATTCTCCTGGAGCTGGTACCCACTGGAAAACGGGAAGGGGGAAGGCCATGAGTGGTCAGGAGGGGCTGGATTTTACTAACCTGGTGTTAAATTAGGGCTGGGGAGTGGATATCAACGTGGGTCTGGCTGCCAAGGGAGCCGAGGAGGGCTGTGTGTGTGCACAGTGGCAATGCCACGGACATTCCACAGGGCTGTGGAATCAGGATTAATGGCTTCAGCATCCTTCAAGCAAACTGTATCTCAGAGCGCTTTGTGGAGTTAAATGACACAGGACGGTGGGTAATATATGGTGTAAAGCGCCGGGAAACAGCAGCACAAAGATATGGCAGAGGGGGAATAAATTAAAGCCTTCCGTCAGAAAGCCAATAACGGGGAAAGGGGAGTGGAGAGGTGGAAACAAGGGACAGGATATTTATTTGCAGCGGAGGTATGAAAGCAGCGGAGAATCAATGACTAGAACACACAGCACCTCATGCGTAGCACCAATATATACACAGCCCTGGCCAGGTTTTGGGGGGGGCTGGGGGTGCCCAGTTCCTTCACCCACTGCTGAAAGGGATGCACTGCATGCCTGGCTCATGGCATGGGCTCCTGTGATGAGGTTTTTCCCGTGGCAGGTGGATTTTTGTTGGGTTTGTTTTTTTTTTCAGAGGTGCTGAGAAGCTTTGAAATAGGTCTTAAACTGTCTCAAGCTGGGTCCAGCTTTCCACCTCTTCGAGGTCAGTCTTGCCTGGTCTCATCCAGCAGCTGCTGTGAACCTCCTGGAGAAAACTGGATTTATCCTCACTCCATCCCCAAACCTGAAAGAGGGAAATCTCATGCATCAAGCTGGGAATGGGCTGTTAAATAGGAATTTTTACACCATAAGTGAGATAGCAGCATAGTTGCACTGACTCCTCGGAGCCTGATCCACTTGGGAAGGCAGGGAATGAGCCCTCCATCCCCTGCAAGGATGTTGTCAGTTTTCATTTATGATTTATCCAAGGTCATGTATTGGAGTGGGACAATGCAGCATCTTTTCCAAGCCTGTTTTGATCGAGGAGGGACTGGAGGTAGAGGAAGGGGGGTTGAGGTGAGGGGAAGAAGATCCCTCGTGTGCCTTGTTTGACAAGTTTGCAAACCAGGAAGGGGGTTTTCAGGCGTCCTCACGTCCCTGGCTGTGCCAGGGAATGTGTCTCCTGCTCCCTGGCTCCCCTCACCCCCTCTGATAAGGTAATGAGATGCAAGTCTTTGGTGTGTTTGACAAGCTGGTGTCCTACAGCGCGGGAGCCGGGAGTGCTCAGAGGCTGGGAGAGGAGATTAATTAATGCTAAAAGACACAGTTTGATGTGGCAATGAAATTTCGATTATAATAATCTCTAATTATCTTGTAGCACAAGTGCCTCGGCTCTCCCAGGTGTCTTCCCCAGTTTGAAATTGTTATTTGTCAGCATCAAAGAGAGAGAGGAGCTGGTGTGGGGCGTGCACGTGTGGTCCCCTGGGATGGGGAGCCCAACTTCTGCCAGGGCATCCCCCAGTGGGAATGTCTGTCTGCTTCCATGGGTCCCATCAGTGCCTGCTGTCCCAAATCAGGGCAAAGGAGGGAATTTTTGAGGTCTTCAGTGCACTTCCCGTAGGGTGTAAGAGCACAGGGAAGCAATCTGAGGTCTGAGCAGATGTTTTGTGGCACTTCCACTTTGCCTTTCCAAAATCAACCACCTGGTCCCTCATGCCCATTTATTTTTTCTTTTCCCTTTTTTCCTGATAGTTTTTACTCAAAATCAGCTCATTCCCAGGGAGAACTTTGGTCTTGACAAAATGACACTTCGCCCAGGGAAGTCATTTCCTTCAGCTGCTTTATTGCCTCTCCTCCAGGCTGAGCGAGCTTTAAAATCATCCTCCTGCTCTCCCATCAGCCTGAGCCCTTCTATCCCCAACATCTTCAGCTGTGACCTGTCCCTTCCCAGAGGGATCCAGTGGCCTTTTGAGAGGTCCCTGTGAGTGGGGCTGGACAGTCACGCTCCGTGCACTGAATAGCAGATGGACACTTTGGCGTCTCTGGGAGCAGGAATAATTGGCTGCTCTGCTCCTGAGGGTTGTGGGGGGTGTCTGTGCTGCTCTGAATCATATTTATCTACTTAAAGTAGTCTCAGGAGAAGAAACACGTTGGGTTTGAAGTCGCTGCCCCCGGGGCGTGCTCGCCATACAGAGGCCCAGTTTCTCTGGTGCTTCTTGGGGCTGCAGGCAGGAGACATCCTTTAACCACCCCCAACCTCCCCCAGCCCTGCAAATCCTGGGAGTCTTCCCTCCTGGGAAGCAGGAGAGGGAAAGATGGGGGTGCATCACTGAGCCCAGGGTGGGAAGGGGTCCCGTGTGTTCCTGGTTGTGACCTGCTGTCTCTGTCACCGTTGTAAGATGAAAAAGGGTGGGAAGAAAACAGCTTTGCCAAAGCCTTTCCTATTCTTTCACCCTTATGGTTGGTGGAAAACCTCCCTTCAGCCCCTCACTACCCTCCCATGCATCTCCAACCCCCTCCAAGCTGCAAACAGCATCCTGCATCCCACCCTTGCCCTTCAATACCTCTGGAGAGGGAGGAAAAGCAACACAAACCACAAAAAAAAATCATCCCCAGGTGGGTTGTTTGGAGTCACAGATCTGTTTGCAAATGAGCTTGGGGGCTCACTGGGTAAAAGAAGGGCACGCTCGGTGAATCCCATTTCACTTCCCCAGTGAGCTGAAAAACTCTTGGATAATGGGTTATGAGTTGTAGATCTGTTTGATTGCATTGTTGCAAAGTGGGAATTGTTTTGCAACATAGATTCTTAATCACTGAGGCATCTGTGATTGAATGCGTCGAAAATTGGTTGAAATTGGAAGTTAACTATACTGCAGACAGCTTATTCTTGTGTATAATTGAAAATAAATTCTAATACTCTCCTTGAAAAGGGCTGCCAGGAGGAAATTTCCAGCCTTGTCCTCTCCTCAGCCCCCTCCTCTGAATCCACAAATCCTCTCCGCTCTCCTCTGAGCCTTTTCCTCTCCACCCTGTAGAGCTGGGGAGGAAAAGCCAATCTCTGCACATCACTCTCTGCATCATCAGCTGTAAAATAGAGAACTTGCAAATAGTTCCTGAGGATGGGAGAGGTAAAAGGAATTAGATGATCAAGACACTGGGATCAGGGTCCTGTTTTCCAAATAGTTCTGTTCATCCCTGGAGCGTTTCACGGTGTTCACAGAATCATGGAATGGTTTGGGTTGGAAGGGACCTTAAAGCTCATCTCATTCCTACCCCCTGCCATGGGCAGGGACACCTTCCACCAGCCCAGGTTGCTCCAAACCTTTCCCAACCTGGCCTTGGACACTTCCAGGGATGGGGCAGCCACAGCTTCTCTGGGCAATAAGACAGCACTTCTCTCCTGGGAGGGTTAGTGATGGAGGGGAGGTCACCTGCAGCTCCTCGTTGCTCTCTCTTAATTCAGCATCCAAGGGACGCCCCGTGGAATTGAAAATTAACCAAATTAAGCCTGATGCAGGGGAATTTTACATCCATAATAAAATTTTAGTGGGGATGTGACCGCCCCACGAGACCTCCTGCCCCAAGTCATTACGGAGGCTGAGAGTTTAGCAAACCTCAGGAAGAATTAACTGCTCCAGGGAATCCCGTCATCTGGCACAGTGTGGCGTGGGGTAGAAACCTTTGGCAAGGTGGTTCCTGCAGTTCCCAAGGGATAGCAATGGGTAATCTGGTCTCAGTGCACCATAAGGTCTTTTGGGAGCAGACTAGACCTCCCCTACCCCAATTCTCGGTGACTCCTCCATCCTCATCCCACCAGAGCACATCCTTAGGGCTGCAATACAACCCCCTACCTTGTCATGTCCCCCCCAGCCACTTTCTTGGCTCCTCACACTCAGGGAGTTTGTGGGTTAGGGATGATGATGCACACAAAAGGTCCTGCCTCACCGTTCTGTGAAGCCCAGAGGTGAAAATCAAATGGTTCCCTGTGTCTTCCAAGCTTTTGGGAGTCTGCTGGGGGTTATTCTTCGTGGGATGAGAGGTCAGTGCTGCCTGACAAAGGGAAGGGACTTTGGTGGGTTTTTTTTCCTTGCACTGATCTCAAGCTATTTTTATTCCCTTTTTCTACCCTCATGATGGGACAAGGCAGTCAATAGGGTGCTTTCATGGCCTCCTTTCGCAGAGGGCTTTGGAGCAATTGAAGAGATGGGTTATTATTAAGTCCTCATCAAGCTAAAGATGCTTTGAATTTGATTCCGCACCTGGACCCGCTCACAATCCAAGCCTGGACCACCAAAGACGAGAGGGCAGGGCAGTTCCCCAGGATGGGGAACAAAGAAATGAGAAGCTTTTTTTGTGTGTGTATCGACTCTCCTTTGGTTGTTTGGGAAAAGCGGGTTGGAGTTTTCTGCGCTTCCCAGAAAACTTTTGGGCAGTGCTGATTCCTTTTGGAAGAGTACCATGACTTTTACAGGGGATAGCTGCTCTTTAAAGCTCGGCTAAGTATGGAATCTTCATTATTACTTAAGATTATCATCCAAATTTGGTATTTGACATCCTCTGGGACGCAACCAGCAAGGAAATAAGACAAGCAACGACCCAAATTCAACCTGAGCTCGGCGACGTCTTTGCTTGTATTAGAAAAGTTGCACAGAATCAATTTTAAATCAATTTATTTAAAATGGTGCAAACTCCTAATACAGACAGAACTAGTTTAACCTTTGCTTAAATTGATTTTGCTTGCAACAGTAAATTACTGAGTGAGACTGAAGTGATTTAATGGAGGGTTAAGCCTGTTTAAGTGTGTCCATTTTCGGGAGTTTCATTGGTTTGGAGAGGGAGGGTGGCCCAGTCATTGGGAGACCTCAGGAAACCTGATTTTCCTTTCCTTCCCTGCCACAGATGTTGCCAGATTTTCCTCTCTGGGGCTCAGTTTCCTACGTGGGATGGGGGATTATACATTTTTTCCTGTTTTGTGGGAGCATTGTTGTGGTGAGAAGCATCCTGGGAGGGGTCTGTCCTGAAAAACAAAAATAGCTGCCACTTCACTAACTCAAAATAAGAGTAAAGTAGCTGCTAACACTTTTAATTTAATTAGTAAAGCTAAACCAGGACCACCTTTTGGGTTGCAGGATGGAAAAATTGACACTGGTAAAGGTCTACAAACACTGCACTGCCAGTGTTTGTCTTCCATCCATCCACCTCTGGATTTGAGGATGCCTTGGAGCATCTCCTCCAGGATGGAGAGGGCTGCACACTCCTCAGTCCTACGTCACTTTTGTTGTGACATTTGTTTTTTAGGGCTTGTTTGAAGAGGTGCAGGGAGCTGCTGGGGATGCCTCAGCTTAGGCCAGCTCCCCCAGAGCTCACCAAGGCTGAGTTTAAGCTTAAGGTGCTGTTTCTGTAATGCTGGAGCAGCTCAAACCTGGATCTTTGGGCCTGGAGCAGCCTCAGTCCACTTGTACTACTGTTTTCCAGTGGATAGTAAATCCGTGTGGCTTGTCTGGGAGTGATGTGATTTGAATTAATCAAAATGCTCAACTGCAAGAGGAGAAAAAAAAAATCAGGTCCAGATTGACGGAAGCAATGGAGTGGTGATAACTGTGCTTTAATCCAGTGGTTGAGGACTTCAAGCAACCACCTGGGAATCAACCCTCCTGTTTTTATGTTGTTGTTGTTTTTCTGAGGCATTTGAACCCTCAGCTCACCGGGAAGCGCCGAAGGATGTTGGTAAATGGGAGGCTCTGGGCTGGCCTCCTGCTCGGAGCTCTCTGCTTTGTGTACCAATAGGTATTTATTAATTAGGAATCCGAGTGGCTCCCTCGTTCAGGGGTTAGGAGACTCGCTGGGGAAGCTCTGGTCCCTATTCTCATTAAGGTTTAATTATACAAAGTAAAATATCATCAGCAGGAGGGAGCAAGCCCCCCTGAATGCTGGATGAGGGGGTGGTTGGCAATATGCCGGCACACGGGAGGTGGACGTGGCTTCGGGTCCCTGTGGGTGGGGGAAGATGAATGGCTCCCATCTGGAGTGGAGGGGCTTGGGGCCTCTTCCCTTCTCCCCACTGAAGAGCTGTGGTGCCAGTTTGGGGTGCCCACCCTGCCATGGTGGGTACAGGACAGCGCTGCAGCTACCGAGGTCGGTCACCGACCAGGTATCGCTGTGGGATGATTGGCAAACGATCCAAGGCTGCTGTTAACTCAAATATCCACCTGTGTGCATCCCAGGAGCCCATAAATTCAAGGGATAATTAGCAGCTGCCACACAGAAAGCAGCAGGGCACTAACCGGTTTCGCTCGAGGTTTGGAGCATCCTCTGCCCGGGCAGTGCAGGGCTGGGGAGAGAGGGTGAGTCGGTTCCTCCCCCTTGGACCACACCTGCCATCCCAGAGGATGGGAGGACTCAGGGAATGGCGTGTCCATGGATGGCTTCATTCTGAATTGGAGAAATGGTGCTTAGGGAGTGAAAGCACCTCACTGAGGAGTCACCTCAGGTGAGCTGAGGTGCTGCCTGCAACCTTTGTGCTTCATCTCCAGGTCTTTTACCACCACAGGCATCCTGATCTTGGTTTTTACAACGCAGAAACTGAGGCAAGGTGCTAAATAGTGTTTTTCCTGCCAAGATAAGGACAAGTTTCCTGATTTTCCTGCTGCTCTGGTCACCAGGGTGCAGGTTTCATTCCCAGGGTGGCTGTGGCCAGGGCAGAGGCAGCTGGACATCGGGCCGGGAGGAGCCGGGCGTTAATGAGTTCACGTTTTGGAAGTGCTCTCGACTCTTCAGGTGAAAGTTGCTCTCCAGGAGAAGTGCAAAGAGCGCTGATTTGCATTCTTATTGCAGGCAATATCCATAGGGAGAGAATGTCAGAACAGCTGTTATGTCAAATTACCTTCCTCCAGTAACAGGGGATTTTATCTGTCATCTCGTGGAGGGCAGAGGCACTTGCACCCCTTGGGGGAAGGCTGGTTCTGCATATTTTTTGCATCTAGTGCTTTGTGGAATGATTTAGTGGAGCCCAGCATGGAGCAGGGTGAGGGATGGAGAAGAGATGGAGCAGAGCAAAGAGCACAGGGCAAGAGCTGGGATCAGCTCAGGTGCTCCTTTTTCCCGTCCCTTCCCCAGGATGATGCCCAGCTCCTTCCCCATCCCGGCCCGTGGCAGCGTCTCGGCGTGTCCTGCGTCGTCAAGCTTTTATTGCAGCCTTTCCATGTAATCACTTCTTAATTAACTCAAGCGATGGCTTTATTTCTTGGAGCTCATTTCCAAAGGCTTCATTTTATTTCTGTGCAGAATTAATATTTTACGTTTTCCTGCTCGGAAGGAGCGCCTGCATCCCCCCGACGGGGGGAGAGGAGGAAGCTGAGCCAGCACAGCTCCTCGCTCCGAAAGGTTTCTGCTGCCGTCTGTGTTTTCCCAAGCAGCCATCAAGTTCCAGTGATCACTTGCAGGGAGGAAAAAAAATAAAAATAAAAGTAAAAATAAAAATAAAACCAAGTGTGGACGAGGATTGTTCAAAGGCTCCACCTGGATGGTGCTCAGGATGGGTGATGGCAGCAGGACTTGGCCCAGCCTGGCCTCAACAGTCGCCGGCGCAGCCAAGGGATGCACAGCCAGAATATTTTTACATTTAAGCAGGATTTGGGGGTTTGCAAGAGTCTCCAAATGCCCTTTGTACCTCTTGGCTGTGCAGTGAAGCCCTGCAGGAGGGGGATGCTGGGAGTGGGTTCGGTGCATCTGGACTCTGCATGTGGAGGGCTGGATTTGGGCAGGGATTGCCCTTTGGTTTCGTGCTCCTGCGGGCTGTGATCCAGGGCAGGGCTGCTGGTGCTCTCCCTCCCCTCCGTATCCAGCCAGGAGACCCCCAGGCTGTCCTGCCCTCCCACAAAACCAGTTCAGGCTCAGCTCAGCAGGTTTTGTGCTCGGGGATCCCATCCTCAAGCCCCAAGCCAACAGTGGATTTCATTCCCAACAACTCATCATGCCTCAGTATCCCCTTCCACAAAACCATGCTGGTGCCTTTTCTTGAGGTGCTTTGAAACCTGTTGATGTCCTGAGGAGAGCAAGGTGCTTGTGCTGCTGCCCACGTGGATGGCTCCATCCTGGCCATGCCTTTTGCTCAGGGCAGCTCAGAGCAGGTCCAGGCCCAGCTGTGTCTGACGGGATGTGCCCCTTCCCCGCTAATCCCGAGTGCACAGTCCAGCCCTAAGCTGCTCAGGGGCTTTAGGCTTCTAAATAAGCTTCACATGGGACAGGGCACTCCAGGGAGAGGGCCACGAGTAGAACTGGGTGTCCCCAGCCAGGTGAGCCAGGGAGCCCCGAAATAGCCACAGGCTGGGTCAGATGGGCTGGATGTCCCCAGACTCTTTTTAAGCACTTTGGGATTAAATCTCATCCCCCAAATCCCAGCCTGGAATTTGTGACTCACTCCTGCAAGGGCCAGGACATCCAGGCTCTGCTCCTCATCCTCTGACGAGCACCCCTGCTGGTGGTACCCCAGGGATGTGACCGTGCCCTGCACCCCTGGGAGATACAGGGTTAAATGTTCTGTGTTATTAATTGTAAGGGCTGGATCCCACTGATGAGCTTTGATACATAATTCCTTTGCTGTGCTATCATTCCCATGCTCCAAACAGAAAGAGTCTGGAGCGAGTTAAGCTCTGGAAGTGAGGCAGAGGGAGGCTGGGAGAGATATTAAATCTCTGTAGCCTTTCAGAGGCTCCATAATTCATAATCCTGAAACGCACAGGCTGATAATTGCCCTAATCACTGGAGAAACATGGCCAAAATGTACTGAAATAAGCCATAAAACTCATTACAAGATAACAAGATTCTATCTATTCTCGGAGGTCGCGTTAAAGCTCGGCAGGTCAGGGAGTTAATCACCTCCTCCAGCAGGAGCGATGCCGATAAGCGGCAGCACAGCCCGTCTCTGCCCGGATCCCGGGATACCCACCCTGCCTCCCACAGGGATGGATCAGGGATGGGGTGCAAAGGAGTTGAGGAAGATGGTGTGTGGTCTCTGGTGTTTAGCTCAGCCGAGAAGAACTTGCCCTGGGGAGAGAAGAGGCAGGGCTGGGGAGGATGAGTTTTCCCTTCTCGTCGTAGGGGTGATGCTTCCCACACTGTCTGCCACAGCCCAACACTCCTGTGTCCTAAAATCTTGCAATCCTGCAATCCTACAATCCCAGAATGGTTTGGAAATTACCTTAAAGATCATCTAGTTCCACCCCCCTGCCATGGGCAGGGACACCTTCCACTAGCCCAGGCTGCTCCAAGCCCCGTCCAACCTGGCCTTGGACACTTCCAGGGATGGAAGGACCCACCTTGTCTTTTCTGCTGCTTTGAACAAACAACCCAGCCTTGGTAAAACACACTTTCAGGGAGGGATTCCTCTACAACATCTTTTGCAGGGTGTGATGCTGTGTGCCCTGTTTTTCAGGGATTGGTAATTTGGATGTTTCTTCCCCTGCATCCCTCCTGCTGCTCAATCCCAGCTCCCTGCTGTGCCTTATCCTGGGGGGAAGCTTTAAATGTCTGGGATCACTGGTTGGGGTCACCCATTTTGGCTTCTGTTTTGGACATTCTGGAGATGTCCCTGTTAGGGATCTGGGTGACAGGAGCCCTCAGAGGGGCTGTGGAAGCAGCTGCAGGTGCTCCCCCATCACGGAGTAGCCACGTTCTGGCCCCTCCAGCAGCTGCCTCCCCGCTGGATTTGTGGTGATGGATACTGGGCACGCAGCTAATCCATAATCCTCGCTAAATGCTGCTGATGAGTCAGTGCTCATTTAACATGAAATAGCCCTCCTGTGAAATCCATCTCCTTGGATTTAGCACAGCTACTTGTTGACTAAATATTAATTGGTTATTAAAAGTGTTGGTGAGGGGAAGAAATTATAAGTTTCCCCAGGGCTGTGGGTGGTTCTGTCTCCCGTGGACGTGCCTTTTCCTGGTCCCTGTACACAGGGATCCCTCCTCCTCTGGTGCCTGAGCCCTCCTTGCCCAAATTTGTTGTCCTCCTTTTATTTACCACCCTTGTTCTTCAAGAAACTGCAGAGAAAGGAGCCAAGGTCCCTGTACTGATAGTAGCTACACCTCAGCACATCCCTCCTTCTCTGACTTAATCCTGCTTCCTTTTTCCCTCTCTTTCTTATGGATTTTTTAAAAAAATGATTAGTTTTTCCCTCTCTCCTGCCTTGGGGGATTAAATGCAACAAGAGGCAACAAGGACAAGGGTTGATGCATGTGATACTGGGGAGCAAGAGGGGCTGGGAGGAGGGACAGGGGTTTTGGGATAACCAGGTGTCTTCTGGTGTCTTCCAAATCCTGCTGTGGCTGCTGGAGGGAAGCCTTGAGGAACCAGGAAAGCTGTGCCTTCCCTTCCATCACTCTGGAATTGCAGGACATGTGGGAGATTGCCAAGCCTAGAGGGGATCAAGAACCAGAACATCTCCTGTCCTGATGGAATGTGGGGGGATCAAAGGGGAACCCTGGACCCTGGATTTATTGGATTTATGTTGGAATAGAGGGTTGTTGCTTGAAGATCAGCAACAATACTCCCTAAGAGATGCAGCATCCCCCTGTGTACATTCAGTTGTCCAAGGGAGGGTGGTCAGTGGCTCTGCCCTTGGTGCTGGTCTGAGCAGCCCCTCCACAGCATCCCAGGCTCATTTGCAGTGATTTTGTCATGGACAAGCTGCAGGGCAGGATTTTAACCAGGAAAATCATGTCAGATGGAAAAAACACATCAGGTTTTTTTCGGTATAAAACGAATAAAGGCAGTGCTTTTTGTGTGCTTGCCGTGGACCTGTGTCCTGCTGGGTGACAGGAGCAACAGTTTAAAGCTGTCATGGGTTTTCTGTCCCTGAATCCTCCCTCCTGTTCCATGAGGGATGGCAGGGAGCCCCGTGGGTCCTGCAAATGAAGATCCCCACGGGTGCAGAACGTGTTGTGTTGCCCGGTGTGAAAAATCAATAAATATGCTGGCTGCAAAAAAAAAACCAACACAAAAAAACCAACCCCAAAACCACAATAAACATGAAAACTCTCTACAAAGCAGGGAGAAGGGAGAGCAAGAGCTCCTCTCAAAGGAATAGTTGCCGGAGAGGGAGATCTTAGGAAGCTGATAATAAAGCAAAGCACTTTGCTGGGGAAGTGGAACAGGATCAGAGTGGGGATGCTGCGGGCACCCGGCGGGAGGACACATTCCTGCTGAAAAGGTTTTTACTCTCATCCTATTTTTATTTTTCCAGAGGGTTTTTCCTCACATTCCCACTCCAGCTTTGCAGTGGGGAGTGGAGTGGGTCAGTGGGAAGGGGCTGTGATCCCTCCCCTCATTGCTGGAGCATCCCAGTGCCCGGACTGGGGGATGCTGGGCACCTTCCCAGCATCAGTGGGACTCTGTCCCCATCTAGCGATGGCTGTGCCATGCCTGGCATTGCTGCAGCTTCCTGGGTTTTGCTTGGTTGTGATGGGAAGGAGCTGAACTTGACCCCTGCCTTGACCTCCCTGCACCAAACCCTCTCCAGGCAGTGGGAGAGAGAAGAGGGAAACTTCCCCCCCACCAGCCACTTCTCCTTCTAAAGCTCCAAGTGAGGAGACCCCAAGAAGTTGAAGGGGAATAGAAGCAGCCAGGCTGCCACCACTGCTGAATTCATTAGAGAGGGGTTTGTTTGCCAGCTCTGGGCTGGGGTTGGAGAGCACTGGGATTGTGGAGTATCTTCTGAGCAAGGATCAACCTCAGGTCCTTGCAGGCCAGAAAAGGAGGTTTGTGTCTCATGTCCCCACTAAAAAGGGGTGTAGGACCAGCAGGCAGGGCTGGGGTGTTGGGAGACTGTGGATCCATCAAGGGGAGGAGGAGGAGGGGGGTGAGGATGGAGCACTGGCAGCCAACTGTGACATTGCAGGCGCGGGGACGGAGGTGATGGAACGCTCGGAGCCTCCCGGCAGGAACAGGGAATGTTGGGCCGTCTCAGTCTGGTGCTTTGCAATAAAACCCCGTGGCCCATCACAAGGGCAATGAGGTGGGTCAGTCTGAAGCAGGAGGATTTCTGTGCTGTGCTACTCTCTGTGCCAGCCATGAACCTGCAGATCTCCCACAGTCCTGCGATTCCAGAGTGATGGAAGGGAAGGCACAGCTCTCCTGGTTCCTCACAGCTTCCCTACAGCAGCCACAGCAGGATTTGGTGGGATTTGGAAGACACCAGAAGACACCTGATTATCCCAAAACCCCTGTCCCTCCTCTCAGCCCCTCTTGCTCCCCAGTATCACATGCATCAACCCTTGTCCTTGTTGCCTCTTGTTGCATTTAATCCCCCAAGGCAGGAGAGAGGGTAAAACTAATCATTTTTTTAAAAATCCATAAGAAAAAGAAGGGAAAAGAAAGCAGGATTAAGCCAGAGAAGGAGGGATGGAGTGTTGCAGACATCAGGATGCAGCAGGACGTGCTCTCCTCCCTCCAGAGCATCTGTGCTGCTGCATTCAGGCTGTGCCTGTCACCAGTGCCACATCCCAGCATATGGGAGAGGCATATGGATGGATGCAGGGGTCCTACAGCTGCTCCACCCGCTCCCAGTGGGAATTGCCACGATGCTCAGCCTGAGTGAGTAACCCCTAGCTCTTAAATACACCCCCAGTTTTCCCCTTCAGGCAGCACATGGGGCTGCAGATGCTTTGCAGAGGGATCAGGAGGGGTGAGACCCAATTTCTCCCCTTCCCATTTGGAGCAAGTGAGGCTGTACATTCCCACAGGTTCGAGGTGTTCAGTACAGAGCTCATCTGTGTGCTGCAAAGGTGGGCAGGAGGATGGATGGGGGTAATAAAACTGCTTTTTAATAGTAAATATCTCTTCTTGGCACTCGGCTTTCCTCAGGGGTAGGGTCTGTCAGGCTGCAGGTAGCACTGGAAAAGGTGGGGGTTGGAGAATCTGGCTGAAATCACTCAGGAATGAGCTGTAGAAAACCTTTCTCTGAGCCCTGAACTGCAGAAGGAGCAGGAAAACTTCCAGGGCTCCCCTTGTGCTTGAATTCCCCATCCCTTAAATGGGATGTGCAAAGATGAGGCCACCAAAGGGCTCAGCTTAGGAACATTTGAGATGAATTCCTGCATGGCACAGGTTGCCCAGGGAAGCTGTGGCTGCCCCATCCCTGGAAGTGTCCAAGGCCAGGTTGGACAAAGCTTGGAGCAAACCTGGGCTAGTGGAAGGTGTTCCTGCCCATGGCAAGGGGTGGAACAAGGTGGGCTTTAAGGTCCCTTCCAACCCAGATCATTCTGAGGTTCTCTGATTTCACCTCCTCTATCTGTTATTTTGCTTTTCTCCAGCTCTTCCCTTTGCCCCCTCCGAGGGGAAGCAGCCGTGTGGCAGGGAGCAAAATAAAAAGCCATACCAGAGGGAAAACTGGACTCAAGAAAACCTTTGGAAGTAGAGAGTCCTTTAAAAGAGTTGAGAAAAAAAAAAGAGGAAGGGAAGTGGGAGGAAAATATCTTTCAATTTTTTGCCATTTCAAAGCTCTAAGCTGACCTGATTTCAAAGAATACGAGTGTAATACTTTCCCTCTTTCTTCTCTCTTTTTTTTCCCCCCCTAATAGGGAAGTGACATTTTATTCTACTTATCCTTAAGGCAAAGTTGGATTATTTTTTTTTAAAGTGAAGGGGGGGGGATAAGACGTGCAGTGAAGGAGCCACACAGGCACAGCAGCCGGTGGCACCGGCAGAGAGGGATCCCAAAGCTGTCCAGGTACGTGACTCCAGGGAAGGGGGTCCCAACCATGAACCTGCCCTTGGGGGACACCAAGCCATCCCAAAATCCTCTGTTGTGTCCAGTCTTGAGAAAATCTTAGAGAAAATCTTCTGAAGGGGCCTTTCTGGCAGCTGTCGGGAAGCAACGGGAGGTGATGGTGGGCAGGAGAAGCACGTGCCAGAGGGCAGGGTTGTGGGCATGGGATTTGATCCATGGTTTTGGGTGCTGCCCATGGGTTGGATGTGCTAAGGATCAAGGGTATGGATGTGGTGGCTCGCTGGAATTTTTGCAGCTTTTTATTAATGGTGTTGGGTGATGTTTTGGTGCTTTGGCGCAGGGGAAGAGCGTGATGGATCTGGAAATACACTCAGCCAGCTCATGGAAATGCTGTCTTAGCTCCTGGAATATGTATTGCAATGGCACTGGACGTCTCCTTGTGCATCCCTCTCACCCCTAAGAGCTCCTAGTTATGGCACCCCCCTTGCTCTTCTATTTCTGGGTTATTGCCTGTGGGAAGCGCATCGTGAATCTCTGGGATAATTTATTGGGAGCTGGTTTTGCTGATGGCCGGCAGTAGGAATGAGGTAATTTCTTGGGGCCCTTTCCAGGCTGATCTCCCATGAGTGTGCTGACTTCTCCTGAAAATCTGGCCTGGCAAGACAAACCTGCATTACAGCAGCCACTGCCCTGGGCACCATCCAGGGGAAGAGTTGTTGTCTCCTGCCCCGTTCTGCTCTACAGATGGATGTCTTTCCAGCCACGGGAACGGGAGCAGGACATGGCATTGCCAGAATGTGGCTGCAGGGCTGAGCTGGGTAGCCTGGAAGGGACAAAAATGCCAGTAAACAACAGCAGAAATCCCTTCCTGAGCAAACAGCAGCACATCCTTCCTCCCAGCATCCCTGTGTGGAGCAGTGTGTTGGAATCCTTGCTGTCAGCTCGCTCTTTATTTTTCACCTCCAGGTCTGCTCCTCGTAATCCTCATTGACCACTGGGTTGCAATCCCACCATCCCTGCTCCTCTGAGATCATGTTCCAAGGGTTATCCCAGAGTTTGGCTCTGGCTGAGCTGGGGAAACACGTGGAAATCCACATTTTTTGACTCAAATGGAAGGCAGAGCTGGGAAAAGAGGCTGGAAGAGAATAAACATGGGCCATGGAGATCACAGGCCTATATGGAGTTGTTTTGTCCATGAAATCCTACCCCAGGTTTGCCTGGATGTGCAGCTCCCTGGAACTCTCCGAGATCGCTGTTGTTCATTGTAAGGGAAACATTTTTTAAGCCATATCCTTATTTCTCATCTGCTTATTACCAAAAAGGAAGTGTCAAACCCTTTTTCCAAGCATGTTTTGCTGCTCCATTGTGGGGTTTTAGGAGGAGCAGGGATGGAGACATGGGAAAGAGACGAGGAGCTGAAGCATGTTCCTGCAAACACTTAATTGGTTGAATTAAAACCATAAATTGAACCGGTTTTGGGGGGAGCTGGGAGGAAAAGAAAGGTTTGCAAGAAGTCAGTGTTTTGATTTCCACGTTGAACTTTGGTGTTCTTCCTCCCGCCCGGATTTGCAGAATAAAAGGGAAAACAGAAAGTAAACGACTTACAACCCACTTTGCTCCGAGAAGATAAGTTTTCCTTCGCTTTGATGTTTTGTTTGGGGGCGAGGGAGGGAGTCGGTGCGTAGGCTCGAGGTTTGCTTTATCTGGTGATGCTGGAGATCCCCATCCCCGCGCTCCCGGAGAGTCCCGAGCGGGACCCGGGATATGATGGGAAAAGCGGAGCGGAACACCCCCGAGGGGAGCCGAGCTGAGAGGCAACACACAAAGTGTGTTTGAGGCAAATATTTGGACAATCTCAGGGCTTTGTTTAAACGAAACGTCGGCTGTTAATAGCCGATCCCGCAGGGAAAAGCGGATCCTCCTGCCGAGCGCAGATTAGAGCCTCGCTGGTGGGGGGACCGCAAAGTCAAAGCAGTCCCGAGCTCTGGAGTTTTTCCTCGAATCCTGCTTGGAAGAGCAGCAAATGGAGCAGTTTATTCTCCAAAAGGATGAGCTTGTGCCTCCCCTCGATGTGGTTTGGCGTCGGGAATGTAAGAGGTGCCCTGTTGGTGCTGGGGCAAGGACGGGGAGGGCTGGGTTTGGGGCGGTGCTGGATGGAGACTTCCAGGTATGATTTAATAAAAAATATGGGAATATATGGGCTGGGAGATTAACAGTGCCGAGGCTGTTCTCTCACCCCTCCAGCCCCTCTGTCAGACTTCACAGGAATTAGGAATCAGCACTATATAGATTGTAATAATTTTTCCTTTGATCTTGCTTGTCCTCATCCTTCTCCCATTCACACCCCCATTTTTTGATCTCTCCTGTAAAGTGTTTACACCCCTCGATTATTGTAATTACCTGTAGGAAAACCAGGAACATGCTGCCAAACATGTGTAAATCCAAGGGCTTTTAACCCTTTCTGTGCTGAGCGGCCCTGGCAGTGGATGCCTTGGAGCCTGTTCCCACCGTGGTGCCCTGCTGGGTCCTGGCTTTGCTGTATTAAATGTGTTAATCACTGCAGGTGTTACACAAATTTTAGCTCATATGGGAGGGGACAAAATAGCTTTTTCTCCTTTTTCTCCTCTAATTCCCCCTGTCTGTCCCTGCACCTCCCCCTTATACTGAGGAAGCATAACCTGGAAGTGGTTCCTCCTCAGCCCCAACTGGTGACTGTTATCCTTTCTCATTTGGGATCTATTTCCCCTCTCCTTGGCTGTCTATTTATTTATTTATTTGTGTGCTGCTTGTGACCAGATCCCTTGGACACTGGAAGAAGCTCCCCAGGGAAGTGGTCACAACCCCAAGGCTGATGGAGATCAAGGAGCTCCCCTTGTTGATCCTTCCCAACTCAGGATATTCTTTAATTCTGTGATTCTTTCGGCTTTTTTTGGGAATGCTGAGCTGGAAGTGCCACTGGGAGCAAGGCAGCGAGAGCTTACAGAAATGGAAATGGATAATCATGAAATATGGAGCTGTAATTCCATCACACCAAGGTGGGGAATCCCCAGAGGGAAGGGTATTACAGGGATTCCCATCCAGGGGGTGGGTTCAGCAGGACCTGAGGGAGAGGGTGCTTTGCTTCAGCTCCACCCATGGCAGGGGTAGCTGGTTCTCTGCATCCCTTGAGTGTGGCTGATGGGAGAAATTCAACTGCAATCCAACATTTCCCAGGCCTCGGAAAAGCTTTAAGGCTCACGGCCTGGCAGATGGGCCATCCCTGAGTGTGTCTGTCACTGCAGGGAAGTGATGGACTCAGGAATGCTTCCTCTCCCTGAATGAGGAGGAAAACAGGGGGGAAGCACCAGCACCACAACAGCTCGTGTTTCCTCCCTCTCCTTTTAATCCCTGATTTCGGACAAACACAACCCAGAAAGGGAGAGAAGAGGAATTAAATTAACGAACACAATTTCTCCCTGTCATTGCACTCTGACTAATGAGTCTATTTCTGGGTAATAAGAAGGAGCAGGAAGTGACAAGGCACTGTAATGAATTAGTGGCCCAGAACCTCGTTAGTCAGAATAATCTTTCCATGAAAGATAAACGATGCAAACATTAATTATGAAGCCGCTGCGGAAATGCATTTTGTTATTTGGCATCCCAAGACATCCCTCCGAGTTATTACTGAAGTGAGGTGCTTTAGGAAACAAAATAAAAGGGATTATGAAAAGAAATGGGGATAATATGTTGGGCTCCAAGCAGGATCACCTTCATGATGTGGTGCAGGAGGGGAGCAGCCGGGTGATTTCCAGGGAACAGCAGAGATTTCCAGGGGTATCCCTGTCTGGTTGGATTAATCATCCATCTTGCAGTGGTGCCTGTGGGTGCCTGCCAGCCCAGAGCTCCACGCCAGGAGAAATGCTAATCCAAAGGATTGCATCCTAAGGGGGTTTAATAAAATAATGGTAATTTAAAAAAAAAAAAAAAAAAAAAGGTTTGGGAAGTAGGATTTGGATTATTCATCTCTGTCACTCTGCAAATGAGGGTTGCAGGGTTTTGGCTGGAAGGGTTTTGGCGACCCAGCTCTTGGTCATTGCTGCTTTCTGGTTTAAAATTTGGGTAGGTAGGTCCCTGTTTGGGCCATGAGCATTCTCTGGAATTAGTGGCACAGCAGAATCTGAAACCAGGCTGGAATTCAAGGGGGAAAATAAAGCAGGGACATATTTTTTAAAAAAAAATATTAAAAATTATATAGATATTATATGTATGTCTTTATATCTCATGAGGGAATAGGGAGAATCATTCCACCCCCAGTCTCCATCTACTGCCTGCTCCCACCTCCACTGTATTAGTGCGGCTTGTCCCAATTTTCTGCTTTGTTGTTTTTATTCCCAGCGTATTCCGGAGCTCTTCTCGCAGATTTCAAAGCGGCAGCGCCCGGTGTTTGGGCTCTGCCTTCCAGGTGCAATTACTTTGCAACACAACTTTGTCTGGTGAAGCGTCTTTCGTTGGCAGCAGCCGGGGAAAGGAATTTGGGGAGTCTGGTGGGGCTGGGGAGAAGGGATGGGAGAGGAATCTGGGGAGGGGTGGAAGGAGAAGCAGCGTCTGCATCATGTTTTAACCCAGCAGCATTACCAGTGCCACCTTGTCACCTCCCAGTGCAGCTGCCCACGGTGTGTGGGGCGGATCTGGTGGACTTGATTGTCTTCCAGGGCTCTGCTTTCGCCTGATGCTCTTCTTGGAGGGTTTTAAGTCAGTGCCGCGGGTGACCAGGTTAAGTTCTGATGCCCTGGGCGGGTTTTATCCAAGGAGCAGAACAAGTCAGGCACTCTCGCACTGATGCTTTTGCAAATCTTGCCGAGCACTTCCATCACCGTGTAAGGGTTATTTTGTCTCTCTGCCTCCCCGGATCGGAGATCACGGGCCGTTAATGGGAAGCAATAGCGGTGCAATGCCTTCGCAAAGGGTTGCGAGGATACAGGCATCTGTAATTACGAGGTGCTCAGAAAGTGCCGTAATGGGGCCAACCGTGTATTGTGGCAATGCAAATACTTCATAATAATATCTGCGCCGCTTCTAAGAGTCTGTCTCTGAACGTGCTAGTGCGGCTCCATCTGCCTCGCTCTGAGATGGGTCAGGTTAACACCACACAAAGAAAAATAAATCCAACAGCCCGGGTGTAGCTGTGCACCAAGAGGGTGGTTTTGGGGCTGGCTCAGGCTAAGTCCCAGCAGTTTAAATTGTCTTTATGCTGTTCCCCATCTCGGGGGTTCCCGTCCAACCTGCTTAACTCCTGGGGGCGGGAATGTGATGTGGATGGAGAGGTGAAAGCTCTCTGTGGTTAAGGAGCTCGCTGGTGATCCCGGTTATCTGGTCCTGTCCGAGCACACAGCCTGCAGCAAATCCATAAACATCTTTTCCTGGAGGCAGGAACATGCAGTACCCCCCTGGATCTCATCCTATTTCTTATGTCAATATAGAACCTTATTGTAAGATCCCAGAATGGTTTGGGTTGGAAGGGACCTTAAAAATCATCTCCTTCACTCCCTGCCACGGCCAGGGACACCTTCCACTAGCCCAGGTCGCTCCAAGCTCCATCCAAGCTGGCTTTGGACATTTCCAGGGACGAGGATGCCACAAATTCCCTGGGCAACCTGTGCCAGGGCCTCCCCACCCTCACGGAGAACAATTTCTTTTGCTATCAAACCTGAATTTCCCCTCTTTCAGTTTGATCTCGGTCAATGAATGATCTCAGCTCGTCGCAGGCCCTCAATCACAGCATGAAATCCGCAGTAATCACCACCATCATCCTCGCTGTTGTCTGATAGAGGGGAGAGAGCAAAGAAATAACCCCGACCTTGTCTGTTAAAAACGTTGTTATTGTTTTCCGTCAATTGTTGGCTCGTTATGCCGGTGCTTGAGTTAAAGGGAGAGAGAAAGAGGCTGGAAATAAGCTCAGAAATAGCCGTGTTAAAGCGCTTCTACCGCAGCTAAAGGACTCCGGGCCGGGTAATTAAGGAGCCCAGCACCCTCCGCACCCGGGAACCGTGTTTCTGCCTCAGGTGCTCCTCTGCGTGTTCAAAGTGCACAGGAATGGATCAAACAGGATTTACTCCTCTCTGCAAGGGCTGCCTGACAAGCCGGGATTATGTGCTGGGAAAGCAGCTGATGAGGAATGAAATGAGACAGGGCCAAAAAACGCTCCTTAGAAATACGGGGAAGGGAAGAGGAAAGGAGGAAATGAGGATGCTGTCCTGGCTTCATGGACAGGGTTTCAGTTTGATTGATAGTGAGAGGGGGCTTGAACCCGAAATTCCCAGTTGGGATCCTGACCTGCTGAGTGAGCTGGTGGCTTCTCCTGTAAGACTCCTGCTGTGGCTCTCTGCCTTTTTGAGCCCTTCTGCAGAGCCCTGGGAGTCCAATAAAGCAGTCTCTGATTTCAGTGGGTTGAGGATGGAACCCATAGGAAAAAGAGAGCACTTATCCTAATAAAATGTGCTGAATCCCTGGGAAGGAGGCCACAAGGGGAAGGGGGAAATCTCTGCAAGGAGATCCAGGGCAAACAGCCTCGTCCTAATAAAGAGCACAGCCACACATCCTGGGGATGCATGGACCCATTTCTCCTCCTGCTGCCGACCAAAGAGTGGCAATTTAACTTCTGGATACAGCTGGAGGTGGGAGCAAGACCTGAAAGGCCCCTGCAACCCTCCCAGCCAGTGGCTCTCAAAGCACTCACATGCTGCTGGTTGCCTTTTGCGAGGAGTTGTCATTTTTGATGCTTGAAATCCCCATCAGGAGGTTGTGTTTTCCCTCTTCCCAATCTCTCCCTCATCCCCCAGCCCCGCTTTCTGCCCCCGTGGTGTGGCTGATAAGGCAGAGCCGAGCAGGGAGCAGAGCCTCGGGGAGATAATTGACTCCCGAAGCGCTTCGTGTGAGATCTGGGAAGAAAACAAGGGGAAATATGTTATTTTACAACCTTGATACTCCTGACCTCATTGGAAATAAATACACACGTAACAGCCTGAAGAAATCGGATGCTGCGTTTAAGGGAGAGGCAGGGATAGGAGTGCGGGGCTGTGGTGGCCTCGCACGGCTCCGGCGGGTACTACAAGGCTCAAAATGCTTGGCAGGACGAGCGGGATGCTGGAGTATCCAAATGCAGGGAGGGAGCAGCCCCTTTTTCCCCATTTTCCTCCCCACCTGCCTCTCGAGGCTCTGGTGCGGTGCCAGACGGGTGGCACTGGTGGCACTGGTGGCGCTGGTGCGGAGGTGGAGTGGTTTGCTGTGCTCTGGAAGGGTTCAGAGGGAGCTCAGCCCCCGGTGGGATGCAGGAGCTGAAGCAAAACCCCCCTATATGCCACGGTCCGTCTGTTGCCCCCCCAGAATGCGAAGCTTTGGCGTTGACACCCCCCGCACTCCAAGTCCCTGGCCCAGGTGGGTGTTGAGGGTGCTGGGAGATGGTGCTGCGACCCCCAAGCTCTGACTAGAGCCCCGCGGGGGTCCAGGGCACCTTGGCTGCCCCTGCCTTCCCCCGGCCCTCTCTGCCATCTGTGCCAGGGTCGTTAAAGGTGTGAATTAGTGCTTGTCGTGGGCGCTACTTAAAGGTAATGAAGTTTACTTGGCTGGGTAAATTACCAGCTCTCTTTAAATGGCCCTTTTTTCCCTTCATTACTATGCAGATGTATGCTAATGCGATGGTCTCCAAACACAACTTTGATGACCTTCTAATTTTTATTTATTTATTTACTTGACGAAGCAGTTTTGGCTGGCAATGTAATTTAATTAGCATCTCCATTTCGGAGCCTGCGTGGCAGGCAGGGGAGCAGAGCTGGGGCTGCAGAGGGGTCCTCCAAGAGGAGATTGGGGGCTCCCCCCTCCCCAAATAAGAGTCGTATAATCATAGAATCTCAGAATGGTTTGGGTTGGAAGGGACCTTAAACCCATCTCGTTGCACCCCCTGCCATGGGCAGGGACACCTTCCACCAGCCCAGGTTGCTCCAAGCCCTGTCCAACCTGGC
>JAWWES010000067.1:2329326-2352706 GCA_035583135.1 Lophotriccus pileatus
CTCGAAGGCCTTATCTGCATATGCGGGTAAGGACCTTCCCCGGCTCTTCGTTCGCGAAGACGGGCCATTATATATATGTTTTTACTATGTTTACTATTATTATAACTTATTCCAAATTATTCCAGTCTGAGACAGAGAGGAGACTGTGGCTGGCAAAGCTCCTTGCAGAGGGTGGGTTTGGGGAAGGAGGCAAATCCTAGAAAGCTGAGTGTCGTGGCATGGAATGGGATTGGTTATCTGGGTGCTGGTGAGGGAATTGGGAAGACCTGGATAAGGCCTGGATAAGGGAGGATGTTAAATGGAGCTGGTGCACATCAGCTGGAGATCCAAACCCAGGAGCGCAATCACTCGCAGGGTAGGGAGGCCCTGGCACAGGTTGCCCAGAGAAGCTGTGGCTGCCCCATCCCTGGAAATGTTCAAGGCCAAGTTGGACAGGGCTTGGAGCAACCTGGGCTAATGAAAAGTGTCCCTGCCCATGGCAGAGGGTGGAATGGGGTCATCTTTAAGTTCCCTGCCAAGGCAATCCAGTCTATGATTCTATCATAAAATAAACCAGCGACAGTCATCACTCTCATTTTTGGGACAGAAAGCTGAGTATCCTTGTTGGATACTTGCCCACCCTGGGTAACCTTCAGCTGAGAGCTGAGTCCTTGACTTTGGATCCAGCTGTCTGCTCCATCCCTCCCTCTGAGCAGCATCACCCAGGGATCAAAACACTCCCAGAGACCCTACAAGGCACCCGCCGGGATGACTGACAGCGGATCCACTCTTATTTTCAACCTCCTAGGACAGAAATCTCCGAAGAACGCTCCATCTCCCATCATTCCTGACTAGGGAAAAAAGAAATGGAGCTTCTAATACCCGTCTCCACAGGAATCTCTAATGCTAAAGAGCTTAGAGGGAGCGCTCATGACTTTGAGAAGAGTAAAAGCCTCCCTTGTCCCCTAAGCGGTGTCCGGCTCACTGAGCCAACACGCTCTGATAACATGGCAGATGGGTATTTCTAGCATTTGTTTTGATGATGAAAGTGTACATTGTGCTCAAAGATGCCCCCAGGACACATTGTTCTCTGGATAAAGGGATGAAAATTAAAACTAAGTTTCCTAGGTCAAAAGGACGCTCATTAAACCATTCAGGCCTAAGAGGAAAAAGAGGGGGAATAAAAAAAAAAGACCCAGCTACAAAACCCAGCCCTTTCCTTAAAGGAAAGTGGCTCTGGAAGAGCTGTGTGGGACCAGTTTGTTGTTTGCATGTGTTGGAAGAGCTCATTTTGGACGATGATCTTGGTGCTGGGCACGTTGTCCCCTGTTAGGGAGAAGATTTGGGGCTGGGCTGCCAGAGGGGCAGAAGACCCTGGGGTAACTCTTTTCTAGAGTTGTATCCAGTGAGTTGGCTTGGGATCCAGGGTTGTGCCAGGCAGAAAAAGGCAAAGCCATGGTGTTTAATCTAGGGAGAAGACATCAGGATTTGGTTCCCTGCATCAGCAAGGCCGTGGGAAGTCGGGGATGAGCTGATGGTGGGAGGAGAATTGCAGGAATGGGATCACCCACCGTCATGCGACAAGGTGTGCGTGGCTCTGTGCTTGGAAAAAAGGGGGAAACCGGAGGAAAATGCAGCTTTCCTGTAGGTTTGGGTCCAAGCAGGGGCTGCTGGGCTTTGCCCTTTGCTTTCCCACCCCGTCTCTGCTGAAGAACAAGCCGAGAGCCCCTGAAGAGCCACGTTTCCCTGGGAGAACGGAAAAACACCACACTGCCGAGATGGAAATGCCAATCAGTGGGAGCGAGGGGAAGAGAGGAACAGCGTGTGGCCTCTGCAAATTGCAGGAAAAGTGACACAGTTATTCAGAGCCTCTTTGGGGAGGGAGGGAGCTTTAGTGCTTACATGGGAAAAGTGGTCTTGGATTCCTTTTATATCCACATTATTGAGCCAGCACGGGCAAATTGTTGCCCGTTTTTGGTGCCCCAGTTTCCCCAGCTGTTCAAAACGGGGCTGATTTTTACCTGCTGCCTACCAGGGGGGTGAGAGAAGCTTGGGTTGTTCTTGCTGTGCCCTTGGGCATCCCTGGAAAAGGGGTGCCATGGGAAGGCAGGGCCCTTTTGGGGCTCAACAGCGGAGTATCAGCCACCCAGCTGTCATATTTAGGCTCTGAACTGTTGTTATCCCACTGGAAAATATGCAAATGCCAGTCAGGCCAGCCAGCAAATAATCAGGATTTGTTATGCACACTTAATAGATGAATTAATAAAAACCCCCATTTTTTGGAAGCGGCCTCTCCCCTCTCTCCCTTCCCCCCACTCAGAAACAGCCCTAAACCAACAGTCCTGTTTATTTGCCAGAGTGTCTCTTTTGGAGCTGTATCTCTGGGCCTGCTCCTCCCCTTGTTTGGGATTTGATTTGCCCTCCAGAGATCAGCAAAGAGCATCAAACAACATTTTATCTCTCCCCTTTAGATCGCGAGAGAAGATTAATAGATGAGGGCTTTTATTGTGTTTTGGGGTGTGGAGCTCTCGCTTCTCCTTAAATGTTTCCTGCCTGGAATCAAATTTGGGACTCTCTGCCTGGAGTTAATACCAAATTCCTCCTTCCTCCTCCCCAAAACCCACATCAGAATCATGGATCCCCTCGACAGCAAGAAATATCTCAGGGTCATGGGGTTTTTCTTCCTCTTCTCCATCCTCCCCCAACTCCCATTTGTATTCTGTCATTAAAGAGGCTCCTTTTGATCTGGAAATTAACTTCCAGATAAACTCAGCAGCAGCAGGCGGTTTGGTGGCACCAGCTAAAGGGATGCTGTGGATCAATCCCAAATTCTGGGACATCCCTGAATACACCCCCCCTTCCCCCCCGCAATGCAACAAGTGTTTGTAGGATTAAACTGGTTTATGGGAAAAATAATATAAGCAGGAATGTGAATCTCTGTATATTTTTTTAAGTTTTAATTCCCCCCCATTTTTCCAAGCCTTTCCCTTTGTGGGGGTTGGCAGGGCTTTTCCTCAGGAGCTGCACACCCTTATCCACACAATATTTTACCACCTTCCAAAACCAAGCCAGTTTTCCTGATGTTCTGGCTGATAGAGAGTCCTGCTGTAATCCCAACTCTCCTTTTCCTTTTGAAGTAAGTCTCTATTCAAGGTGGTCAAAGCACAAAAGCTCCAAAAGGCAGATGCTGAGTGCTTAAAAACTGGGAGAAAAAGAGGGATAAAATAGGAAAAGGCTGTGAGTGTACCTTTTTTTTTGTAATCCTTTTGTATCTTTAGGGCTTTATTCACCTAATGAGGAATTCCTGGGGGAAAGGGATCCTTTCAGACCAGCGACGTGTTGGGAAGATGTGGGAATCCCAGAATGGGTTGGGTTGGAAGGGACCTTAAAGCTCATCCCACCCCCTGCCACGGGCAGGGACACCTTCCACCAGCCCAGGTTGCTCCAAGCCCCGTCCAACCTGGCCTTGGACACTTCCAGGGATGAGCATCCACAGCTTCTCTGGGCAATTCATAAATTTACAAATCAAATAATTTCTTTAATGACCCCTCGTGCCTCAGTTTCCCTTTCTCTGCTCTCACCTGGGCTCGGGGGTGTCGCTGGGAAGGGTCCCTGCACCAAGCACAGCCTTGGGCGATGCTGAGAACCTTAATCCAGACCTAAAAGGTGCTTAAAAAAAATCCTCCCTGCTTGCCTTTAAAGTGGATTTATTCGTAATTCACTCTCCATGTATGTACTATTAAGGATTTGGGCTCTCAGAGGGTGGTTTTATTTTATTTTTTTAAAATTTTTTTAAGACGTGTTATTTTTTATTCTTTAAAGGCAACACGTGAGGGGAGGGAAAAAAAAGCAGCAAAGTTCACCTTTAAGGATTTATTGTCGTTTCTCTAGAGCAGGTATTTACTGGAGGTATTTCTCTGAGGAAATGACTGTCGATTATAAAGAATAAAATAAAATAAAATAATAATAATAATAATAAAAAAAACCCCAGCCTCTCCTGAAGCCAGTAACCTTGTGGAGTGATGGATTGTCGTGCTGAAAGTGGAGTGAGGGAGAAATGGAGACGGAGAGGAAGAAACGTAGATACTGTAACATACTCCAGGGGGTCGGGAAAGGGATATGAATTATTAAGTAAAATTAATAATTGAAATAATTAACAGCTGCAAGAGATTTTTTTTTGTCCATCCTCCACATAATAGAGGAGCAATGTTTAGTATCAAGCTGGAGTAACCACCAGTAATTTGATGTTAATTAATTCGTTGGCTCAGCATTCCAAGCATTTATGGGTGTTTTCTTTCCTTATAAATATATTAATAAGTTTTAAGTCATTCTACAAAAGTAATTTCGAAAATAATAATAATAATAAAAAAAAAAGTCCTGGCAAATGCAAGTCATTTATTTTTGATCAGTAATTAAAGTGACTTTCCCCTCCTTCATCCATGTACATCAGAGGCAAATGGCTTTGTTCCGAGGAGCTTCTGATGCCTATTCTTCTTCCTCTGATAGGAATCGATAGTATTTGCTGTTTGGGGCCAGATTTATGGATTATTTTTCATTGTGGGCTTTGCTGGGTCTCCTGAAGACAGAAGGTTTTCCTTCCCCCAACCCCATCGCTCTGAACCCCTTGGATAATTTAGGAGAGACTGGACGAGGCTCTAAAGGACAGAGCTAATGATGCATTTGGGGCAGAGAAATTTGGGGTGCTGGGTAAAAGGGTGATGGCTGTGGTTGGGAGGAGCTGAACCCCTCTGGAAGCCCTTCCTGCAGGGAGATCCATCTAGAGGTAGGTCCAGAGGCAGATCCATGGGGTGCAGTGGGGTTTATTGCGATCCCAAATGCTCCACAGCAGGATTGGGGGTGCAGGATGCAGAGGGATGCAGGGCTGCTCCAAGAAACGTGTCTCTGGGACTGCTCTGCTGACCCTCAGCTGTATCTGTGGGGTGGAAAGGCCCCCAGATGTCCCTGCTTTGAACAGTGAAGGTGTCTGACACCTGTCCTGGGTTTTGGTCCCTCTTCTCACCTGCATCTCACAGCGAAATACCCTGATTTGGTGGTGCCATCCTTCTTTGCTGATGGCTCAGGAAAGGGTTGGTCTGGACGAAGTCCTTGGGTTTTCCAAGGGCTGAAAGCCCCATATTGAATCCCAAGGCATGCTGCTGGGATTCAGAGCTGAGGTGGCAGACACAGGGCCCTCTGTGCTGGGCTTTGCTCTCCACCTGGGGAAACTGAGGCCACACCAATGCACAGGAGAACAAGGCTTGGGGCTCCAGGCACTGTTATTTCATCTCTGGATTGGGATCTGGGGCTTAGCGGGGTGGGATTCTCAGTGTTTGGGATGCTCAGTGTTCAGAGTGCTCGGCATTTGGGATGCTTGGGGTCTGGGATGCTGAGCCTTTGGGATTCTCAACATTTGGGGTGCCCTGTGTTCAGGATGCTCGGTGTTCAGGGTGCTTGGCGTTTGGGATGCTTGGCACTGGGCAAGCTCGGTGTTTGGGACGCCCAGCATTTGGAACGCTCTGTGTTTGGGATGCTCAGAGTTGGGAATGGTCAGTGTTTGGGAAGCTCAGTGTTTGGGATGCAGACTGGCTGTGGCAGCAGATGGAGTGTGCTGGATGGCAAATGGCATCTGTGTCCTCCGGGAGCAGAGGGCTGTTATCTGCAGGCAGCAGCAGCCTCGGCGTGGCCCTTTGCAGAGCTCAGCACAAAACAGCGGAGCAGGCAAGGAACTAATTCCCACCCTCATCAGCAGTTGGGAGTGAGACCTATTTCTGGCCTGGCTGGTGGGAGAGGAGGTTGCAGGGAGTTTTGGATATCCAGGCTGCTTTGGAGATGGGTGGCAGGGGCTGTTTAGGTGCTGAGCTGGAGGGATGGAGGAGGGAGTCTCAGGATATGGAGCAAAAGGTGGGAAATCTTTTTTTTCCTCGCTCCAAATGCTGCAGGAGCTGTGAGGTGCCTGGCAGCGGGGACTGACTGCTCCTGCCCCAGGGAGTGAAGGAGCATTAAAAGTTGGAAGTTAAAATCATGGAGCTGAGCTATAGCAGCAGAATTCTGTGCATTTCTCCCACTCAGGGATTTGCCCTATATTTAATTTTTTTCCCTGACTGCTTTAGTGACTCTGTAAACGTTGCAGAGTTTTTGTGTATTTTTTTTTTTCTTTCCCTTCCTGCCAGATGAAGTGGGTTTGGTTTTTATTGAATCAGTTCCCTCCGAGGATAGAGGTTGCGAGTGGATAAAACCTCTTTCAATCCCATAAAAATGCTGTCAGGGGATTCACTTAAATTTATTTAATCCCGTGCACTTTATCGCGGTCACTTCATCATGGCAGGTAAGTGGATGCTAATGGATCCCTTCTTTTTATGGCCTGCAGCCTCCTGGAATTAGATCCCCCAGCTGCAAATCTCTTGTCTGCAGTTGGCATTTTATCTTCTTTCTTTTATTTGATTAGTTGGGGGGGGGGGGGGGGTGGAGATAGAGAGGCAGAACACCCATTTTTAGGGTATTAAGGCCAGGACAGCTCATTGATTTTAATCTGCTCTGACCTCCTGGGCGGCCCCAGCTAAAATTTCACCTGAAGAAGACGCTCTCAGGATGTCAGGACATGAAATCCTCCCATCCTGGGGAGCCGGGATCTGGAGCCTGGGGTTGTATTGTATTGATAAAAAGCACGCAAAGCTTTTTGCTCTTCTCTGCCTCGGCAGTGAGTCAGAGTTGATGTGGATTTGCCTCTGCTGATGGCCTGATTCACTCTGCTCCAAACCTGACAGGCCCTTTTCATTGAAACGTTGAACTTCATTGTCACGGAACCATTTTCTTTGATAAAGTCGAAGTGTTTGGGTGCTCTCGGGTGAAGGTTGTTGAATTGCCTGCTCCATTAATGCTTTTAAAACGGAGATATTTTTTCCTGTGCTGTCACAATTCTGCTTTTTTAATTTTTTTTTCTCTTTTTTTTTTTCCCCCCCCCCTGTGAACTAGCTTTAAGATTTAGTTTTGGCTGCTAAATCTGAAGGGTTGTCCTGCCTGACCTCCCAGCTTCAGCCTGTGTGGTGCTCAGGCTCGAGGAGGAGGGATCAGCCCCACCTTGGAGCTCCAGCACCTGTGATGCTCCTGAATCCTTTCCCACCAGGAAAACATATGTCTCCAGGAGCTTGGATGGAAATCCAGACTAACTTAGGCTTTTGGGGAACTTAAAGGCTGCAGGGTTTGTGCACTGGGGCATCACCACCTTGTCCCCAAGGGCGTCACAAGGGACATCTGCAAATCTCTCAGATTTGTGCTGAAAGGCTCCTCAGGCGGTCATGGAACATGTTATGAGGTCTTATCTCTAGGAAAATCTTTCCTGGAGGATATAATGGAGAGTTTCCTGATGGCAAAAAGTCCTTTTTAATCTACCAGCCACCAAAATCCTGCAGGATAATCTGCAGGGGAAAATGCAGAGCCTGGTGCGGGGAAAATCAATCTGGTGGTTGGTACCATGTGTTTGTTGATTCCCAAAGGGATTTATTGCCTCTTGGAAGGGATCCCCAGTATTCCAGAGCACCCCTCAGCTCACACTCCTCTCCTGCTGTCCCCCAGGCAGGGGAAGGTTGGTGTTGGAGTGTTAATGAAAAAACTAAATAACGCTGGAAACACAAAAGCATCGGGTGAAAAAACAGAGGTTTTGAGTTATTAAGGAGCCACTCACTGTGGAGAGAGAGGGGGAAAGGGAGGGGATATTGGTGTTTGGGAAGTCCAATTATTTCTCAACTGCAGACAGTCTTATTAACTTGGGCAGAAAATTAATTACTCTAATTAGAAAAACTCATTGGAGTTTGGTGAGGAGTTAGTGGGGGAGATGACAGTGGTGGGGGAAGTTGGGGAGTCACAACAGCCATGGGAGGGAGGGGGCAGAAGGAAACACGAGCGATGGGGGAGCTGCTCAGATTAATGGGAGCAAAGGAAGGGATAGGAGAGAAGAAGGAAGGGTTTTTTTAAGTCATAATGGTCTAAATTTAGCAATTTTAATCTTGAAAAAACATGAGTATTCCTATATGTGCATACTTGTACGAGTAAAACACATATATATATGCACAAACTCATATATATACATAATACATATATATATATATATAAAACAAATATAGAATGCGATGCAGAGGAGATTTATCAGCGAGTTTCTGTGGGTGGCTGTTTTTATTTCTGATGTGCCAGTCCATCAGCATGGGGGGTTGTTAGAAAGTGTGCTGGGTGGGTGTTGATTTTTTATCTCCATGGATTTATAAAGTCCTTAAAACATCTGTTCTGTCCTGATTCCACAGTCCTTTAGCAGCCTGGGGATGTTCCTCAGTGGAGCTGTCTGGCTGTGCCTGGTTTGGGTGGAGACACGTTGATAGGGCTGGGGGAGGAAAGGGGAGCAGAATCCCTCCTTGGAAAGGATGGGGTGAAGGGAATTCCTCCAGGCTTGATGCTGGATGGTGCAAAATGCTGTGGCATGGGAGGGGAAAATCAGGATTTGGGATTTTTGAAGGGGTTTTACAGGAGTTGAGCAGAAAATCATCTTTTTATTCCTTTCCTCCTCTGAGCTGTTGGTTACTAAGTGAGTGTATTCAGTCATGCCCCACGGAGGTGAAGACTTGATGCTCAGGCACGTGGTGGGATCCTTGGGATGGCCCACAGAGCCAGGAGTTGGACTTAATGATCCTTGTAGGCCCCTTCCAACTCCGGCTATTCTGTGCTTTTATGACCTCAACTCAAGAATACCAAGGCCAGAGATGGGCAAGGACTGGTGGTCAATCTCCTCATCACAAGACCCGGCAGCCAACCTTGGAATGATGGAAAAAGCTCCAAAAACTGAGGCAAAGCCCAGCTCTGGGTGAAGCTGAGCCACCAGCACGTCTGGGATCTTGGTGCCGTCTGTGAGCTGCCACTTTTCCAAGTTAAATCATGCACTGGTTCTGTGGACAGAAGGGGTTGTGCCTGTATTTCCAGCTTTACTGTACCCCTGTATGGACCACCTTGTACCCCCCATCCTGGGGAACAAGGGAGGTGCCTGTAGGTGACATTGTGGGGTATCTGGGGGCTGAGCTGATTCTCCGGCCCCGCCGGCTGCACGGCCCCAGCTTTTCCCCAGTGCCTTTTCTCTGATGGCTTTGCTGCCTGTTACTGAAATAACCTGTCAAGCTCCTGCTAATAATGAGCCATAAGTCAGATTCTCTCTGGTAGGTTGCCCTGGGTGTCTATCACAGTCTTTAGGGGTGACCCAATTATGGTAATTGGCCAATTCTGCTCCCGGTGTTCAAAAAGAATGGGCAAACAAAGGAGGAGAAATAAAAGCTCCCTGAAAATTAGCAGAAACCCCCAGTGCAGCTATTTTTCAGACCCCCTTTTTGGCGTGAGGTACCTTTAATATTAACCTCTTCATCTGATACCTGCAGAGAACAGTGAAATAAAACCCCAAATGCAGCCGATCACATCAGTGATGCTCCACTCAGGTACCACATCGTGTACTCCATCCTCAGGAATGCTCACAACCCAGACACACAGACATTTGTTCGGCTTCATGCCCGAAACTCTCTATTTAGAGCAGTAGTTTCCCTCCCACTCAGTCATAAGACCTTGATTTTGCAAGAATATCTCAGATTACTCAGAGATGGACTCAAAGGGGGAAGGTAGAGGAGTGATTTCTTTTCCACCCAGCTGTGTGTGTGACATGTACCTTCAGTTAGTCAGGGCAAGATAAAGGGAATAAAGAACAATTTTAGCCCCATCCTTGCTCCTTTCCACACGCCACCACCCACCCTCTGTTTCCCCACACGCTGGCCTTGTGCAGAGCCCCGGTGTTATTTCTGCATCGGAATAACAATAATCCAGGGAGAACACACTGTTACAACTGCTGTGACCTCCTGCCCAGCCTGCTCCGCTGAAACGCTGCTGGAATTGCAACTTGGCACCGAGCTTTGTAGTGAAGGATTGCTCCTGGCTAATCTATAATTTACAAAACACTCTCAGATTCATTTTTTATGGGCTGTTTTGATATGATGCCATTTAAAAAGCGGAAAGAAACAACGCACCTTTTCTTAAAGGTTGCTCCTGGTTCTTCTTACTCCTTTTTTTTTCCCCTTTCCCATTCTTTTGGGAGGGCACGTTATTTTTCTGACCACAGAAAGGGAATTTCTTCCTCCTGCAGTGCTGGGGACAGAGCATTGTGTCACAACCTGCACCTTCACCATCCAAGATGGTTGTGCTCACAACCCTCTGCCTACTCCTGTTGGCTTTTCCCCCCTCTCTTGGCTTGGAATACAAGTTTAGAAGCAGGAAAATGATGTATTTATTGCACACTTTGTTTTTGCTCAGGAAGGCAGGGCAGGGAGGGAGAGGGTGTGTCTTGGACTTTCCACCTCTACCATCACCCAGTACCTCCTGCAGCCTCTTAGGTCTGGAGAACTGAAAAAGGGATGTAAAATTCCTGATATACTGAGAGGAAAAGAGTTTCTGCTGGCAGTGGGGTGGCTGAGCACAGAGGGCAGAGCCTTTTTAGGGGCACCAAGGCTTGTTTCTCACTTGGCAGTGCTTCTCCCAGGTGTTTTATTGCCTGCAGGCTCCTCTCCTCCTCCGTATGCTGTTTTATGGTGCCCCTTTCTGACTAATGCAAATCCCATCCGGCATATATTAGTGGGAAGGGCATCATTAGAAGGAAGAGCAGCACTGTGAAAAACCAGCCATGAATCTTCTTGGGCTCACAGGGCTCTGTGAGTAGCACAGGAGGGATTAAATATGTTCATCTTCACGATCCAAATGGAGAGGAAGAGGTTTCTCAGCAGACCCCGGCTGCAGCGTGTCCGTGGTGGGATGATGTAGCTATAATTAACCTCCTCCCTGATGGAGACTGAGCTTCTTTGCAATCCCCCACGAGTTGCCCAGTGTGGGAAGCAGTGTCTTGAGCAGGAAAAGTTTCATATCTGTTGCTAAATAGAAGTCATGATCTTCAACAAGTAGGTATTGGGATGCAAGGAGCACCACCAGACCTCGTGTTCATTTATATCCGTGTGCAGGCCGGAGCTGGGGGTGTTTTATGCCTCCCTTCATCCATGCAGATGGAATGCCAGCCTGCTGGTGAGGAGATCTCTGCTCCTCCAGAGATGGATGGGAAACAGCTTCACTCTCCTGACATTTCCATGCAGTCCCAAAGGTGTCCAGCTGTTACTTTAGTGAAAACTTGAGTATAGAGGGGCACAAACCACTTGCTGTGCCCCCCAAATTGTCTGGGTGGATGATCCATCTGGTGGTGTGACAGTGACAGGACACCAGGGAATGCTTTAAACTGCCAGAGGGTAGGGTTAGATGAGATATTGGGGAGAAATTCTTCCCTGTGAGGGTGGGGAGGCCCTGGCACAGGTTGCCCAGAGAAGCTGTGGCTGCCCCATCCTTGGAAGTGTCCAAGGTCAGTTGGACAGGGCTTGGAGCAACCTGGGCTGGTGGAAGGTGTCCCTGCCCATGGCACGGGGTGCAATGAGACAGGTTTAAGGTCCCTTCCAACCCAAACCATTCTGGGATTCCATGAGACACAGGATGGGGCTGTTGGGGGTGGGGGTGGCAGGATGGGGATGCCATGACATCAGTCCCTGGGTTAAGAGGCATCAAACTCCGAGAGATGCCTGAGGAGGAGTAAACCAGGCTCTGGGGAGGAGCACGTGGGTGAGGAGCATTGAAGAGAACCAAACTGATAATGAATGCTGCTGTTCCAGCACCTGTCACAACTGCTCAGGAGTTTAATACTGTGCAATTTCAGACGAGAGAAACATCTTTCAGTGATGATTGCTGATGCCTTTTTTTTTTTTTTTTTAAATGGGAGAAAAATATTCCATGCTTTCAATGCTTCCATTTATCCTTCTTTATCCCTTTTGTAAAGGTGGGGAAACTGAGGCAGTGTACTGCACAGGCAGATCTGGGGTGGAGGGCTCCTACCCCATGCTCCTGGAAATCCTTGGGAAAGAACTGTGCAGTATTCTTTGTAGAAGTCCACGTGGCCACAACTTGCTGCACAGTTAATATTTAGGTCAGCAGAGTGTAATTCCTTTTAAAATCATAATATTATCATTGTAATTGCAAATGTTTTCATTAGGCACCAGCACTTGGGAGCCTGGCACAGGCCCTGCAAAGGGGGTTTGTTCCCTGCTCGGGTGTCCTGGCTCCAAAGCAATAGCAAGGAATACTTTGCCCTTCTTTATATCCCACCTCCAAACCCCAAGTGAGGAGCTGATACAGGGATTTGCATCCGAGAATGGACGAGGAGAGACACAAGAGGTGTTGCCGGGCTGTCAGTTGAGTGTCTCCTTTTCCAGTTCCCCAGCAGGGAGAATTAACTTTCCTTAAGTGAGTTATTGTGTCTCCGAGTCAGGGCTCTGCTTCCCGAGAATAAAACAAAACTCTCCGGGGATCGGCTCTTAATGCCACCTGCCTGGAAGTCCTGATAGGGGACTTAATGCTGAAATGAATATTCATCCCTGGCACTGGGAGTTATGATCCTGCTCCCCGTCTCCAGAGGGATTACAGCCCTCTCCAGGAGGGGATGGCTTGCTCTGAGATGGGGAGCAGAGGAGGGGCTGTCTGTCCCCAGATATCCCAAGGCTCTGGTGCAGCAAGCTGGAGTGCTGATTGCCCAGCAAGGCTGGTGAGATGCTGACCTAGGTTGGGATAAGGCACAAAAAGTGATGTTGCCTTCCCCATGCACTTCTTTCACTCCAGTCTGAAGATCCAGGACTTTTAGGCCCCAGGAAGGTAAATCCATGCAGCTCCTGGCTCTCTTTCATGTGTCTGTCTGCAATGCTCCCGTGGGCATCCTGGATTTGCAGCACCTTCACACCAGCCCTGAATATCCTGGGGTATTTCCTGTGCAGGAATCCATCCTCTGCCTGGAAATAGCAGGGAGAAAACTGCAGGAATCAGGTCGTGGATAGCAGAGCTCCTTTGCAGCTTAGTTGTCCCGAGCTGGGGCTGGAGGAAGCTCTGCCAATCCCTGTGGCAACTCACAGGATATGGCTGGACTTCGTTATGCCTTGATTAAATAACATTTTTGTTTTTACAGGCAGTTAATCCATGCCATTCCCCTGGCACATTGCTGCTCAGTGATATCCACCTGGGATAATTGGGATGGTGCCGGGATGAGGGACATCTCCCACCGCCTCCCCCGCTCCGGAGGATTTTGAGCACAATTTCCCCTTGTAGTTTCCTTGCCAAAATCACAACCTGTGCAAACTCTGCCCGGATCAAATCTGTCAAGCCCCAATTTCGCAGCCCGGCTGCCGTGTGTTGATCAGGGAAATGGGCTCGAAATTGGCCCCTTTAATGGGAACACGGCTCCCACAGAAGTGTTGGAATTAATGGCAGTGCCCTGCTGCGAGCTGGCAAGTTGGGCATTTGATTCCAGTGACAGCAAATTGCCATAATTTCTCCTCCACGCTCCTCTCAAGTGACAGTAAGCCTCTCTCCCTTTTTTTTTCCCCCCACTTATTTATTTATTTTGGGAGAAGGGGATGGTACGTGGGCGCTTTTCCCCACCCCAAGGGTTGCCTTGTTTTCATGGCAACCCCTGCTTAGCAGCAGACCTTTTGTACAGTGAAAAAGGGAGGGAGAAGGGAGATCTGGAGGAAGCACAGGATGGTTGGGAGAGAGAAAAGGCTGGAAAATAGATGCTAAGGGCTGGTTTCATAACTGGGGCTGTTGGTGTGTGGATATTCTCTGGTATAATCAAGCTGGGAGAACCAAGGGGTAGCTTGGTGTCCAAGTGCTGGGTTGGACTTCCAAGGAGCTCTGGAGACCTCAGGGTGCCATTCCCATGGAGCATTCCTCTCCTGGTCCATCAGAGCCATCCTGCAGAACAACAGGAATGATTTCTCCTGGCAGAGCCCCTTGTCCCACAGCAAGCAGGCGTCTCCTTGGGCGACCTCCTGGAAAAACAGCTCTCTGGCAACACAGGGGAGCTGCCTCTTAATTTAGATGCTGGAATACAAGCGTGTAAATATCCCAGCCCCGATGCTGTGGGTCTGAGCTGTTTACTTTCTCCCTGCCTGAAGGTCACCCTCATCCCCCTGGATGCTCCGTGGGATTTGGGGCTCTTATTTTCCCTCCTTGCCTGCTGGCAAAGGTTACCCAGGGAGACTGAAATACCAAAGGTCCAGGGGCTTTGCTCCCGGTTGTAAAACAGGGAAAAAAAGTGAACTGGAGGGAGGGCTGCAAAGATGGATTGTGTGGATGCTTGTGGAGCATTTAACACTGTCGTGGGAAACTCCAGAGAAGGAGGTGAATAACTTTGTCTTTGGAGCAGCATCAGATAAATGAGACCTGAAGCCACCCGAGCAATGAGGACCCCCTATCTTGGGGTGGTGATGTCCTAGGAGCTGGAATCAATGCCTGACCTCAGATTTGACCACTTGACTCCTTAACCCTTGTGCTGGTTGCTCAGCACATCCTGGGGTTTTTCCAGGATGAGCCGAAATCCCGGGGCACGGGATGTGCCTTTGGGTGTGGAACACCAGCAATGCCAGAGGACGGAGAGGATCCCACATCTCCTGGCGTGGTGGCAGAGGGACTGCTGCTTTTTTTCCCCTTGGGCTGTAGCAGGACCCATCTAAAACCCAAACAGGAAAAGTGAGTTTCTTTCTCCAGCTTTTTTACAATTATTTATCTCGCTGTTGTTTTCCTTAGGCTCAGCGTGGAGCAGGATGACTTATATCTGCTCAAGTTAGGATCCTTTTATTTTTTAACCAGACCTGGCCCTAAGTCATCCAGCTCTCCTCAACAGAGCTGTAAATTTTCTGGGGCAGCCTGGCAGGCAGGGAACAGGGTGAGGACACTGGGAGAAATGAGTTTCTGGGGGTGTGGAGGCAATGAGAAGCTTTTGGCATCCTCTTCCAAGGGGGAAATTGGTGCAGGGGTCATGGCCCAAACACCCCGAAGCGTTTCTTGGGCTGTTTGTGCAGGAAAATGGGATGAGGTGCTTCTCTTCTCCCTTAAGGAATATTGTCTAAAGAAATTACGGCAGGATGGCAGCGTTGGACAGGAAAATGCCAAGGAGAGCACACAAGTGTGAGGAGAAATCTGTAAATAAGGCTTACAAATAAAAACCCCAACATGAAATGCAGCTGTGAAGATCCCAAACTGATGAAACTGGCGCTTTTGGTGAGGCATTTTGCCTCACCTCCAGCCCTTGGAGAATCTCCATGGCCTCCTGCAGACTTGTTCCAGCTGCTCCTTGTCCTCATGTTTGTGGCCCCAGCTCTGATTTCCATCACTACAGCCCACCCTGAGGCTGCACTGAACGTTGCTGTGAACTTGGGAGGAGAAATCCAAGGGTATCACTGATTCCTCGGCATCCAGTGCCAGCCGAGCGTAATTCCAGCCGTGCTCCCCAAAGGAAGGTTACAGCTCTCTCTTTCTTCCCCCTCTTTTCCAGCCAGCTCCATCCTATGATCCCGACTGACCTTCTTAAAAGGGATCAACTGCATCAAATGAAGAGATGAAGAGTGAAGGGAGGAGCCGGGAGGGGGAGGAGGAGGAATGAAATTAGGAGCAGATATTAATAACCATGTTAAATATTTATCTGACCTCCTTTCACATGATCCTTTTTAATGGTGACCCAAAAAGCTGATGTGCTAATATTCACTCTCGCTCTCCTTTCTGCCTCTCTGTCAAAGCTTTGAGCCTGAGCAGGGAAAAGAAAAAAAATCACCTTCTTTCCCACCCTGTTGCTTTGGGCTGTGGGAGAAATCGGGATCCCAAAGGAGCCTTGATGAATGAAGCCACGCTGATGACGACGGGGGTTGCATTCACGGGCTTCTGCCTGAAGTGTTGCTCCTTCACATCTGGCTGAAGGTTTAGTTGGGTGTTTTAAATTTTTCCTGAGTTATTTTTCCAGCAGTCCTGTTCTGAATGGCCCCAGGCATTTTGAGCTGAAGCTCGGGGGGGATGTGGCTGCCTTGAGCACTCCAGCTCAGAGCTCAGGGAAGCGTCAGCAGCTCACCGATTACGGGTGGTGTTCAGGTCATTAGGGAAGGTTGGTGAGTTCCTGACCCGTTTCCCTTCTCCACACCCCAAAGCCTGTTTTGTTGGAGTGCAGCAATGTCTGCTGTGGTTTGACCTGTTCAGATGAGGATGAGAGTGGGGAAGTGTGTGAGAGTGGGAGGGTTTTGGTCGTGGCTATTCCGAGCTGGGGCACAGGGGAAAGTCAGCAATAATTCAGTGTAATTTTAATTCAGGGAGCACCATCGCCTATTCTGATCACATTTTTGCTATTTTTTCCACTTATCCCTTCAGTTTCCTTCTCCCATCAGCTCCTGAATTGCAGGAGCATCAACTGTGCATCCAAACTGCTCCGTGTTTTCCATCACCTCATCAGCTTGCCTTTTGCTGCCGAAGTGCCTGCTGTGCTTTCTCTCTTGTTTTGGTGGCTCGAAGCCTGTAAAAAGCCCTTGAGAAACAACGTGAAATATCCTCTCCTATTATGGTATTTGTCTTTTGAAAGGAACCTGAATCCATTAGAAGCAGGACTGAATACAGGAGTGGGATTTTTCTAATCTCGCCAACATCAGCCCCCTGGGATGAGACCATTTCAGCCAGCTTGACTGGATCCTCTGGGATTTAATTTGTGTTTCAATTCAAGCATCAATTAAGCCACAGCACTGCCCCCCTTGGCCTTAATTTCCCTTTTGCAGGGTGGAGCTGAGGGCACTTACCCAGCTCCAAGAACCAAACCGGGTGAATCCTTCCCTTGCTCCAACATCCTGCGGAACCAACAAGCATTTCAGTGCGACAGCACTTGTTTTTTGGGGCTAAATTAGTGGAATTAGGGATAAAAAGTAGCATTTCTCTACTGTCAGAGCACAGAGGCAGTGGAAGTGGTTGTCCAGAGTGGTTGTGGACTCCCCATCCCTGGAAGTGTCCAAGGCCAGGTTGGACGGGGCTTGGAGCAACCTGGGCTAGTGGAAGGTGTCCCTACCCATGCCAAGGGGTGGAACAAGATGAGCTTTAAGGTCCCTTCCAACCCAAACCATTCCATGATTCTATGATTTTTCCAACAGAATGGCTCCTTCTAGGACCTGCTACAGCTACAATTAATTGCTTTTATTTTAGGGAAAAAAAAAATCTTTTTTTTTGTTTGCATTCCTGAGCTTGTCCCGGATGGAGATTTGCTGCTGAGAGTCTTTCACCAAGTCCCCATCCCCATCGCCTGGAGCAAGACAGAAACGTGTTTAATCTTCCTAAATGTAATCCTGTTGTAGAACAGGAAATTCTCGGCTGGTCAGAGAGGATATTAAGATGCCTGCTCTGAAAAGTGTTTGAAATTATCATCATTAATCTGGAAATGATTATTGCTTAGTTCAAGCTGAGTAACGTGAAAAATAAAGTTAACCTGAAGTGTATACGGGGAAAAGTAAATTGGATTTTTTAAAAAGCTCTCGTTTGCCTAATGGAAGATAAGATTAATAGCACGGCTCGGGAATTTAGGATACGTGCGGATCTCCAAAACTTGAGGCAACTGGTGCTTGAGATGTTTGGAAACCCCCCAGCCAGGCAGATTTTTGTCTGGTGCTCTGCCTTCCAACCAAAGTATTCCATGAGTGTCATTCCACGAGCCGGAGGTGGGCTCAGGGAAGGGGTGGGGGTGCAGGCACCTGATTTCATCTTCAGTCAGTGTCAGAGGAGACCTTGGCCCCTCCAGGCAGCAAAGCCAAGTCGTCCAGGTCTGACCTCCAGCCATGTGGAGTGGCTGGGAATCCCCACCGGGGACCTGGGGCTTCTACCAGAACCTCTCCCTGAAGGATTTTGACTTCAACAGAGCCTCCCTTGTCACTGCCTTTGACCAGATTTGGGTTAGTTTGGGTTGGCTTCTATTTTTGAGCTGAGCCAGCGCCTGGCAGATGGAGAAAGCCACATGAGGGAAGGGAGGGCTCTGGGAGGAGGTTCTTTTCCGTGTGTTTCGAGCAGAGATCTGAGATAATCTCTGCTTTTCCCCTCTTGCTGTCAGTCCTGTCTCAAGTTGGTTGCTGTGATCTCTGCCTGGTTTATTTTTTCTGGTTTTCTCTCCGATTTGGATCTGAGAGCCATCTCCTCCTGACACCTGCTGATCTCTGATAGCACCACAGCAATAAATCCTGGGTGTCTCTTGCCTCCTGGATCCACGTTGATGCTCCTGATACCCAGGTCCAGCAAACTCTTATCCCCACCCCTGTCCCAGGGCCCGTGTTTGCGTTGACAGAAGGTTAATGCCGGTGGGGTTTCACAACTTTTTGATTTATTGTCTTTCGGCATTCATCACTCTTTTCTTTAAATTAAAACTCCCTCCAGATGGGGTCTGTGACACAGATTTATTGATCTGCAATAAAACCTCCCTCATAACCTGTACAGCTGCCCATTCATCTTTCAGTGAAGGAGGGATCATTTCTCTGTGGATGTCCCAAGAATGAAAGCGAGCTGTTAACTTTTTCCCTCTTCTGCCTGTCTGGTTTCTTCCACAATTTCCCTGCCTCATCTCGGGTCATTGACAAGGCACTAGATGGGAAGAACATCAGCTCTGCATTTATTTTAGGTTCTGTAAGTCCTAATGAGTCTTCTATCCTCTACTCATGGGGATGTGCAGCGGGAGGGAGGAATGGCAATAAGTTGTGTGGCTTCTCTGGTGCGAGAAACAGCAGGAATTAGATCCTGAAATAAGCTGTAGCAAGGTAAATTAGCTGGAAGCTGGAATGATCTCCTTGTTTGTGACTTCTTGCAGCCACTTGTGGTTTGTTTCACAAATGCCTGTGCCAGGGCCTCCTCACCCTCACAGGGAAGAATTTCTTCCCAATATCCCATCTAACCCTGCCCTCTGGCAGTGGGAAGCCATTCCCTCTTGTCCTGGCACTACATGCTTTTGTAAGCTGTGTCTCCACGTGATGTTGAAGTATTGAGTTATTGCAGTTCCAGGCAGATTGATAAAAAACACATCCTCAGAACAAGTACTTAAGTCTAGACTTGCCCAATTAAATTCTTCTTCCTGAGTTTCCAACCAGAGAGAGAAAATTAAGTAGAAGGCAAAATTTCAGTGGCCTGAAGCCAACCCCTCAGACTTGCATTTGTGTGTGAAGTCTGGTTGATAGACCTGATACTTAACAGCCTCAGGAATCATGCAGAGTTGCTCATTCTTCAGGAAGCAAATGGGATTAGGGAAGGATCAGTCGTCCTGACAATTGGAACAGGGTTTTTTTTCAGGTGCCTCGAAGCACAATGCTGCGTGAAGGGGGATTATGGAGCGTCTGCACAAAGTCACTTGACACGCTGAATGTATGTGGAGACCTGTGTAAGGCTGTCAGGTGTGGGCTGTGCAGGATGAATCTGGGTGACTGTTAACCCACCTGCATCCACCCAGGTGATAGAATCGCTGAATGGTTTGGGTTGGAAGGGACCTCAAGGCTCATCTGTTCCACCTCCCTGCCACGGGTGGGGATTCCACCCTCTGGGTCAGATTGCTCAGGTCACAGCCATTCCCAAAAACGTCTCTTCTGATGCTTCACCTCAACTCTAGAGGTGGTCAGGGCTGTGCCAGCAGACACTTTGAAGGATGTGGGGGCAGGTGGAACTGCAGGAGAAACACACGTGCTGGCAGAGAGTAAATGGATGGATGAAGTTGCCTGGAAAGGGGAGGTGAGAAAGACCGGAGAGCCAGACAGGGAAGTGAGCAGTGCCCATGGATAACTTGGGATGAGAGCTGGCCTGGCCAGGGGCGCTCAGAGGAGGGTGGGTGAGTGTTGAGTCAGAAGGGAAGGCACTGCCATTTATCACCATAATCAGGGAGCCCGGCTGAGAAGGTTTTAATCACTGTGCACGGAGCTGGAATGCAGAGCAAGTTTATGGTTTACAGTGAGCGGACTGACACAGCTGATTGATGTCAAATATGTCATGATGTATATTGTAAAGCCAGGAGATTTAATGGTGTAACTCCATGGTAGTGTTGGAAGTGAGGCGCTGCAAAGCAGGGAGTGATGGATGGGCTCATTTCCATGTAAAATTGCCGATGGCATTGACAGCACTGGTATGCAGAGGGAAGATAAGAGGGAGACAGTGAGATTCACTCTGACCCTGACAGTGAAATACTGAAACACAGCTGTAGGATCATGTGGACTTTGCAAACTGAGTGCGTGTCTGGGTGTGTTTGAGCACATATACATATATATATATATATCTATATATCTACACACACACACATTAGTGCTCATGGTTATAATTAATGTGCACAGGGGCCTGTGTGAGGCAGGACAGGTCTGAGTGGTGTTACCAGCCCCTGGCTCAGGCAAGAATAGTTTGTGCTGGTCCTACATCATCAGGAAGAGGAATCCAGTTATTCCTTGCCTTTGGAGAAACTGGCCCTGGTGTTTTTTGGGGCAGCCTTGAAGGGCGAAGGAAGCTGGATTCACACTGCAGGGGCTCAGCATGTCCCATGGCACAAGGCTGGGTTTCCCGTGCTCCATTCCAGACTCCTGTTGTCACCTGAGCGTGTCAGGAGCAGAACTGATGCAGAAGTTCCCTTTGTAGCTCGGGATCTCCCTTCTAATTTTGGTTGACTTAAGCAAGGAGGAGGAGAAAAGAAGAAAGGAAAAATGTGGCTGTGAGATGATACAAAGTGACCGTGGCAGAGCAGAGAGCCTGGCCTAAATAAACTGTCAAAGCATGTTTTGTTTTCATTACTCCTGCTGCAAGCCCTTAGAATTCCTGGCTGTGCTCTGTAACACCATCCTCGACGCAGTTCTTTGGGATAACACCTCTGGGATTTGATGAGCTGCTGGTGGGGACCCTGGGGAAGGTCATGAGGAGAAGTAAAGCTTTGGCTTCTGAGGGAAATGGGAAGCCTGGAGCGGGTGCAGGAGTCCAAAAGGTTGCATCCCATTCTGGGATGGTTTTATCAGGATTTAACTCTCCTTTGACCCTCTCCAGCTAAAAGCCATTGTGCTGTCCCACACGCCAGTGTGGACCTCTCCCTGGTGAAAGTGCCTCCAGTGAAGCTGAGGGACTCACCCCTGGATAAGTCATCCCAGTTATCTCGTGGAGAAACTTGGAGAGATAATCAAGGGAAGAGAAAAGCTGGTTTGGGGGAAGAATATGGGAGCAGGCCAGAGAGGGGATGGGTGTGAAAGAGAAGGTTTTATAAGTCCCTTGCTCCCTAATGAGCATTACTGAGGGTATTTACCTTCATCTACTTGGTCCTTGTTGCCTTCCATCCCATCCCTCATTCCAGCCTTCTGGACAGTCATCAGAAGGGCCAAAACTGGGGTGTTTTCAGAGGCAGGTTGACTAAGCACCAAGTGAGCTGACCCTGATATAAACACTTAAGAGGCTTTGCAGGGGATTAAGTGACTGTATTTTAATCTTGTATTTTAAGTAGTTGTGGAGATGTGTCGCAGGTCTGTCTGGGGCTGTGGATTCACTCTCCATCCCTTCCCTGGCTGCTGATGCTTCTGGGACAGATGGACCGAGTGGAGCAGGCAAAGGGCAGTATTTCCAGGAATTAATTTGGGTTGCTCTCTCCTTAAATGAAAAGCCTAATATCATAATTATCCTTGAAAAGAACTTCCCCGCCCCCCCCCCCCCAAATTTATGAACTCCTCTGTGCGGTGTATTTGGAGACAATTATAAATTATAGAGTAGCCATATATCTGAGCCAGAGTTGGAGGCAAAGGGGCTCTGGTAGGGAGAGCAGCTGTGGGGGTGAGGGCAAAAGGATTTAGGATTTTTTAGAGTTTTTTTGGCTTGCTGAGCTCATTTTGGTTCTGATCCTAAATCCTTGGAAGATGGTGTGTATCCCATTTCCCATTAATTCTCACAGACTCCAGAGAGCCTTTTTCTGAACAGAAATAGGGATTGCAACACCAGATCAGTGCAATGTCCTATCTCCAAGAGCTGCCAGCAGCAGATGCTCAGGCAAAAAAAAGTAAAGGGAGAGTTATGCTGGAGCAATAAATTTTATCTGGGAAGCTGGAGGGGGGCTGCACAAACAATTATGCTTAACCTGTCCTTGCCCAGATGGGTTCCTGAGATAAAATAGAGGGTCACCAGGATTTGAAATGTTGTTGGGATGTGGGAGAACTGAACATCTCTGTCCCTGGGTAGCCCCGAGCGCCAAGAAATGACAAGGAAATAAAGCAGAGTTGGTGCTGGTTTGTTTTCCTGCAGTTCCCCTCTGCAGCTCCTGGAGTCTGTCTCCAGGACAAGAGCATTGGTGGAATCTCTGGAAGGACCTCACGGAGCGTCATCCCTGAGAATGGATGCGTGTTTTGTTGGATTTGGGGTTTGCAGGGGGGAGTTTCACACGTGGCCACTTGCAGGGACGCTGTGTAGTCGTCCCCTCACCTGTCCTGTGCCTCTAAAGGGGGTCCATATGGTACAAAACATGGATGCACTCAGGGTTGCCCTAATCCCAGGGGACACCCTGGCATTACAGCTTTGAATTGCCCGATTTTAGAGGGTCAAAGCCACTTTGGGTCTAATTGCCCCACAGGAAACGTGGATTTATAGCCTGGCTGAGGTTTGTGCCACCAGAACACAGAGCTGTGTCCCTGAGAGCCATGTGTCCCTCCCTGCAGCCCAGTGATGGCAGGCAGAGACCTTCTCAGCCGGCTCAAGCACTCCACTGTGCTCTCCTGATGCCCAGGGAGGGTTGGGTTTCTCCACCATGCCCTTGGCTTGTGCCAGAGCAGCCCTTGTGAGTAAAAGAGACTGAGGGGGGTTAAATTATGATTTGGTGTGAGCCAGCAAGACTGCCTGGATTTATCATGGAATCCCAGAATAGCTTGGGGTGGAAGGGACCTTAAAGATCATCTCATTCCACCCCCTGCCATGGGCAGGGACACCTTCCACTGTCCCAGGTTGCTCCGAGCCCCGTCCAACCTGGCCTTGGACACTTCCAGGGCTGGGACTTCCCAACAGAAAACAGTGAGAGAGATGGAGTTGGAAGTTTTTCAGTGGATCAACCAAGTGAGCAGAGACATTTCAGGGAGACCTGGCAGAGCTGGTTGATGGCTCTGTGTGTTCCAGAGTACCAGCCCAGCATCTCTGTTCCTGCAGAGCAGGAGGAGAAGGATGCTGGGAAGCTGGTCCCTGCTGTGGGGAGCAGCAGTGCAGCCTGAGGGCATCCTTGTCCCTCCTGGGGGTTTGCTCCAGCCTTAGGAAGCTGTGTTTTGGCAGGTTGTGTTGAAGATGTGATGGTTTAACCATCTACTGCCTTTCAGAGCATCCAGTGACAGGGAAGTGTAGCTTTCACAGAATCCCAGAGTGTGTTGAGCTGGAAGAGACCCACCAGGATCATCCAGTCCAACCCTCAGCCCTGCACAGGCCCATCCCCAAGAGTCACCCCCTGTGCCCCAGAGGATCATCCAACCCCTCCTGGAGCTCTGGCAGC
>JAWWES010000067.1:2352806-2365140 GCA_035583135.1 Lophotriccus pileatus
TTGTTGTTGTGTCCCAGCAGTGGATCAGGGCTGTTGTGTCCAGCACAGGATCAGGGTGGTTGTGTCCCAGGGTTGTTGTGTCCCAGCAGAGGATCAGGGCTGTTGCGTCCAGCAGAGGATGAGGGCTGTTGTGTCCCAGCACAGGATCAGAGCTGTTGTGTCCCAGCAGAGGATGAGGGCTGTTGTGTCCAGCAGAGGATCAGGGTTGTTGTGTCCCAGGGTTGTTGTGTCCAGCACAGGATGAGGGTTGTTGTGTCCCAGCAGAGGATCAGGGTTGTTGTGTCCAGCACAGGATCAGGGCTGTTGTGTCCCAGCAGAGGATCAGGGTTGTTGTGTCCAGCAGAGGATCAGGGTTGTTGTGTCCCAGGGTTGTTGTGTCCAGCACAGGATCAGGGTTGTTGTGTCCCAGCAGAGGATCAGGGTTGTTGTGTCCAGCACAGGATCAGGGCTGTTGTGTCCCAGCACAGGATCAGGGCTGTTGTGTCCAGCACAGGATCAGGGTTATTGTGTCCAGCAGAGGATGAGGGCTGTTGTGTCCAGCACAGGATCAGGGCTGTTGTGTCCAGCAGAGGATGAGGGTTGTTGTGTCCCAGCAGAGGATGAGGGTTGTTGTGTCCAGCACAGGATCAGGGTTGTTGTGTCCCAGGGTTGTTGTGTCCCAGCAGAGGATCAGGGCTGTTGTGTCCCAGCAGAGGATCAGGGTTGTTGTGTCCCAGCACAGGATCAGGGTTGTTGTGTCCCAGCAGAGGACCAGCTGTTCCGCTCCGTGGAGGGCCAGGCTGCCTCTGATGAGGAGGAGGAGAAGTGGGCAGGAGACCAGCCCCCCCAGCTGGGCCACGGGAAGAAAACACTGGCCAAGCTCCCTTGCTGCAGCAGTGGGTAAGTGTAATTCATTAATCAGTGCTATTTGAAGCCCTTGCAAAGGGAATGTCAGGACCTGAAGGTCCCATGGCTTCAGGCAGAAGCAGCAATGCTATGTGGCAAAATCAAGCAGAGCCTTTTCCTCCTGCTTTGTGGTTCATGGGCAACAACAGTGCTGGAAGCTCCTGCTGAGCCCTCACCAGTGTCAGCTGGACACTCTTTTGGCGTCTGTTCTGCCCAGAGTTCTGCAGGAAAACTGGCTTTTACAGCCATGGAGCTTCACTGAGAGATTTAACAGAATCCCAGAATTTGCTGAGCTGGAAGGGACCCACAAGGATCATCCAGCCCTGCACAGGCCCATCCCCAGAGTCCCCCCCTGCGCCCCAGAGGATCATCCAAACCCTCCTGGAGCTCTGGCAGCCTTGGGGCTGTGCCCACTGCCCTGGGGAGCCTGGGCAGTGCCAACCACCCTCTGGGGGAAGAACCTTGTGCTGAGATCCAACCTGACCCTCAGGGTCCTGATCCCCCCAGCTTCACCTCAGCTCCCCCTCTTGCCCTCACCACGTCCTGGTGTCAGCCATCCATCCCACCATCCCTTACCCACGAGGTTGGGGCTACTTTTTGTTTGTTTATTTTAATTATCATCTTTCTCCGTGGCTCGGCGCTCCCGCGAGGGAGACACGTCCATGTTAATGGGATTATTCGTGCTGTTTGCTGATGTGGACGTGTTTGCCACTTCCTCTGCCTTTGAATTTCACCCGGATAATTGATTTCTGTCTCTTCCTTGGCACTTGCTTTTGCGGCACGGGGTGTTATTAGCCCCCTTTTGTTTCATTGCTGAGACAAGAAGGCTTTACAAGGCAGCCCGAGCGAAAACAATTGTTGAATCTCTCGTTTTCTTTATTAACTGACCGGGGATTCCAGGCACCTTGAAGCCATCAGAGAGACATGATAACATCAGGGATGGAGTGGGAGTGAAGCAGCTCCTTCCCACTGCCAAGAGGTTGGGTGGATTATCCAGGTCTCTGCTGATCATCCCCCTGAGTGGACTCTGGCTGCCTCCTGTCTGTCCATTTATCCCTGTGTCCCAAGGTTCTTGGAGCTGAGGGACCAGATCTTTCCCTGTTTTGCATGTGGGGAGTTGAGGATGGGCTGAGATTCATGGTGCTGGCATGGAATTCCCTTCTGCCATGATTGGTCAGGATTTGAGGGAAGGGACATTAAAAATCATCCAGTTCCACACCATGGGCAGGAACATCCCAGGTTATTCCAAGACCCATCCAACCTGGCCTTGGACACTTCCAGGGATAGGGCAGCCACAGCTTCTCTGGGCAACCTGTTTCAGTGCCTCCCCACCCTCACAGGGAAGAATTTCTTTCCAATATCCAATCTAAACCTTCCCTCCCTCAGCTTGAGGCCATTCCCTCTTGTCCTGTCACTACAAGTGGGAATGGCCTTAATGTGAGATGGAAAGTGGCTGGCTCTTCTTCATTTGGGACATGCTAGCTCAGGAAATCTGGCTTTCCAGGAGAACAGGCCAGTTTCCATGGAGTGTTTGAGCAGAGCTAAGAAATACAAGGAAAGTGAAACCAGTTTGCAAGATTTTAAAATTCTTTTTTTCCTTAAGGAAAAGATTTTCTGGCTCAAAATAAAAAAATTGAAACGTAGCTGAATTTTTCTTTTAGTTAATAAGCAGAAAAAAGAGTTGAAATTTAAAGATCATGTTGACTTTGGCCCAACTTTCGCTTGAGTTTAAGTGATTTGAGCGTTTTGGTTCAGGGCTTCTTTCCCCGCTCCTTCTCTACATGGGAAAGGGCAAAATTTTCATAGAGCAGGAACACTTATATTCTTCCCAGCTTTTTTCAGTCTGCAGAGATTTCCTGAAGAACATCATGTCTAATGTCACAAATACTCTGAGCGTGGAGAAGACATTGAATTTTTCGTTAAAGAGGACTCATATCCATGGAAAATAAACACAAATGAGTCTTCACTGGTTAGGTTGTCCTTTCCTCCAGTCTCTGGGCAGAAGTAGGATGTGCTCCCCCAAAACCCAGGGAACTGGCTGCCTTCTGTGCCCTTCTGGCTCTTGGCTTTGTTTTCTTCTAGTTGCATAATTTCTCAGCTTATTTTCCCTTCTTATTGTTTTTCTTCTCTTTCCCCTTCTTTTCATTTATTTTCTATTCTTTCACTGCCTCTTTTCTGTTTGATTTCTGCTTTTTTTCCCTTCCCTCCCTCCCTCCCTGGCCCAGAATGTGGGTAGCATGAATTTCTAGAAGGAATAAAATTGTTTAAGGAGGCAAAAAACCCCTCAACAACATCTTCTGTGCATCCCTGTGTAAAATGTACAATAATCAGGCAGAACCACACTAAAGGAATTATGGTAAAAAAACACAGATTACTAACATGTCAAATACCATTAGCACTCAGATTTCTAGGAGCAATGTCTGCACAGAGGGTGGTTTTTTTCATATTTTAGTTGATTTTACTTTTGTTCCCTTTGGAAAGTGAACTCCAGCCAGTCCTAAGAGCTGGTTTTGGTGCCTTGAATGAATCCTTGATAAAGGAAAAAAAGCAAGAAACCATTTTTCTTGATGTCAGAGTGCCAGGGTAATGTGTTACTTCTTGCAGGAGCTTCAGATGTGTTCCTGGATGTGAGCAAAAGTCTCATTTCCTTGGGTGGGATTAATGATCCCGTATTCCACTTGAGAAGGGAGATGGAAGAGAATCCAAACTAAGGGGGCCCAGAATGAAGAATTCTCTCTAGGAATTTGATTTGCTGACATGGACCAGCAAATGGAGGAAGGACAGATTTAACAAGAGGGATTCTAAAGGATGTTTTGTAGCATCCTCAAGGACTGGTGGAGTTTGCAATGAGTTGGGTGGCCCTGATAATCCTTGGAAGGTGCCACCGTGGCTGTTCATGTTAAATAGTCATGAAATCCTAGAATATTGTGAGCTGGAAGGGCCCAACAAGGATTATCCAAGTCCAGCTCCTGGCCCTGCAGAGGACAGCTCCAGGAATCCCACCATGTGTTCTAGCTCAGCTCTCCAAACAACCAAGTTTGAGCACTTCAGGCAGGGGGACGTTTTCTTCATCCAGATTGTATTAGTATTTGTTATAATTTATTAATATTTATTAATATTTATTAATAACTAGTTATTAATAACATTTCTCCCCCAAATTTTAATACTGAGGGGACACCTCATCACAGTCTGCAGCTTCCTGATGAAGGGAAATGAAGGGCCTGGCCCTGATCTCTTCTCTCTGGTAACCAGGGACAGGACCTGAGAGAACAGCTGGGGCTGTGCCAGGGCAGGGTTAGGTTGGATATTAAGAAAATGTTCTTCCCCCAGAGGCTGGTGGGCACTGACCAGGCTCCCCAGGGCAGTGGGCACAGCCCCAAGGCTGCCAGAGCTCCAGGAGGGTTTGGACAACACTCAGGGACAGGGTGGGTGTCTGTGAAGGGCCAGGGGTTGGACTTGGTGATCCTTGTGGGTCCTTTCCAACTCAGGATATTCTATGATTCTGTGATAATAAGGATTCCTTTTGGATGGTTACAGTTATTTTTCCTTGTATGGTTGAGCTTGGAAGGATGAGGAGTTCAGCCAAGGGATGAAAACATTCCCAGTTTGGCCAACGGAGCCACATCTCCACCTGGTTCAGTTCTGTGAAGAGCACAAGGACAGAGAACAACTCCACCTCTCTTTACACCGAAGCTGCCCCATTTTGCATGGATAAATATTTGTTGGGCCAGCAGAGGTTTTATAGCCTGTTGGCTCGGGCACTCAGCTGGGCTGCAGGAGACACGTGTTCAGGCCTCCGTTCCAAACCGTGCTTAATTATTTATCTGCAGCAGGATGGCTCCGAGAGGAGACGGAGACAAAGAGCCAGAGGCCAAGTCTGCAGCCTCATCACTGAGTATTTAGTTGCCAAGAGAGGCCAGGAATTTTATTACTGCAGATAACTGGCATTTTTAGGGTTCAAGTGGCTTTTCTGTGCTGGGTTTGAGCAGGAAGGTTAGACTGGGTTTTAGAGGTTGCTCCTGATAAATTGGGCTGGTCTGGGGGAGTGGTAGGGATTTGTATTTCTTTAGATGGAAATTTTCCTACTTCTAGGAAAGGTAGTGGATATTTGAAATGTCCAGGTTTTCCCAGGATGGGATAACTCTTTCCCTTCACATGTTGTCTTTTGGACCTCTACACTCTCTGTCTTCTCAGATATCTTCCACCAGTTTCCCTTCTCAAAGGACAACTTGTCCAGCCTGGATTTTGTCTGTCCAGGCTCACATACATTCCATCTCCCAACCAAGGCTGCAGAGGAGGACCTGTTTAGTGCAGGGATCCTGGGGCATCTCTTTGAGGAGCTCAACGTTCAGCTGAGGTGGCTGTCAAGCCACGTGTGTCCGGGAACAAAGGCCCTCAAAGAGGTCACTTTACTCAAGGCAGAGGCACTTGGCTTAAAGTGAGTTAATTAGAAGCTGAATTAAAGTGGAAGAAGTCAGAGTCTAATAGACTTGCAGAGGTTTCTTCCATCCGTGCTTTTCCAGAAGGGCTGAGATGTCGGAGCTTGTAATGAAGACACGCTCTGAAGTCTGAGTGCATCCAGCAGACTCTCCTCCTTTGCTATTGAGTGGGAAGAAAAAGGTCACCTTCCTTGACCTTCCCCCCGGGCAGATCTTACGCCAAAGCAAAGCTGAAGCTCCTTGACAGAAGGGCTGTGAAGCAAATTAAGCAGTACAAAGTTTTTGTCATCCCTTTGAGGCTCATTCGTTACCAATTTGCAAAATTATGCTGCTCCTCCCCCTCAAAAAATATCTGGGATGCTTTTAAATAATTACCTAAATCCAAACAATTGACTCAACTTGAAAATGCTTTAGGAAATGTGTTACTTTAGGCATCTTCTTATTAGACAGTGGTTAATAGGAAATAATGCAGTAATTGTGCAGTTAGTAATGGGAGGTGCCAGCCTTCCTACGACTTGGGTTTGGTGTGTAAATAAAAAGAGCTTCAAGCTGTAGGTTTAATCTAAATCTAGAGGAAGTTTAGGCTCAATTTCAGACTGATATCTACTCCTGCCTTGAGTGGGGGACTAGATCAGCATGCCTTGGTTTCCTCTACACACTGGAGACTCCTGAGGATGTCAGAATAACAGCACTGGGATGCTCAATGAGAGCCGGAGAAGCATCCCAGCCATTACACGGGTACCACATCCCAGTGCTGCTGTCCTTGGTGCCTGGGCAGCCCCAGAGGTGATGGTGACTTTACCCAGTGCCATTTGTCTTGTTGCAGCAGAGCTCCCCAATGTATGAACTCGTGTTCCTGCCGAGGTGCAGCTTGAGGAGGGCCATGTGTGTTGTGCCACGTTTTATATTAAACAAAAATAAATTCCCTCTAACGTGAGTTTTTCAGACAGGTTGTCCTAATATATTAACTTCTGTCTGTGTTTTGAATACTCAATTTCACGGTGAAATGAGTTCTTAATAATATATTTACCACCTGGGAGAAATCTCCCAGCCATCTGGAAAGGAGTGGGGAATTTAGTGCCTCCAAATGGAGATTGCTTTTTTATTTATTTATTTTGCCCCTGGTTTGTTCCCTCCCTCAGACCAGACCCAGATGCTCTGGGTCCAAGATGACCACTGCAGCAGGTTTTGGGGCCTTTTGCACCATTTCTAGCCTAGTGGAAGGTGTCTCTGCCCACAGCTGGGGGTTGGAACTGGATGAGCTTTAAGGTCCCTTCCAATGCAAACCATTCCATGATTCTGTGATTTCTTACTGGCATGGAGGTGTCAAGAAGCACGTGGAGGTTCTCCACAGCTCCCCAGGCTGGAGACTGGTGTTAAGGCAGCAATCCTAGGCTAGGATGGCTTCTGTCCCAGGCATTAAGAGGCTAGTTTGGAGGAAGGGGAGTTTTTCTTGTAGATGCTGGCACAGCCTCACTCTTGGGATGGAGATGTCAGTGATACATGACCTAAATCCAGGCTGGTTTGTGTAATACATCTTTTGAACTCCGGTCAAATAGAAGCCAGATGCAAACCAAGCTAGCCCTTGATTATGTGGGGGAAATGGTGAATTCATCATCACCTGAAGTCTTTTAAGCAAGACTGATTGTCCCACTAAAAGCCATCCGTGGCATCAGCAAAAAGTTATCGGGTTTGATAGTGTTTGCTGAGCACAAGGGAATAATCCTCTGTTTGCTCCACGGCTCACAGGGTGAAATTGTGTGGCTTGGCATCTCCAGGCTGTCAGGTTTGATTGTCTCTCCTGGCCCCTGACATTGTGGATTGATGGAAACTCATCGTGGCCTTTCTCTCGTGTCCTCACGTAGCTTCCCCGTGTGCTAAAACCTCATCTCTGACATCGCTGGAGGATGAAATTCCCACGTGGTTTGAGACAACTTGGTGCTCACCCAACACCAGCCCCTGGGGAAGTGGAATCTGGTGGCTCCAGGCCTTGGAAATCATTAATTTTGTTTGCAAAAGTGATAGCATTTGCATATCCTGATCCGCTGCTTTCATGCTCTGCACAGGGCGCTCGTGTGACATGAAAGGGAACTTTTTGCTGGGAGGTTTTGCACAAGTCACGTGGGAGATCACTGAATTCCCAAAATTGCTCAGAACATGTTTGCACATGTCACTGCAGCGGGGAGGCTCTGCAGCCCTGCTCCCTGAATGTCTCCGTGCTGTGGAAATGTGTGTAATATGGTGAGTTTTGTCTGCCAAAATCTTCTTACTGGGAACAGTGGGGAAGCCTGGACTGTAAGGCTGCGAAGTGACAGGGCAGCAGGGTTAGACACACATCTCTCCATGGTCACACAGTCCTGCTCAGGTAGCCTCTAACACCAGGTTATATGCAAGTTAAAGCCAGAGAGGTCAGAGAATCCCAGAATGGTTTGTATTGGAAGGGACCTTAAAGATAATCTAGTTCCATGCCCTTTCCATGGGCAGGGACATTTCCCACTGTCCCAGGTCGCTCCAAGCCTTGCCCAACCTGGCCTTGGACACTTCCAGGAATGGGGCAGCCACAGCTTCTCTGGACAACAAGACTGTCCTCCCCAAACACATTATAAATCTCTTCTGTGTTTTCCCTGGGTTAAATCAGTGTAGGCAGGAAATCACCCTCCCATTTTCTGCTGCTCCACTCGGCCCTGGGAAAGGCTGGGGGAAGGGCTGAAGCTCCCTTTGACCGGGGCTAAAAGCAGTAAGGTTTGGCTTGTCCATGCCATTTATCCCTCTGTTCCAGCTGTACGTGGCCTGGATGCCTCCAACCATCCACAGCTTTGACCTCCTCAGTCTCCAGTTCGGAGCAGACACCTGGCAGCTCCTGAAATATGTATGGGAGAGGGAAAAAGAACCAAAAAAGGGAGCCCCGTTCGAGCTGCATTTAACAACAGGTTGCACCAAACCCCTGGATTTAGCTCTCCTTGAACTCAAAGTTGGCAGTAATTGAAGAGCAGATTTTGCAGCTGCTGTTCTGACATGCTATAGCTGCCGGGTGTTATGAAAACCACTAGAGCTGGAAGCCAGTGCTGCATCCTCTTCTTGGAGTTTGAGCTTTCAGACATATGAAGCATCAATCTCTCGCTGGCGGCTCCGGAGCTATCAGCTCCTACAATCAAGTGGAAAAGAGTATTTCAAAAGTGCTTAGTTACTGGAACAGTACAAATGCTTTCTGGACCAGTAAATGCTTCCATGTGTTGGTCCCAGACCATGATTAGGATGATAAAAATCCCTGAGAAAATGCACTGCCTGGGCGCTCCTGATGCTGCAATGTCAAAATAAACAGAGGATGAGGAAGGATGCAGGGCCTCCAGGATCAGTTATCTCACCCTATGGAGCTGCTTCCAGCTGTGTTGTTGCTTTTATTTTTATTCCCCTTAGTGGCAAAGGAGTAATTTTCCCTCTTGATCTTTTAATATGAAATCTTTGATCTTGAATCTATGAAGAGGCTGATTTCATAATCCTCACCATATGGATTTATTTTTGAGGTTTAGTGTGATTTAAGCTATATCTAAAATTTTTAGAGGCATGGATGATTTTTGGGGCAGGTGGGGGGTCAGATATAGTCCTGGGTCTATCTAGAAAGGGTAGAAAATATTTATTAATCCCTATTTGATGTTGCCAGCACCATAACTGGACTATTTAATTAATTCACTGAACATGGTCCATGTGTTTGACTGCAAAGACAGCATTGGTGTGGCTTGAGCTCTAGCCCAGCTCTGTCTTCCCAGCCTCTACAGATCCACCCTCCAGCTCTAGATTGCAGCAGCATTTGGATAATCTTTGCTACAACCATCGGGTTTAGATATTTAACCTCATCTCAAACCCTTTGCTTGGGATACTGCCATTGAAACTACCAGTTACACCACACCACTGCTGTGATTTCATCTGTTTTATTGGGAATCATGGGCTTGAGCCCCCCAGGGTGATGCTCTGGGTTGGGGTGAGGATTGTTGCTGTCTGTTGTAACACGAGCTGGGTGGTGTGTCTGCTTTTGAGCATCATATTCATTTCACTGGGTGAAGAAGCACATCCTCCTTGTGGCTGTACGATTTCCCTGCATTCCCCCGGTGTTCAGGGGGCAGATAAGGTTGGGACCTCTTGCCTTTAACAGTTTTGTGGCTGGGGAGTGATGGTGTGGGGCCAGATCCAGGGGAAGGAGCAAACAAACTCCTCCAGGAACCCGTTTCCTACCAGCAGTTTGGGCTCCACGAGCAGACTGTGAGCCAACCTTGCCTCCAAAATACCCGCTGAGGTTCAGTTGCCACGTGTGATGTCACTGAGCGCGCGCTTGATTTATCTTGAAATGATGTAAAAGGTCGGGATGTTTTCGATTGAAACCATCTCCATTCACAGTCCATTTTCCAGGGACCGTTTTCCCCGTGATGTGACATGATATCAATAACAATGAGGTTTCTCGCTGCCTGCTTTGGTTGTTTATGGAAAGGAGTTTCAGAAAACATATTATTATGGAGAATAATGGATGGGCTGTAGGGAGACAAGGAAATAATTGCATTGAGGGGGCTTGAAAACATCATAAAGCCAAGAATGGAGTTTGGTTGGACTCTCAAGTCACAAGGTCCCTGGGACTAAACTAATTTTCCATAAATCTGTGCAGCCCATTTAGACTTACGGGATTTCTTCTCTTCTCTACTAGATTTTTCCCCCCCCCACTCTTTTCTTTTGAAGAAACACCACAGAGGAGAGGGAAGTGAATAAAAGCCACCCAATCCACAATTATGGTGATTAATTATCCATTTGTATTTTGTTAGCACCTATAGATTCTCTGTCAGGGGGCTGAGAGTCATCCAAGCACAGACTAGAAAAATATACAGCCTTTTTCTAAGGAATTTCAAGCTGTTTTTAGAAAGGAATAAACAAATATTATAAAATAAAAACAACTAAATAATTGAAAAGGGAAAGAAAAGGAGCTGCTACAGAGTTGACATCCAGATCAGAAGTGTTGCCAGCACTCCAGCTGCTAAAACCTTCGCTCTGGTTTGAATTAAAACTTAAATCAGGCAGGTTTAGATTGGATATTAGGAAAAAACTCTGCCCTGTGAGGATGGGGAAGCCCTGGCACAGGTTGCCCAGAGAAGCTGTGGCTGCCCCATCCCTGGAAGTGTCCAAGGCCAGGTTGGACATAACTTGGGGCAACCTGGGCTAGTGGAAGGTGACCCTGCCCATGGCAGGGGGTGGAACAAAATGAGCTTTAAAATCAGTGTGCTGATGCTGCTTTTGGGGAGAATTTGAGACTCATCTGTGCACAAAGTTGGAAGGAGTTGGAAATCTCAGTCTCTCCCCTGGGGGGAACCGCATTCCCAGCCCTGAGAGACACAGGGGAGAGCAAACGTCTTCCCAAAGTTGGGCTGAATGTTCTCCCCCTGGTGGTCCTCCTGCTGGAAATCTCAGACTGATAGATCACAAAAGACCCATTGACCAGCCATTCCAGAGAGAAGTTTTCCGTCTATTTTCCAGTCAGTCATCCCCCCTCCCCCCTCCCCTGGCTCCATAATTTCTATTTGCATTACATCAGTGGGGGGGAAATTCAGAAAATCAGGACTTTGACCAGTTCTTTCAGAGGGCGAATGAAAAGGCTTTTTCTGCCTCAGGGAGGGGGTTGTTTGTTCAAATTTCCAGGGTCTGGGAATAAAAAAAACCCCACCAGCCTGGAAGCATGGTGTTATAATTATCATGGGGTTAAACCACAGGATTAAATTGGTGGGAGCTGGTCATTGTGCTCCCATGGGCTCCCTGGGATCTGGGGTCAAAGCCAGGGTGAATGGGACAGTTTATATTCCCTGAAAGTGTCATGATTCAGCCCCATTTTTTCCAGGTTCTGGGTTTTAGGATCCTCCATTAATGCAGTAAAGATTCGTGCTGGTTTATCTCCCTCAGAGCTGCTGACACCTGGGATGACTTTCCAGGTGGTCTGCACTCTTTACACCACTCCAGAAGATTCCCTCCGGTGGGAATCTCTCTCTGCTCCCTCCCAACCTCATGTTGGGTGACTAATGGCTTTTTTAATTCTTTTTCGTGCCTAATGTTGGGTGAATAATGGCTTTTTTAATTCTTTTTCACGGCTTGGTTGGTGGCCAGAGCAAAAGAACGTCATCTTGGGGTCACCTCGGAGGAAAGTCTGGAGTTGGAGGTGGTTTTTTTTTCCAGTGGCACAAACCCAGTGTTTCTGTCAAACCCTAATGAAACAGTTTATGCAAACCTGCAAACCAAGCCATATGCTTCACTTAACGCAGCCTCTTTTTTTAACCTTTTAGATAAATGTCAGTTTTTTTGGAATGACAATGACATTTCAAGGGAGAGATTGAAATGTAACACCCGGGAAAAACCTCGTCCGCAAGATGTTTTGACTTCTCCGCAGCTCCCTCCTCTCCCCGTTCTATTTATTTTCCGCGAAAACCTCTCGCTAAACCTGACTTGAATCCACAGATAGTTTCGGTTCCTGAGAAATGACATTTTCTAGCAAACACGCAGTCGATCGAAAACAAAAGAAAAACCAACCCAAAATCAATCTTACAGGCTTTGCTCACCTTTGTTCCAGCCCCAGCCCTGGGGTTGGCGGCATATCTTGGTGCTCAGAAGCATTTTGGGGCTGAGAAAAATTCCCTCTGAGGGTTGTGAGGGTCTTTTGACCCCACTCTGATGCTCAGATTTTTTGCTTTTCCCTCTTTACAGCCCACAGGTTTTCCGATTTCAGGGCAAATGCTGTGTTTTGGTGGCTCTCTGCAAGGTTGGAGGGGAGTATTTCGGGGCTTGGTTGTCACCCTCACCCATGGAATGAGTTGGTCGGACTCCTCTGCAATCCAAAACAAGATCATAGAAACCCAGGATGGTTTGTGTTGGAAGGGAACTTAAAGATAATCTAATTCCATGCTCCTTCCATGGGCAGGGACACCTTCCACTGTCCCAGGTTGCTCCAAGCCCTGTCCAACCTGGCCTTGGACACTTCCAGGGAT